>OW203749.1:2937303-3397303 GCA_934045075.1 Yponomeuta sedellus
CCTCTTTACACTATTCTCTGTATTACGTACAGGCAGCGACATCTGACTTAAGCAAATTGCATTACTTACAGCCCCGACTACCTACTTTGCAATTAGGTTTTAACATCGGAACGATATCACTGTACCCACATGATTATACTATTGGGTATGGGTGAAATTTTTAGCCTCTAAATAGGTTTTGAAATTTGTTCCTTAGCACGGGTTAGTGCATTAAAAATAAAAATTGTGAGTTCAGTATTGCAGTTGTGTGAGAGTGGTGATGGGTGTGGGGTGGGTGGTTGTGTAGTATTTATGTGTGATGTGATGAGTAGGAGGAAGTGTGTGACTTTGTGAGCATAACAGTGACGATTTTTAAGATATCCTCGGTTGCAGCATAGCCTAAGTCTATAAGGTGGGTATAGGGAAGAGCGGGTGATCGTGCTCTTCTACTATAAAGGGAAATTTCCCGCCAGGCAGATCGTATGCCTGTTGACGGCCGGTCCAACTAATGTAAGTCGGACGTTATATTTATGGTATGTCATTGAAACACTTTAATTGCGCGATGCAGGAATGTTGGAGTTTTTAGTGCGCGCGCAGAGGTGACATGTGCTCGCCACATCATTCCCCTTCAAGACCGTAGCTACGCATAGCTAGGTCGGGGTCACCACTATAGGGAAGAGCGGGTGATCGTGCTCTTCCACTATAAAGGGAAATTTCCCGCCAGGCAGATCGTATGCCTGGGAACGGCCGGTCCAACTGTTCTTAGTCGGACGTTATACGAGTATTTATGGTATGTCATTGAAACACTGATTGCACGATGCAGAAATGTTGGAGTTTGTAGTGCGCGCGCAGAGTTGACATGCGCTCGCCACATCATTCCCCTTCAAGACCGTAGCTACGCATAGCTAGGTCGGGGTCACCACTATAGGGAAGAGCGGGTGATCGTGCTCTTCCACTATAAAGGGAAATTTCCCGCCAGGCAGATCGTATGCCTGGGGACGGCCGGTCCAACTAATGTTAGTCGGACGTTATATTTATGGTATATCATTGAATTTTGATTTGAACTTTGATTGCGCGATGCAGGAATGTTGGAGTTTGTAGTGCGCGCGCAGAGTTGACATGTGCTCGCCACAGTGGGTGAAAATATTCCGCTTGGCTTCATTGAGGGTGCAATTCTTTAACTTACATCTTAACAGCCACGTGTTACATCTTAACATCTTACCTTCAGTGCACTTTGTGCCAAAAGAGCTTCAATAAACGATTGCAACCCTGTATGTCCCAACTGCCGGGGCACGGGTCTCATCCTGCATCGCAGGAAGGTTAGGCCATACTCCACCACGGGGGCCAAGTCCGGATTGGTGGAGGCTTGTATGACAGGCTGAAGACTGGGCACTATGGCGCTCATTAGGAGAGGGCTGTGTCCAGCAGCGCTCTAATATAGCCTGAAGAACAAGAAGAATCCGGAAATTAGCTAAATAAAGAATTTTTCTTTCTTCAGGACAACCACAGATGGCAAGGCGGTGACGGCGGCGACTGGTTTGCATCCCCACTCGGAGCAAAGCGCTGAGATGTTACCTTGTACGTGCCTCGAATCCAGCACAGCTGTGCCGCGCTGCCGACCCCAGCTATGGTGTTAGGTGAGTCGTAGCAATTGTTAAGGCAATTGTCCTGTCCTTAAGGTGTTCGTCATCTTATGAAAATCACATTTTTTGTAGCTATCACGTTACACGGTGTATATCAGATAAGAGAAAAAAATATGCCTTTCCTTCATATCCCTATGCATGTAAAAAAATTGCCACAAAAAAGAGAGTGTAGCTTCTGTAGAACAATTTGATCTATGGACTGCTATCAGTGTTACCAGTTCCACAGAACATCAAAAAAGAGTAGAAGTCGTAAATGGGCGGTGCCCGCGTGCCTCGCATTAGCAATGTATTGCCTATGCGTAGTCTCTGACAGTTCTTCTTGCCTCAGTTGTCGTTTGATTCTAGTGAAGAAAGGAATCGTAATAACTCTACTAAAATGCCTTCTTGTGCTGTGTTAGAATGTAAAAATAAAAGTTGGGGACTAAAATTTACCAATCATGCCGAAACAGTTCATCGGTGAGTAGTATTTCATTGTATTTTTAAATTAAATTGGTAATGACATAAACAAGGACACCAATCCGGCTGATAAGCAATTCGATTTTCGACTTTATAGCTCATCACATCACATCAAACTCGAAGATCAGACGCGGTGATATTTCCATCTAGTTTAGCACTCTTGTATAACAATTATTTTAGATTTTATTTTATTTTTCCCTGAAGATATATTCAGCTAGCCTGAAACGCGGTTCAAACAATGTGTTAAGCACACTTTGTGCCGAAGGGGCTACTATTACATAAAGGATTATTTAATTAGATGACAATGATCTCTGTAGTTAAAGCCAGTACAATGCATAAGTTCTTTGTTTTAATAAACTCTTTTAATTGACGACCTCTGTGGCGTAGCGGTAGCGCGTCTGCCCACTATGCAAGAGGTCCCGGGTTCGAATCCCGGCTGGAAACAAAAAAAAAAAGTCCAGGTCTTGGATGTTTACATGTTTGTAATGTCGTTGTTTCTGGTTCCCACGAAACAGGGTATCCTAGTGTGGGGCCAGGAGCAATGTATGTGCCTGTATGTAAATGTTATGTTATGTTTAAGAAAAAAATTAAGTACTTTGAAAAGACTAAGTTTAGAGTTTTTTTGTCCTTTTTTCTCCAAAATGATGTAGATTTTGAAATGGACACCTTAGTTTGAATTGTAACGTTCATTGAGCCGCAGTTTCTGCGCTACTTTGAATAAAACCTTTTAATTTCATTGAGTGCGTTCCGTACACCCGTACGGACGTACAGAAGTACCTAGAACCGGCTACCCATGTTTGCACAAAATTAGCACTTACGACACTCACCTTAAGACCTATATTGGAGTAGACGGAGAGTGCATTTGAACTTCAGTCGCTAATTAACAGTCGATAAGGATGTGGCGTGGGCACTGCCGTGTCCCCTGATATTACTAGCGCGACTGCGAAATAAAGCACTAAGGTTTTTCCATTAGTTTCAAAATATAACCCCACTCGTGGCCTAGTCGAACCGAGTGATTGGAATCAATAACTTAGCAACAACAGGCGCGGTCAGGTGCAGGATGCGTGACCGTCCCGTGACTACCGCTATTGGCATTTTTTCCGAGCGCTTCCGTGCTTCGCAAGGCACGCTAAGCCGTCGGTGCCGGCTGTCATGTAATGGCAGTCGTTAAGCCATGTCAGAGGCCTTATGGCGGCGTGGCATCTGACAGTAAGCCCGCCACTGTTTTACAATCTTCCACCAACCCGGACTTAGCGCCCAAGCCAAGGGTTGATATCGGGTTTAAACTACTGATCTGTGTGGTTTACCGCTTTGCACTGAATATTGTAACTGTGTATAATATTTTTATTTTTAATGCACTAACCCGTGCTAAGGAATATTTTAAAAACCTATTTAGAGGCTAAAAATTCCACCCATGCCGGGATTCGAACCCGCGACCTCTGGCTATCCGTGCCAGCGCTCTTTCCAACTGAGCTAATGGGCGACTCACCGACATCAGTGAAATTTCGAACCTCATTACATACACTGTTCTCTCTATTACGTACAGGCAGCGACATCTGGCTGAATTAAATTGCATCACTTACAGCCCCGAGTAAGTAGGTACTACAATGAGGGCTTTTCAATGACAGCTGTGAGTTGATTGCATTAAAAAAAACTAGATGGCGCTGCAAGGAGAACAAATGTCGCCCATCATACGTTTTATCGCGTTTTATGTTGTACGCTTAGATTATTATTTGTGATTGATAACCTAAACATCTCTTTGTAGTCTGTGATCTAAGCTAAACTATGTTTGGAAACTGTTGAAATTTTAAAGTATTGAAATAAGTATTTTTACTTTGTTCATTACATACGTACGTGAATTGTGTCTTAACTAATGGCTAGCCCGTGCATTGAGCATTTTTGTAAAAACATAGGCACTCACCGTTTTCCTAAATGAAGTAAATTTTGACATATTATACGACGTCAGCACCATCTATCGGTAACTTGCGGTACTGTTTTTGTTTTTAATGGCGCTTTGAAAAGCCCTCATTCTAAATTGTAACTGTGTGTCACTGTTTTACAATCCTCCACCAACCCGGACTGGGCTCCCGTGTTGGAGTATGGAGTAACCTTCCTACGAAGCAGGAAGAGACCCGTGCCCCAGCAGGGGGGACATGCAAGGGTTGATATCGTATGATTAAAGCCTTTAACCTTAAAGTATTTAAGGTTTATTTTAGTTCGTCTCGTGGCGTCGCCACACATCGCCAGCCTGCTGCAATGTGGATAGTCCTTAAATTGGCACGTTGGGTCACCGTGACGTCATCAGTTCGATGCGTCAATGACCTTTATGTCTCGGGCTATCGGTCTATTGTCTATCGTGGCGTTTATTGGAATTACTTCAATATTTGGACAGAATCAGGCGTTACTTTCCAATGGCCCCCGTGGTGGAGTATGGTCTATACCTTCCTCAGGGAAGAGACCCGTGCCCCTCGGTGGGGACATAGTGGGTGATGATGATAAGGCGTTACTTTGCGGAAATCCATAACAGCATTAAAAAGTTACAATTACTTCGCTAAATTATATGTACTTATAATTATAACTTTTATTTTGTAAAGAGTTTTGCAGTATAACTTAAGTGAAACTTTATTTATTTGTTAAAGCACACACTCTTTGTTATTTTTTCTTCTTTTAAGCTATGTTATATTACGGCACAACATAAAAATTAAGTGTTTATAAACAAACAGGTCCTAACTGAAAATCAGCGACGGTTAACTTGTTGACTTACAGCTGAGTTAGGTCCCTATTCAATTACCTACTATTATCTGTAAGTCTTTATGATGTTAAGTAATTTCAAAAATGTATCCTTATATTGGTAATTGAATAAATCTTTACTTTACTAAATTCCGCCAAAAATCTCTCAAGCACCATGCGGTTAGTTAATGCACCCCCTCTCACTTTTTCAAGCAGAAGCAAGACACGAACTCACCACCACCGACACCAATAAGACAAGATAAGAATATTCTTTATTGTACACCAGGAAGAAACAAACAAAACATATTTACAAAGATACAGTACAATTGGCGGGCTTATTGCTTAGAGCAATTTCTTGTGTGAGTAAACACGCGACGCGTTTCGCCTCTAACACGAGGCATCCTCAGGCTCCCAAATGGCGGTGCATTATCTAACCGTATAATGCTTGTGGGATTTTTGGCGGGTTTAGCAAAGTAATTTTACCTTTTTAATGCTATTACTTAAATAAATCAGCGGAGGAGTGGAGACTACGAATTGGTAAAAGCAGCGTAAGCGCCAAATAGTTCTCTGAACAGATTCTATACGATTAGCAAATTGAATTGGCAATGGGTAGGCTTTGTACCCCAAAGTTTCCCGAGTGGAGACCACGATCGGGCAAAGCGCAGCGCAGGACGATTAATGGGTCGCTTTAGAGATTATACGATAAGCGATTGTTGTTTATTGAAATTACTTAAATCAATCACCAGAACATTTTCTTCTTCTTCAGGCTATATTAGTCCACTGCTGGACATAGCCCTCCCCAAATGAGCGCAAGGTTGTGCCATCATTAGGGGTAATGCCCGTAATCCCCACGCTGGGCATGCGGGTTGGGATCGCAGTCTGGTAGAATGGTACTGCAGGGGGCGCTGCTGCCCACCCTCCGGTTTGAGTCCCTTAGTCGCCTTTTACGAGACTCGCGGGAAGAATTTGGGTTGGTGCTATTCTTTAGAACGACACCATACAGTACCAGCACACACACACACCAGAACACAGGGACCACGAACTAGTAAAAACAGCGTAGGATGCCAAACAGCTCACTGGACAGATACTATACGATTAGCAAGTTGAATTGACAGTGGCCGACGAGCTTCGTACCTTTAAGGTTCTCCAGTGGGCACCAAAGACTTGATTTGATTTCTTTATTGATCCATCAACAGAGGTTACATTAACTTACAGATTATTAATTAGCTATGTATTATTATAATCATTGCTTAATGTGCCTCCAGTTACAGATGGATACCACATGCATAAATAGTAATTTTCTAAAAGAGAACAATATCATGCATTTTGAGTTTTCGGATTCACATGCAAAACAAAAATATTAATTTAGTAAAACTAAAAATTTATACAAATATAAAATTTAAAATCTTATTTCATAATCTGATTCATAATCTGACATAATCTGACTGATAATCTGACTTGCAGCGTATAGGACGCCCACCAGCTCTCTGGAAAGATTCTACACGATTTTTAAATTGAATTGGCAATGGGCATGTTTCGTACCCCAAAGATTTTAAATAAACAGCTCTTCTTTACGTTGAAATAAACTAATTTGATTGATTGATTAGCAAATAAGTCGTAGACGCTTTGAGTCGTACCTAATTGTATGAAGCTGCGCCCAGACCATTTCCTTTCTTCATTTCCAGGATTGAAGTTTCTTCTGGACACCACCGCATCATTCCATCGTCTCCTGCACCTTGTAAGATTTTCCCTTCCTTCCTATAAAAAATACCACGTTTACCTATCTTTCGACATGGCCTCTCCGATTATAAATATTAAAACATTTTCATCTCGGAAAGAGTATTTTTGCTATTTGATAATATCTGAGTTGATATCAACCCTTGTATGTCCCCACTGCTGGAGCACGGGTCTCTTCATCGCAGGAAGGTTTCACCGAACTCCGTCACCGGGCTAGTCCGGGTTGGCGGAGGATTGTAAGACAGTGGCGGGCCTTACTGTCATATGTTATCAAGCCGCCCAAAAGGCCTCTGACATGGCTTAACGACTGGCTGGCACCAACGGCATAACGTGCAGCGCTCGGAAAAAATGTCACTAGCGGTAGTCACGGGACGGTCGCCCAGACCGCGCCTGTTGTTACTCAAATCAAGTGATTGATTCCAATCACTCGGTTCGGCTAGGCCGCGAGCGCTTCATTGCCACCACTACATTTTCTCCCTTGCGAAATGTTAAATGGATTGAGTAATGCATATTCGCTTGAAATAGATTTTAGTCACATAAGCCGATACCATCTGATACTGCTATCAGTAAGCTCTACAATAAGGATAAAAACAATGGGCGATTTGCGTCGCAAATCATAAGGTGCGCGAAGGAAAGGTGTTATCTTTAAAAGATAGATTTTTATCGTATTAAGACGATGCCGTTTCGATTGGGGTATATTTAAGACTCTTCGGGGTGTTAAGTAGCGCCACCGATGGCAAAAAAAATCATAAATTGTTTTATAATACGTGAAATGAAATGGTTTTATACAATTTTTATTTTTAATGCACCCGCGCCCGTAATTGGCCAAAGATAAATCATATTTATAACAGTGAATATTTATTAACTTGGGCTGTGGGTTTTGTAAATAAATAAATAAATAAATAAATAAATAAATAAATAAATAAATAAATAAATAAATAAATAAATAAATAAATAAATAAATAAATAAATAAATAAATAAATAAATAAATAAATAAATAAATAAATATATAAATAAATAAATAAATAAAAAATGAATGAATGAATGAATAAATAAATAAATAAATAAATAAATAAATAAATAAATAAATAAATAAATAAATAAATAAATAAATAAATAAATAAATAAATAAATAAATAAATAAATAAATAAATAAATAAATAAATAAAAATTTACAGGCAGCGACATCTGACTGAAGTAATTTGCATCACTTGCAGCCCCGAATACCTACTTGCACGTACCTACGCCAACTTGCACACCCAATGCTTAATTAAATTGGCACTTGGCACATGCCTTAAGCTTGTTAAATTAAAATGTGTTCTGTAGAGACGACGAACAATAGTGTAGGAATCGTTGTTTTTATAAAAAGCTCGCGCGCAAAACGCGCGCTGCGGTCCCGTGAAACGATTCATGGCTACTAAAGTTAACAAGCCGGCAAAACGTTTGAGACCTCCCCCCTGCTACCTGTGGTTGGCGCGTGTTTGATATTAAATAACGAAAAACATTCTGAGACACCCTTCATTAAATAATCCTAACCTACTAATATTATAAACGCGAAAGTTTGTAAGTATGGATAGATGGATGTTTGTTACTCATTCACGTAAAACTACTAAATGGATTTTAATGAAACTTAACAATAATATAGCTAGTATTAATAATATAGACATAATTAAAACTGCCTTGCTAAAAATGTGACTGTAGAATAAATGATAAAAATAAATTTAATTTCAATTAAGAATCAGTATCTTTAAGTTCATATAAAGTAATTAGTTTATAAATTTAATTTTAACTTCAATTACTAATAATCAATATTGTTGACTTTATATAAAAAATAATTGGTTTGTCTATTTTGGAACGTAACTTCATAATTAACTTTTGTAATTTTTGCCGAGGGTAGTAAACTAACCGTTAATGATTTCTAAAAGACACCTGTCACCTCAGTCATCCGGGACCACGGCACCTGAAAAAGTGCCGAAACGTTGGAAAATTGTAAAATATGTAATAAACGAGCATAAATCCGTATAAACACAGTTTTAATAATATAGCTTTTATATAAGAATAACACATAGGCTACAATTTATAATGATATTGTGTGAATTGTCCAAAATATGACGATAAACTTTAATTTGTAAAACCAAGGGCATCGGCCAACAAACTGTTTGCAAAAAACCTATTTAAAAGCTATTAATTCCACCCATAAATAGTCCTTAGCACGGGTTAGTGCATTAAAAATAATATAATCATGTGGGTACAGCGATATCATTCCGATATAAAACCTAACTGCAAAGTAGGTACTCGGGGCTGTAAGTGATGCAAATTACTTCAGCCAGATGTCGCTGCCTGTACGTAATACAGAGAATGTTGTAAAGAGGTTCGAAATTTCACTGACGCCGGTGAGTCGCCCATAAGCTCGGTTGGAAAGAGCGCTGGCACGGATAGCCAGAGGTCGCGGGTTTGAATCCCGGCATGGGTGGATTTTTTAGCCTCTAAATAGGTTTTTAAAATTGTCCTTAGCACGGGTTAGTGCGTTAAAAATAATATAAACTGTTGGCACTTTGGCAGAAACCAACTTCTGTAATTTTGTTGTATTTTCGTTTGAATAAACGTATTCAGTCAATCAAGTACTCCGTTGTACTTAATTCTCCTTGGTTGTACCAAACACGATGTGTTTTGTGCGGTAGATAATTTAAATACTTATAAAAAATAATAAGCATCTGATCGGTATCAATAATTATCAGGGCTGATATTAATCGGTGATTTATATCGCCATTAGAAACGAAGTGTTTTTTCTAAATCAATGATATAAGATAAGAATAGGAAACCTCAGTGTTTGAAATTGCCAATGGGCCAAGTGGGCAGGGCACGCGTGGATATTAAGCCCACACTCTCTCTCTCTGTCTGTCTCACTATGTCTGTTTTTTGTTTCGTTTATTTGTATAATTATTTAGTTTTACGAATCAGAAGCGGAGTTATTTAAAAAAAAACAAACTGGATAACACAAAATTTAATTTAGGAATTATTAAATATTTTACAAAAATCAATGAACTAAATTACAAAATGCAACAGAGCTAGGTAGGCGACCGTCTGCGTCGAGCGAAGGCGAAAAAGTGAGCTCCGAGCTGCCAGCCGCTATCCCCGCTGCGCCGCCCGAACGACACGCCCTCTGACGTCATCAAGGCCGGCCACGATGCCTGCCTTACTACTTTTCTAATACGGCCGTTCCTGACTGCGAGGCGTCCTCGTCCGCTTCATCTTCAGCTGTCAACAGAGATAACATTGGCCGCATTAGTTCAGGAGTGCCAGGGTAGCTTCAATCCCGCATACACACCCTTGTACCATAAAAACTCGTGAGCGCTCAAGCCTTTATGGACAAGGCTCAGTCATTATTCTCAACCACACTATTTACTTGAAATTCTAAAGCCAAATAAGTCCTTTCATACGGGAAATTCATACCATCCACACATGACATTAATAGTTATGACACACACGCACCCACACACACACACACGGGAAGTACCATCCCGACCCACAACTGATACACACATGAGCATGAACATGAGGTATCTGAAGTGTTTTTGTGGCATAGCCACCCAGACATCACCCTTCCAACCTCAACAAACACACACATGAGCATAAACATGAGGTGCCTGAATCGATCTAGGTTAAGTCTGCCAGGAAATACCATCCTGATATATAATGTGAGCCCTCGTCTGCACATCATATCTGCCGTGGCATAGCCACCCAGACATCACCATTCTAACCTCAACAAACACACACATGAGCATAAACATGAGGTGCCTGAAGCGATCTAGGTTAAGTCTGCCAGGAAATACCATCCTGATACACAATGTGAGCCCTCGTCTGCACATCGTGTCTGCCGTAGCAAAACCAGCCAGGGAGGAAAACCCTGCCAGAAACAACGTTCTGAAACAACACTACATGGCATAAAAACATGAAGTGTCTGCCAGCAAAGCCACCCAGAACATAATTCTGATTCATACTTACAATTGAAAAAGGTTGCACACGCCTCGGGCGTCCACTCGCCACGCCACGGGATCATGTACTCCGCGGCGGATTGACTGCGCTTGCCGTATGAGCCAGCCAGAAGCTCCAACTCGTAGCGGTGATGAGGCAACTCCTTTATGACCTTATACGGGCCACGCATGCCGGAATCTAGCTTTCCTGCAGACTGAGATCCTTTTATAACGAAAACATGATCCCCAACTTTGAAAATGCGCGGCTGCCTGCGACCGTCGTTCACGTGTTCATCTTGTCTATGCTGGTTAGCAGTAAGCAACTCGGAAGCACGTTGCCTCCTCAACGTAGCCATAGCTTCTCTATTGGGCTTTGAGTTCTCAAGCGCAATGTCACGTATTAAGGCTCTTAGAACGGGAGTGGTGCCCTCGATTCCAACCAGTAGGTGCAACGCAGACGTTTGAGTGGTAGCGTGTTTTGTAGTGTTAAGGATTAGCTGAACCCTCCAGAGGACGTCGGACCAATCTGCGCCTTTATTGTTTACCTCCACGCGCAGCATATTCAAAACGGTTCTGCAGTAACGTTCAGCCTGGCCGTTTTCGTGGTGCATTTCCGGTGTGATAAAATGTACCGCACCCCCCAGCTCGGTAACCCAATTTTGAAAACCCGCGCTCTCAAACATACGGCCCCTATCACAAACTATTAGACTAGGAGTACCAAACAGAGATATTAAGTTATTAAAAACACGCTTTAATTCATCTGTATCCTGCCTGTACAATGTGTAAAGTAAACAATACTTGGAAAATGAATCCACAACTACAAGAATGTATTTGAAACCTCTCGACTCGGGAAGTGGACCCAAAACGTCCATATGAACGGTAGAAAAAGGGATATCAGGCTTAGTCCACGACTCGATTGGCTGATGGGGAGCCCTTGGGTTTTTCTTGTGAGACAAGCAGACCAGACAATGCGTGATATATTTCCTCACAAATTGGCGAAGGCCAGGGAACCAAAAGTGGCGAAGGATCAGATCAGCTGTCTTCTCGATACCAACATGATCATGTTCATCATGGAAAATACGGAGAAGACTGAGCCGGTGACCCTTTGGAATGAAACAGAGTTGTCTGGTCTCCTCACCTGTTGGGGAATACAAGTAATAAAGCAAATCGTTACGCAACACATAGCGAGACGAATCGAGTTTGCCCTCCTTAAGTTGGTCAATCAAGGACCGGGTTTCTTCATCGGCCGATTGAGCAATTGTAGCCCAATTGGCCGGTTTACGGATGTGGTGGACTACTGCAGGATTTCTGCTGAGGTAATCAGCGTGAGAAATAAGAACACCCTTTCGATATTCGATTTGAAAATTGAAATCCTGCATGTAGACCCACCAGCGGGCAACGCGAGGTACCAAATCTTTCTTTCGCTCTGTAAGTTTCAGTGAATTACAATCAGTAATTATTTTAAATTTTGTGCCAAGCAAATACTGACGGAAGTGTTGCAACGCCTTCACTACCGCCAGTGTTTCCAGCTCATAGCTGTGGTAGCGAGATTCGGCACCTTGCGTTGACCTACTGAAATACCCAACCACCCGTTTTCGTTTGCCATCGTGCTCCTGCAACAAAACCCCACCGTAACCGATAGCGCTAGCATCAGTGTGGAGCTCTGTTGGAAGAGTCGGGTCAAATATGGCCAAGACAGGTTCTGATGTAAGGCAGTTAATAATATAGTCGCGAGCAGCATCCTGGTCCGCGCCCCAAACGAAAGGTTCATCTTTACGGGTAAGCTTGGCTATACTAGACGTTTTTGAAGCGTACCCCGCGATGTAACGCCGAAAATAGCCCGCGAGCCCCAAAAACTGCCGCACTTGCTTGACAGTCGTTGGTTTTGGAGAATTTATGAGCGCCTCGATTTTTGCTGGGCTCGGCCGTACCTGACCTTGACTAATTACACGTCCCAGATACTCGACCTCCGTAGTCAGAAAAGCGCATTTTTTTAAATTGATCGAGAAACCTGCACCAGCCAACGTTTCAATAACCTGACGTAGCGTTTCTAAACCTTCTTGAACAGTTGGACTCAAAATGAGGACATCATCGATGTACACGAGCACTTTACCACTCTCAATCAAGGATTTCAATGTGTTTGAAATAATTCGTTGATAGACCACGGGTGCATTGGCCAACCCATATGGCATCCTGAGGTACTCATAGTGACCCTCAGGCGTCACAAAGGCTGTTTTGTCAATGCTGTCGGGGTCAATTGGAATTTGGTGAAAGCCTGTAGCCATGTCAAGGCTACTGAAAAACTTGTTAGACCCCAGACGGTCAATATGGTCATCTATAAGAGGTAAGGGAAATCTATCCTTGATTGTGAGTGCGTTAAGCGCCCGGTAGTCTACGCACATTCTGTCGGAACCATCTTTCTTTTTTACGAGGATAATAGGACTCGCGAACTCCGACTCCGACTCACGAATTATGCCTTTACTCAACAAATCACTAATAATTGCCCTCACTCGCAATTTTTCATCAAGAGATAATTTGTAAGGACGATAATGAACAACCGCGTCACTGTTTAGTTTTATTTTCATGGAGCCGGTGTTCACGGTAGTCGTCGCGGTACCCGTTATAAATGACTCAGAGTACTCATTGATGGTCTCCATTAGCTGCTCTTTCTCCAGGCCTGCCAGTGGAGTGTTAACCAACGACTCATCTACATGACCATTGTCCACTACTCGCACGTGAGTCACGCATGCTTTGGAACCTATTCTGACAAGCCGTTGGGACTCGCTGTTTCTAATGTACGTAACGCCCGATCGATTAAGCACATCAGTCCCTATCAGTACCGGTGCACTCATACAACCAGGACCCACTACAAACAGATCTACCTCAAGCGATATCTCTGGGAACTCTAGTATGGCTGTAATGCAAGAAGTTGACTCAATCTCCTGACTACCTATGCCTCGGAGCATACGATACGCGGGGACCATTTTGCAGTTGAGGTGCTTCAACAGCGTCTCTGAGACAAGAGAAATACTTGAGCCACTGTCAACAAGCACGTCGACAGAGACACCCTGTATAACAGCGGACATAACGTCAATATTATTAGGTGGCAATTCAAGCTCCCGGCAGAAGTTAACATTATTAGCTCGTTTGCTTAGATTATTACTGGCCTCTGAACGCTGTTTTACAAAGCATGAATCAACTGAATGACCGGGTTTTTTGCAATGCGTGCAGTAAGGTCTGCCTGAAGGGCCCAGTCCAGGTATAGGGACCGCCGGATTAGAACTTGGTCCGGGTGCTGGGATCGCCGGATTGAGTCTCGGTCGTTTTGCGCAATCGGCACGCTTGTGACCGGTCCCACCGCAACCAAAACATTTTACGTCGGGTTTATTAGCTTCGCGTTTACGGAAATCAGCCTTACCCAAACCTAGCTTTGACGAACGCACAGGATCGTGGTTATGACGGAAATCACTTTTTGGTTTTACGTACACCGATAAAAACTCGACCAGCTCGTGTGGTTTCAACTTCGCGTTAGTTGCCACAGCCTTAATTTGTGGGTCCGCAATGCCCCGGATGACAATGGCGACTTTTAAATCGTCGGACAAACCTCCCACAATATTAAGGCGCAACAAAGAACGACGCGCGTACTCGGAATATGTCGGAAAATTGTTTGAATCGGTGGACATAACCTCAAACAAAATAGTTGCGACATCGATGCTTCGTGGGCAGAGTGATCTAAAATCGCGCCGAAAACTGCTCCATGTACGGTCGCTAGTGACCCAGTCATTAAGCCACGTGCGCGCATCGCCCTTAAGGCAGTTTCCAACACGCGCAAGACATTCATTTTCATCCCAGCGATTTAATTCACGGGCACGGTCTACCTCTGCACACCAAACATCGAAGTCGTGCACGTTTGGATCGAAATTGGACACATAAAAATGATTGGATGTTCTTACTTGGACCAATGCTGATAACGCGCCAACGATCCTGTCCGTTACGTCGTCCCCACGCGGTGTTGATGCTCGCAGTTGCTCCGACACAGTCACATCACCCGTTCCCACGCTGTCCGCACCACCATGCATTACAACTTCGGCTCCCGAGCATGCACGATCCACACGTGACGTCGTGGGCGTCGGTGGCAACAACGGAGGCACTTCCAGCACGGGCTCAGGCGGCGGCTGCGTCGACGATGCACCTATCCTATTCTCTATTGCATTTAGTCGACCAAGAATCGCATCCAATGCAGCAGCAGTATTAGATTCGGTAGTTTTCTTTTTCTTTCCTTTCGTTGACATAACGGAAACTTTTTGAATTTGTGAAGAAAAACTTAGGCAAATTTACGAAATTTTAAGCAAAACGTGTCAGATAAGAGCGGTAAAAGCGCGTAAGCCTATCCCACTTCTGATTTTACGAATCAGAAGCGGAGTTATTTAAAAAAAAACAAACTGGATAACACAAAATTTAATTTAGGAATTATTAAATATTTTACAAAAATCAATGAACTAAATTACAAAATGCAACAGAGCTAGGTAGGCGACCGTCTGCGTCGAGCGAAGGCGAAAAAGTGAGCTCCGAGCTGCCAGCCGCTATCCCCGCTGCGCCGCCCGAACGACACGCCCTCTGACGTCATCAAGGCCGGCCACGATGCCTGCCTTACTACTTTTCTAATATTAGTTTATTTTTGTTGTGCTCATGTTGTGTTAATTGTCTGGTTTTTTTGTTTCTGTGCTGATGTGTCTTGCACACATCAATCATCATTGAGACAGCGGTGGTAGCTCAGTGGGTAGAACCATAGACTGGCAAGCGAGAGCCCCAGGTTCGATCCCGAGTGCGGGCATGTACCAATGACTTTGTTTAATTTCAAAGTTACGTACATTTGCGAATTTGCAGTCGCAATACCACACGCTAACGGTGAAGGAAAACATCGTGAGGAAACCCGCGGCTTGGTTGGCTCCGCACGTATTGACTAGTCTTTCCTGTGGGCTAGGCCGACTAAGCTGTCAGGATGGTATAGGTGCTGGGCAAGCCTACACCATCTATAAAACCATGACCCAGGCACTACAGCGTCGGAGTGGTCCCTTCACCAATATAGTGTGAGTGAAGATACCACTGGACGCTGTATAAATCATCTCATTAAGTAGATGCAAAAAGGCCAAAAGGCTGATGTGTCTTGTTGGTATAATAAATGTCTTTCATTCTTTGTCTCTCGGAGAGAAGGCCTGTGCCCTGCAGTGGGGCGGTTATAGACTTCGTAATATTTTTTTTTATTATTAAAATTCTATATTACAAAATTTTAAAAACCTATTTAGAGGCTAAAGATTCCACCCATGCCAGGATTCGAACCCGCGACCTCTGGCTATCCGTGCCAGCGCTCTTTCCAACTGAGCTAATGGGTGACTCACCGGCGTCAGTGAAATTTCGAACCTCTTTACACTATTCTCTGTATTGCGTACAGGCAGCGACATCTGGCTGAAGTTTGCATAATTTACAGCCCCGAGTACCTACTTTCCAGTTAGGTTTTTACATCGGAATGATATCGTTATACCCACATGATTATACTATTTTTATTTTTAATGCACTTCTATGTTACACCCAATAAATATTGTACAATAGGCGGGCTTAATACTAATTAGTATATTTCTTATGAATGCATGAAAATTCTTCATTGCACTAAAACAAATTTGTACAAAGGCGAGCTTAATACTAGATAGTATTTTCTTCCAGCTAACCCGCGATAATGCGGAAGGGGTAGTGCCAGTAAACAATATAATAACTAAGAGTGATTTATTACATAACCTAGGTTAACTAAATATTACAAATATAATATAAATACACATACGTCTAAGCACGAAAAATATAAAATGATACTCAAATACATATTTACTGCAATCTACATTCCTACAGTCTATTTATTCTTACTTGTCCAATTTAGTAAACAAGATTCTAACCTTAAAATTGAGATTAGATGCCTAAACTAGACGCAAATTCATGAACTATGTTTTTAAGATTGGCAGCGTGTTATCTAAAAGAGTGTTCCAGGTTACTTCATTTATGGAAACATGGCAGTTTTGGACTAAAAAGTTACAGTTTACGGGTAGAATCTTGTTTACTAAATTGGACAAGAAAGCATAAATAGACTGTGCATACTAATAATCAATATTACTTACATGCAATAATATAATAAATACTCATCTCTTTAAGCTGATGATTCTCCAAGCTGACCCAGCGAACTTCGTACCGCCTAACAATGGATTCCATCGATCGATCGACCAACACATTCAGCGATTCATTTTTGTATCTTGTATAATATCTCTCTATAAGATTCATTTTTAAATCGCTGTATGTGTTGGTAAGCCGATATCTCGAGAGCAGCTGAACCGATTTCGCTAATTCTTTTCTTAGAATAATCCTTAAAGTACGAGGATGGTTCTTACGGAGGGAAAAATTAAAGAATCGACTATATTCTTTTTTTTTATTTTATTGTACTAACCCGTGCTAAGGAGCATTTTAAAAACCTATTTAGAGGCTAAAAATTCCACCCATGCCAGGACTCGAACCGGCGACCTCTGGCTTACCGTGCCAGCTAACGGCGTGGGTAGAATTTTTAACCTCTAAATAAGTTCTTATAAAAAATCGACTGTTAGGCGGTACAAAGTTCGCTGGGTCAGCTAGTTAATTATATTTAAATATGTTCCTCTTCAAGATACTACAAATTACAAGACAAACAGATACATAACATAATTGTCTATTATATATAAGTGAATGATAACTTCTTTGAACTAAAACTTTCGAAAGCACAACACATTGTAGACTTTTAGTCCGGATCTACTTACGGGTGTTGTTATATCGGAAGAGTCCGACCAGGTTTCGCTGCGATTCGAGAGCATTCGCAGTGTGAGACGAGCAACCGGCGCGAGCTCCGTCTCTGCTCACCATGATTAGCTCTGCGAATCAGAGCGAAACCTGGTCGGACTCTTCCGATATAACAACACCCGTAAGTAGATCCGGACTAAAAGTCTACAATGATAACGTCATTTGGGTTTCACCGTACAGTCATATTATTATTATGTGTTAATCAATTGGTCATATTGTGACAATCTTATTTCCAAAAAATCGAATTCACCTGAAAACGGATTAAGTCCCATATAATATGCCGATACTGTTATCAATAAGTACCTAATATGCAGAAGAAGCGCTCGTGGCCTAGGCGAACCGAGTGATTGGAATCAATCACTTAAGCAACAACAGGCGCGGTCAGGTACGGGATGGATGAGCGTCCCGTGACTACCGCTGGTGGCATTTTTCCGAGCGCTTCCGTGCTTCGCAAGGCACGCTAAGCCGTTGGTGCCGGCTGTCATATAATGACAGTCGTTAAGCCATGTCAGAGGCCTTATGGGCGGCTTGGTAACTTCTGACAGTAAGGCCCGCCACAGTCTTACAATCCTCCACCAACCCGGACTTGGCCCCCGTGATGGAGTATGGCCTAACCTTCCTGTAATGCAGGAAGAGACCCGTGCCCCAGCAGTGGGGACATACAAGGGTTCCTAACGAAACCTGTGAGTGTGATAAGTGTGTGTGAGTAAGTTTTTGTGCATGTGCGAGTGGTAACGGTTTTTTACCCTCTAACTCTAACTTGTTCCTCTGTAGCGTCGTTAGACAGATTAACAAGCCAGTTTTTTAACCTACATAAGTTTAAATTCACCTACAGTGTTCTGTCTGGCATCGACAGTTCGAAGCAAGATGGAGAAAAAGGGATTGCTAATAATAGTTATCAGATTTTTCCCTGTACTTGTAGTATGAGACCACAGAACATAAAAAAAGAGTAGAAGTCGTAAGTGGGCGGTGCCCGCGTGCCTCACATTAGCAATGTATTGCCTATGCGTAGTCGGTGACAGTTTTGTTGACTTCAGTTGCCGTGCGCTTCTAGTAAAGAAAAAATGGTGAAAACTTGATTAAAATGCCATGTTATGCTGTGTTAGAGAGCAAAAATAAAAGTTGGGGACCAAAATATACCGATCATGACCTAACATTTCGTCTGTAAGATGTATTTCATTGTATTTTTAATTAAATTTGTATTGACATGACACGGAAACCAATCCGAAAATGAGAAAGTGAAACCACCTTTATTTACTGGTTAATAAAGTTAAATTTTCTTCGAAGAAAGTGTACATTCTCTAGAAGTTTCTGTCAAAATTTGAATTCTACTCAATTACGGATGGGGGCACACATGATAAAAATCTATCGATAATTTATTGTCTATGACATAGTAGTCATACATACTTAACGGTACTTAGGTATTGTAAATTCCAATTCGTCTAAGTAGGTAATAGTACATTACACAACTAGGGTGGTAATACAAAGAAAGGCCGAGATCGCAGAAGTTTGCGGCCCGAGATGTAAGCGAGGGACGTAAATATGCGATCGAGAGCTTTCTTTATTACCTCCCGTGTTGTGTACATCTTTTTATGTCCACACTTGGCCAGAAAGCGGCTCGTTCCGTACGCCCAGCGTGCGGAAAAAGCTACTTTATTTCCAGGTGTGGCATAAAATAATTATTGTTATTTTATACCTACTTCCTAAGTGCCTTTTCAAATGCTTCCGGTCGCCGGGCCGGGTAAAGTAGTAATGTATGAGCTCTTGTCACCGGCTGGCTGTTGTGCATGTGAAAACTGTCATTGGAGCACAGCTAGATCGCGATATAGTTTTTCTTCACCAGTTTATCAGTGACTGAAATATCTTAGAAACTATCACAGTACTTTTAATCAAATACAACAGAAAACCGTGGCAATAATACAACAACCCTCTCGGAATCAAAACAATTTGGAAGTGAGTTTTCGTTTAGTTTTCCTAAGAAACCGAATACGAAAGTAAAATGGATGGCAGCGATAGGAAGGCAAAATTGGTTCAAAACGACGATAGCCGAAAAAGGCGGAAGGTGGCACTTATGCAGCAATACCAGAAAAAAATGTGCTTCACTTCCAGGTTAGACTCTTGCGTATAATTGAAATATATTAGTACCATCATCAATAAAATTAGTATAACGTATGAAACATGGCGTACAGATAGACAAAGATCTGAATTGAGTCGTAGAATACATGATATTTCCCGTGTTATATTTTCTAACGAACGCGAAGCAGCGGGTTACAGGTAGTTTAAAATAAGAGAACATTTTAAAATATGAAATCTACCACATTGTTTTCTTTGTGCATCTATTTAACCTACTAATGTTGAATCTTTCTTGCACAAAAAGATAATGTGAAAAAGATGCATTTTCTACCCGCAGGCAAAAAAGAAATAGCTAAAAATTCTTCTAAGTACCAGTATTCGTATTCGGCCATTAATGTGTTAAACTGTTTGTATGGGTATAATTTGTCGATAGGTTCTCCCTATCGACAATCTAGAACTCGCATTGTCCCATCCCAAACTGAGAATGTACTTGTTTCTCAATTTTGACCTTTATGTCTTAGTAGGTAAAAGTTCTTTTCGGTCCGACACGGCGCTAGTTCCATCTAGTGTAGAGTAGCGTTACTACAAAATGTCAACCTTAATTTCATCATTGTCATTTGACTTTGATCATTGTTAACATTATAAAAAGGTGCATATTGTAATTGAAACTTTTATGATGTACACCTTTTCGGCATTGAATTTATTTACCAATGGCAGCTCGGCATTCGTAGTGTGCGTTTGGTTTATAAGTATCAGTTTGGTTACACTGGTTTTCGTACTAATGTGTCATGTCGCTACTTCTACTCTTTTTTATGTTCTGTGTATGAGACGATGTTACTTGCCAAATTTCATAGTTCTAGGTCAGCGGAAAGTACCCGATAGATTTTGATTGCCTTGAGTGCAATACACATGTTCTATATTAAACTGGTCTCTCTTCTCTTCTTCAGGCTATTATGTAGTCCACTGCTGGACATAGCCCTCCCCTGATGAGCGCCATATTGCCCTGTCTTCAGCTTGCCGCATCCAGCATCTGTAGGCATTTTTTCGCAGAACGTCATGCTACCTGGTCGGAGGGCGTCCTACACTACGCAAATGGGTCTAATCGCGATTATTTATTACGTAAATTGTAATTTCTTTAATTCCCCGGCGCTTATTATACAGTGTGTCAAATTCAAATCGGTCAGTATGGGAAAGTCTGAAACTATAAGACATACGAAGATCTGTTCTGAGGAACCATGTCAGCGATTTTGATAACAAGAAAAACTGCACTCATACATTTTAAAAAACATCTGTACTCTTTTCGGGAATCGAACCCGGTTGTTTTGAAAAAAAAAAAATCTACACTCTTTCTATTTAGATACCGATTGTGTAGGTCTTAAGCAGTAAATGTCTGTATGAAACATGATGTCTAAAATTAATAAAATGCCTTGTTTTCACATACTTTAATTTATTTTAGTAGGTGCTCGAAGTGACCACCGACTTTTAATACAATATTCAACACGTTTAGGTAACGATCTTACGATTGCATTTTGTATGAAAACAATGCATTTTATTCATTTTAGAAATCATGTTTCATACAGACATTTACTGCTTAAAACCTACACAATCGATATCTAAATAGAAATAGTGTAGGTTTTTTTTTTTCAAAACAACCGGGTTCGACTCTCGAACGGAGTACAGATGTTTTTTAAAATGTATGAATGCAGTTTTTCTAATTATTAAAATCGATGACATGGTTCCTCAGAACAGATCTTCGTATGTCTTATAGTTTCAGACTTTCCCATACTGACCGATTTGAATGAGACACCTTGTATAACAATGTGAAGCGCTCGTAGCGAGTGGAATAGTGGAACCGAGTTCATCGCTCATCGTCAGGCTATACTAGTCCACTGCTGAACATAGCCCTCCCCTTAAGAGCGCCACGTTGTGCTATCATAGGGGGTAATGCCCATAATCCCCTCGCTGGGCATGCGGGTTGGGGATCGCAGTTCGGTGGAACTGTACTGCAGGGGGCGCTGCTGCCCGCCGCCCAGTTTGTGTCCGTTAGTCGCCTTTACGACACCCGCGGGAAGAATTTGGGTTGGTGCTATTCTCAAGGCCGACACCACACGACAGCGTGGAACCGAGTGATTGGAATCAATCACTTGGGTTAAGCAACAACAGGCGCGGTCAGGTGCTGGATGAGTGACCGTCCCGTGACTACCGCTAGTGGCATTTTTCCGAGCGCTTAACGCTTCCGTGTTTCGCAAAGCACGTTAAGCCGTTGGAGCCAGCTGTCATGTAATGGCAGTCGTTAAGCCATCTCAGAGGATTTTTGGGCGGCTTGATAACTTCTGACAGTACGACCAGCCACTAGTCTTCCTCAGGGAAGAGACCCGTGCCCCTCGGTGGGGACATAATGGGTTGATGATGACTCTAGACTGTATAATTAAAACTGTTTTTACACGGATTTTTGCCGAGGGTAGTAAACTAACCGTTAATGCTTTTTAAAAGACGCCTGTCACCTCAGTCATCCGAGACACTGCACCAGAGTGCTTAGTGCGAGTTTTAACAGATCCAATCGAATAACTTTACTACCGCGTTAATCGAGCATTGAGTAGTGAGTATGAGTAAATTAACCGTCACAGTACAGTACAACTCGCACTCGCGTTTATTCGTGTTTTGGCTGGTAAACGTGTTCACTTCTCAACGTAAACCATTACAACTCGCACTCAGCAATTTTAATTTCCATACTTGTCGCTACGTGGCGCTTCCTCGATGCCATAGAAATATGAGATTACGTTAACGCGATCGAGTAGTTAAAAAACTGGCACTAAGCACTCTGAAGTGCCGAAACGTCGGAAAATTGTAGAAATGTAATAAACGAGCATAAATCCGTGTAAAAACAGTTTTAATTATGTCTAGTGCTCGTGTTAACCTTAGAAAATTCTAGACTGTATGTTTTAAAAATAGTTACTACAAATTGTGGACATCAGCTGGACATAGCCCTCCCCTAATGAGCGCCATAGCGTCCTGTCATCAGCTTGCCGCATCCAGCATCTGCCGGCAGTTTTTCGCAGATCGTCATCCCACCTGATCGGAGGGCGTCCTACACTATGTTTGCCGAGTTGCGGTTTCCACTCAAGAACACGTTTACTCCAACGGTTGTCGGTTCTTCGCGAGATGTGGCCAGCCCACTGCCACTTCTGCTCGCTAATTCTCTGAGCTATGTCGATAACTTTGGTTCTCTGTCGGATGCATTTGTTACGAATACTCATACTCATGTTTCGTTATCAACCCTTGTATGTCCCCACTGCTGGGGCACGGGTCTCTTCCTGCATCGCAGGAAGGTTTACTCATGTTTACTTTTTGAAAAATCGTATTTTTAAACAAGTTATGATTATTATTCCTTTGGTGGCACTAGTTAGCGCCCCTAAGCACTTTAAGAAATAGTCTTGGCTTGACTGTATTATACTATTTTTATTTTTAATTCACTAACCCGTGCTAAGGACAATTTTAAGGGTTAGTGCATTAAAAATAAATGAAATGAAAAAGTTTTATTTAAAGTAGCGCAGATACTGCGGCTTAATGAACGTTACAGGTCAAACTAGGTGTCCATTTAAAAATCAGGATCATTTTGGAGAAAAAATTGACAAAAAAACTCCAAACTTAGTCTTTTCAAATTCCTTAATTAACAGAATTTACACAAATTCTACAAAACTCGTGAATTTTACATGCTTGAATTCCAGACATCATTGTCATCTAAATAATCCTTAATATTATAGTAGCTCTTTTGGCACAAAGTGTACTTTACACATTTTTTGAACCGCGCTTCAGTCAAACTTAATATATCTTCAGGGATTTTATTGTAGAAGCGTATACAATGCCCCATGAAGAATGTATTAACCTTTGCCAGCCTAAATCTTGGGATCAAAAGTTTATGTTTATTTCTAGTATTTACATTGTGTTGGCTACCTGAAGTTTTAAAGTTGCTAATATTTTTCCTGACATACATAATATTTTCATAGATATATTTTCATAGGCTGGCAACTGTCAGGATGTTTGTTTCTTTAAAGAATTCTCTTAACGAATCTCTACTGCCTAGCTTATCGATGAATCTGATCGCTCTTTTCTGCAAGACGAAGATGGTCTCAATGTCCGCTGCCCGTCCCCACAATAGTATGCCGTAGGACATGATACTATGGAAGTAACTAAAATAAACAAGCCTGGCAGTTGCGACGTCAGTTAGTTCCCTAATTCTTTTAACAGCATATGCTGCAGAGCTCAGCCTATTTGCCAATTTTTCTATATGAGGACCCCATTGAAGCTTTGCATCAATTGTGATACCTAGAAATACAGTCTCTTCGACAAGGTCTAGTTTGTCCTTTCCCAATATAACTTTGCTGTCAACTACTTTGACATTTGGTAGAGTGAACTTTATACATTTTGTCTTTTTTGAATTTAACAATAAGTTAAGAGAATCATGAGAATCAATAAGAGCATCATTAGTATTGTCAAGGTCATCTTCTTGTCTCTTAATTTTGAAAATAAGTGACGTGTCATCTACAAATAATACTATCTCTGACATATTTTAAACCATGAACGGCAAATCATTTACATATACGAGGAAGAGGAACGGCCCCAAAATCGATTTCTGTGGTACTCCTATCCTGACCTCTGACCCTGAAGATTTAGTTCTGTTTGTATCAGCTCTTTGAATTCTTCCTTCTAAATATGATGTCATAAGTTTTAGGCTATAAAAATAGTATAATCATGTGGGTACAGCGATATCATTCTGATGTAAAAACTTAACTGCAAAGTAGGTACTCGGGGCTGCAAGTGATGCAAATTACTTCAGCCAGATGTCGCTGCCTATACGTAATACAGAGAATAGTGTAAAGAGGTTCGAAATTACACTGATGCTGGCGAGTCGCCCATTAGCTCAGTTGGAAAGAGCGCTGGCACGGATAGCCAGAGGTCGCGGGTTCGAGTCCCGGCATGGGTGAAATTTTTAGCCTCTAAATAGGTTTTTGACTGTATTATTTCTCGCATCGAATTGAGAGTCAGACTTTAGGTAAAATATAAAAAAAACCGTTCAATAACCGGCGGTTTGTTTACTTCGCACGTTCATGTGTTGGAAAAGCAAAAAATCACGGGATTACAATTAATAATGATAAAAAAAAGGTGCAAAAAAGTCACGTGTCACGTGAATTTAAATGACGTCCGTTTTCGTCAATTGCGTCAATGTCAAATACATATTTTGTGTTAACGCCTGCATGAATAGGAACTACAGTCCGTTAGCTTTTAGAATATACCTCGGGCTCTAGAGTAGGCTTCGGTTTTCGCCGAAAGCACACGAGTGTAACACTACTTCCTGCTCTGTATAAAAGTTTTCTTCACGATTTTGAAATGTAAAGTTATAAATAACAATACAAAATAAACCTTACCGTATTGCAAATATGATCGGTTTTTGATTGCTCAGTTGAGGTAGGTATATTCTAAAAGCTATCCTGGCTTGTCCACATTTTGGTCAAAAAAGCACCTATACATGACATTTTGGAGTAAATAGGGGGAATCAATATGTTACAGTCAAAACTCTTAAACGGTCAAAACTTGTTTTGACTGCTAAAATCACTCAAAAGTACTTTTTTCCAAAGTTTCTGGTCAGTAACATTTGAAATACCAATTTTTTATTTTATTTTTCTCTTTATGGTAGAAAATGGTAGAAACACCTAAAATTATGCATCACTCAATCTGCGACAGCAAAAATATACGAGTAGGTGCGACGAAGCGCGTCGCGTAGCGGAGCGCGAAGGAGCGTGTTAGGTTGAACCTGTAAGACTGAAAACTAACTCGACATTGTTAAGGGGGCCTATAGACGGGCTACACGTTTTTGTGAAATATTTGGATACACTACATCCCGAAAATACAAAAAATACAATTCATCCTAACATTATGTATGCCCTTATTAACTAGTGTTTCTAAAATATTTTACCTGTTCTAGGTATGCAAAAGGCATATATTAAAAACCTATTTCAGAGGCTAAATCTAAAGAGGCTATTAGCTCAGTTGGGAGAGTTTTAGTACGGTTAGCCACAGGTCGCGGGTTCGAGTCCCGGCATGGGCGGAATTTTTAGCCTCTGAAATAGGTTTTTAAAATTGTCCTCAGCACGGGTTAGTGCAACAAAAAGAATATAATCATGCATATATTCATTGAGATTATATAATTAATTTCTTTTTACAACTTGACACAATCAAACACAACAACAGCGAGTCGCACACTTCCCCTTGACTGTGACATTGGCCGCCCTTCACCTCCGCCCCGGCAGTCGGGTTTCCTCACGGGGGCAAGCGCACACGCGCCTGCGTCGCGCGGCCCGACGGCCGATAGCGATCACGTGGAGGTTATCGGCAATCACTGACCGTTCAGAGTTCTCTCTCGAGTGAAGAGGCGGTGTTCTCTTCCGACTGACACTTATTCTTCAACGCTTGCTTAAAAACTTGCGAAGCATTAAAATATACCACTATATCTTCTTTTGTAATATAAAAATGAATCGCTGAATGTGTTGGTAAGCGCAAATCTCGAGAGCAGTTGAACCGATTTCGCTAATTCTTTTTTTTAGAATATTCCTTGAAGTACGGAGAGAAAAATAAAAAAAAATGAAGAATCGACTGTTAGGCGGTACGAAATTCGCTGGGTCAGCTAGTATAATATAGAAGCGCTCGTGGACTAGTGGAACCGAGTGATTGGAATCAATCACTAAGGTGTAATGTGCTGGATAGCCATCCCGTGACGACTACCACTAGTGGCATTTTTTCCGAGCGCTTCCGTGCTTCGCAAGGTAGGTTAAGCGGTTGGTGCTGGCTGTCATGTAATGCCAGTCGTTAATTCATGTTAGAGGCCTTACGGGCGGCTTGAAAACTTCTGACGGTAAGGCCCACCACTGTCTTACAATCCTCCACCAACCCGGACTTGGCCCGCGTGATAGAGTATGGCCTGACCTTCTTGTTTCAAGTCACAGTTAGCAAATAATGCCGAGTCATTATCCTAAATTGAAATATCTAGAGCTGAGAACACGTATCCATCGGATGGTTACGAACAGTGGACTGACATAAACTAGATTGCCTGTCTAATGTTACAACGAGTCAGATTAATATACACCAATCTATTACGATCCGCAACCATAGACAATCACGATCTCGATACATACACATACATAACCTCACGTTTGTATCCCAGAGGGGTAGGCAGAGGCCACGGACTGCCACTTGCCACGATCCTGACAGATCACCTTCGCTTCATCAACGTTCATAGGTCGTTGCATGCACGCACGCCGGTTCCGGGCTCTTTTTATCTTCCTCTTTCCTAATTACATCCCCTATTTGGTCGATGTGTGTCCGCCTGGGACGTCCTAGCCCTTCCACTCACATTCGCAATATATATTTGTTTTGTCAATCTTTCTTCCTTCGTCCTCTCTACGTGTCCAAACCAACGATCTCGATTTATCATGTAATGACCCAAGACACGCCACTTCTCACACTACTCGACCATCCTCACCAGCTGCCAGCAATCCGCTGAAAATCGTCCAAAATGACACGCTCGTTATCGATAACACCCTCTCCACCGCACCGTGCGCCGGCGCATCTATAAAGCTCCCGAATCGCGCCACTCGCTGCGTGACCGTCGTGGCGTGCAGACCTATGTTTGTCGACGCTAGAGTGCTCATCGAACTCTCTTTCGTAATCATATACTACAACATTTTCTTCTGGAAGATCGTGGACTACATTTTGGGGACATTTATGAGGTTTCTAGTGGACATTTGGGAATTAGACGTCGAGGATGACTGAGTCGGTTATGTGTTAGTGAGTTTTGTGCGGTGTTAGTTTATTTATTCAACCTGTGATTTAATTTAGTGCTTCTGTGTGTGTTTTTAAAGTTATTTATTTATTAATTCGTTGGAAATGAAGGAGCAAAGTGGGATTATTACTATACATCAGGTGAGTAGGTTTCAGGGTTCTCTGCTTCGAAAGGCAAAATGGAAACGTCATAGGATAACTTCATTGTCCCTACTTATGTCCCGACCGTGCGAGAGGTCCCGGGTTCGAACCCCGGCTGGGACAAAAAAGAGAAAAACCCCGGGTTTTGGATGTTTACATGTTTGTGATGTCGTTTTTTCTGGTTCCCACGACACAGGGTATCCTAGTGTGGGGCCAGAAGTAATGTATGTGCCAGTATGTAAATGTTATGTTTTAAAGACCGAAGAAGAAAACAAAAGATTTTACATAATTATTATAAAACATATAACGCGTGCATTCTACTGTCTTTAATTCCAGACATCATTGTCATCCGATTGGTGGATTTATAGAAATCCACCAATCCGGACTTGGCCCCCGTGGTGGAGTATGGCCTATACTTTCCTTAGGGAAGAGACCTGAGCCCCACGGTGGGGACATAATGTGTTGAAGATGATGATCATTGTCATCAAAACACTCCTTTATGCTATAGTAGGCCTTTTGGCAGAAAGTGTACTTAACACATTTTATGGTATAATACCTGGCAGATAACTTGATCAAAAATCCCCGTAGTCCAGATAAGTTTGCGATGAGTAACTGCAATATATTTTCTTAATTGTTTATTAATTTTAACTAAGATTTTCGTAAGTAAACCCTTACTTGATTTGACTTTTTTGTTTTTTTCTGCGGAAAGTCCGACCACCTTAAAAGGCAAGTAAGTTAATCCGTATTTAGATTATGAGGTAATTATGTTGTGATGATGAGGTGATTATGTTATGCTCGTGAACGAGTGCCGTTCGTGTGTCTGGCAGGACTTGTTATATTTTTTCGGCCTATGTAAAACAATTAACTAACGCTTTGTCATTAAACGTTATTACTGGCAATGACTGGTATAGGTGGTAACTGATGTATTAGTTTAAGAGGACTTGAGAAAAGATGGAAAAAAGGCAGCGGGAAATTGCGGGAAAAAAAACTCCACTCACTTCCCGCTGCCTTTTTCTCCACTACACTGCGGCCCGAAGGCAGCGACTTAGGTACACTTCCACGTCACATTGTACTTCGACATTCAGCAAACAGAATGTAAATTCTTTTCGTCGAAATAAATTTAATTGAATTCATCTATCACGCGTTCGTGGCCTACTCGAACCGAGTGATTGGAATCAATCACTTGAGTTTAGCAACAACAGGCGTGGCAGATTCTGGATGCGGCGAGCTGAAGACAGGGCGCTATGGCGCTCATTAGGGGAGGGCTTTGTCCAGCAGTGGACTAGTACATCCTGACGACGACGACGACGAGGCGCGGTCAGGTGTAGGATGGGTGACCGTCCCGTGACTACCGCTAGTGGCATTTTTCCGAGCGCTTCCGTGCTACGCAAGGCACGCTAAGCCGTTGGTGCCGGCTGGCATGTAATGGCAGTCATTAAGCCATGTCAGAGGCCTTATGGGCGGCTTGATAACTTCTGAGTGTAAGGCCCGCCACTGTCTTAAAATCCTCCACCAACCCGGACTTGGCCCCCTTGGTGGAGTATGGCCTAACCTACCTGCGATGCAGGAAGAGACCCGTGCCCCAGCAGTGGCGACATACAAGGGTTAATATCGAATCTATCATCTGCAGTGTGACGTTTATGAGCTGATATTTTATCATACAAGTGTGTACAGACGACGTGATTGCATATTAATACCTATATGATACATTATATAACTGACAAAAACTTAACTGCAAGTTTGCTAAAGGTCATTCGAATGGTAGCGTGGTGTTCGGGTCATCTATCTCCCTCCAAAATGGTTGAGACTGGTGATGGCTGAGCACTGCGTTATGCTAGTGAACGAGTGCTGTTCGTGTGTCTGGCCGCAGCACTTATGTTTTCCCCTATTATTGTGAGACATTTGACTAATGCTTTGGCATTTAGGGTTGTTAATGGCAATCATGAAATCTTATTAGGTTTACATAATGGCAACTGATGTATTTGGTTTTAAGAAGATTTGACAAAAGATGGTCAGAGTGGAGTTTTTTTTCCGCTGTCTTTTTCTCCACTACAATACGGCCCGAAGGCGGCGGCTTACATTTTACATTGTACATTGACATTCAGCAAACAGAATGTAAATTCTTTACGTTGAAATAAAATGATTTGAATTTTGAAAAGCTCTTAGGATTTTCTCGCCATGTTTTCCTTCACATTTAGCGAACAGCAATAAACGGTGTAGAAATTCGATATCGCTAACCACCACCCGCTTATCGGAACATCAACATTTCATTGCACAAAAACTGTTATCCGCTGATAATTTTCCGCTTAATTATGTCTTAAGGCGCTACGCGGTGGTAACTTGCGTCGTCACCAATGGAGTAAAAAACATAACTTCGTTATCAACCCTTGCATGTCCCCACTGCTGGGGCACGGGTCTCTTCCTGCATCGCAGGAAGGTTAGGCCATACTCCACCACGGGGGCCAAGTCCGGGCTGGTGGAGCATTAAGACGGGCTGGTAAGACAGTGGCGGGCCTTACTGTCTGATGTTATCGAGCCGCCCATAAGGCCTCTGACATGGCTTAACGACTGCCATTACATGACAGCCAGTACCAACGGCTTAACGTGCCCGGCGAAACACGGAAGCGCTCGGAAAAATGCCACTAGCGGTAGTCACGGGACGCTCACCCATTCTGTACCTGACCGCGCCTGTTGTTGCTTAAATCGCTATGGCGCTTTGCTGAGTGAGCGGTCTCAGCGATGGTTTTCAGTCTTTACCTAGTTAGCACCGCCAAGCGCCTTAAATCTATTGCGTTTGAGTGTTCCATACGATTTGAAGGGACACAGTATCTTATCGACCGAAAACTACTTAACACAACAAATTATTTCTTAACATTTTTCTGGCTCCAATTTGGCAAGCGCTTATTACGTAATGTGTTTTCATTACCTTGCCTACACGTTGATAACTGGTTGATTAACCATAAAAGTTGTCAAAGCGAAACAATCAATAACAACACGTTTAAACGCCAATATAAATGCGAGAAAATCAACAACTACCGGTTAAAACCGGTGAGGTTTAGTTTTAATAAAAAAACTTTTTGTCAATTTTTGAACTAAAACTTTCGCAAGCACTACACATTGTAGACTTTTAGTCCGGATCTACTTACGGGTGTAGATCCGGACTAAAAGTCTACAACTTTTTGTCAGTTAGTGAGAAAATACTCTCCGATTTCTTCGTGTTTTTTGTAGTTTTTGTTATTTTTCCGCTTCGATATCTACCCTTGTATGTCCCCACTGCTGGGGCACGGGTCTCTTCTTGCGTCGCAGGAAGGTTAGGCCTTACTCCATCACGTGGGCCTAGTCCGTGTTGGTGGAGGATTGTGAGACAATGGCGGGCCTTACTGTCGGAAGTTATCGGGCCGCCCATAAGGCCTCTGACATGGCTTAACGACTGCCATTACATGACAGCCGGCACCAACGGCTTAACGTGCCTTGCGAAGCACGGAAGCGCTCGGAAAAATGCCACTGGCGGTAGTCACGGGACGGTCATCCGTCCTGCACCTGACCGCGCCTGTTGTTGCTTAATTCAAGTGATTTCCAATCACTCGGTTCGGCTAGGCCACGAGCGGTTCTTTCTTCATTTTTCCGCTTGCTTAGCAGTTAATGCGCAGCAGGCGGGTAATTGGTTTTTATTATTTCAGTTTCTTGTCATAAATAATTTTTAATTTGGCGAGAAGGAGAGAGAAGAGAAAAAATCCAAATAAATAGGTCATGCATATTATTTATTTTGCTGGCCAAAATAAATATTTTCAGTGTTGTTAATTTATAAACATAACATATTCTCACGCCTGTACCCCAGAGGGATAGGCAGAGATCAGGGACTGCCACTTGCCACGATCCTGACAGATCACCCTCGCTTCATCAACGATACATACATAACGTCACGCCTGCATCCCAAAGAGGTAGGCAGGGACTAGGGACTGCCACTTGCCACGATCCTGACAGATCACCCTCGCTTCGTCAACGTTCATAAGTCGTTGCATGCACGCACGTCGGTGTTAATTTATACCTTAAAAAATATACATTTTTCAATTTGTTTTTGCCAATCCGTTGCTGTGTGGTGTCGGCTTAAAGAATAGCACCAACCCAAAAACTTCCCGCGGGTGTCGTAAAAGTCGACTAAGGGACTCAAACCGGAGGGTGGGCAGCAGCGCCCCCTGCAGTACAACTACACCAATCTGCGATCCCCAACCCGCATGCCCAGCGTGGGGATTATGGGCATTACCCCCCAATGATGGTACAGCCAAATCGCTATGGCGCTCATTAGGGGAGGGCTATGTCCAGCAGTGGACTACATAATATAGCCTGGAGAAGAAGAATCCGCTGTGGGCACTCGTAGAAAGACAGGAAGGGAGAGTTATTCACATAACTCTCTCTTAGTATCTCTCTCTGATAGAAGGCCTGTGCCCTACATTGGCACGTATCAGCTGCGTAACTATTTATTTTATTTTCCTACAACCTTAAAATCCGAAACCCGCCTTCAGTCCCAAGTTTTTCGTGAATTCTCCTTCAGAATACACCTGGAAACACGCACCAGACTCCATAACAACATGTTTTAAAACTAATTTTCGACCTAAACCGAAATATTGTTTACAAAACACCACGTCACGCTGCTCACAAATCAGGTGACCTTCGTCGACCTTGTCCAATGTCTGTTGACAACGCGTTGTGTCATCCGCCTGTGACCTCCGGCTGTTTTTTTATTCCCTCCGCGAGAGGAAAGTCTTCCCAGATGTAAACAAATCCCTCTTTCGTAGAATATTTTGTGTTTCTAGTTCTAGGTTTCTAGTTATAAGGGATATTGTTAATTGCACATCAGATAAATTATCGCCTATCAATTTCTTTTTATCATTTATATACTTTTTACATCAAATAAATTATTTCACTACAGTCTATTTATCCTTACTTGGCCAATTTATTAAACAAGATTTAGTAACCTCAAAATTGATATTTGATGCCAAAATCACATATTTTCTCGCAACTCAATGAACTTTGTTAATAAAATTGACAGCGTATTATCTAAAATAGTCTCCCCGATTACGTCATTTACGGGAATATGGCGCTTTACGACTAAAATCCATACTTTACGGGTAGAATCTTGTTTACTAAAATGGACAAGCAAGGATAAATAAACTGTACAAATAAAATAAATGTTGAACAAAGCTAGTACAGCAGGTAATTCGAAAATATACATCAGCACGACATTACTTTTTTCTCTAATGCGTAACAAATAAATTCCTGAAGGTACAAAAATACGACAGTCTCATCATAAATACTGACTGCACAGCAAATTACCCAGAGCGTGCGTTGATAATACTCATTCTCATAACAAAAATATGGGTGCGACGAAGCGCGTAGCGTAGCGGAGCGCGAAGGAGCGTGTTAGGTTGAACATGGAAGACCGAAAACCAACTCGACATTGTTATCTCAGTTGGGAGAGGGCTGGCAGCCTGGCACGGTTAGCCAGAGTGCTTAGTGCGAGTTTGACAAATCCAATCGAATAACTTTACTACCGCGTTAATCGAGCATTGAGTAGTGAGTAAGTTAACCGTTCGAACTGGCAAAACGCTGTCACAGTACAACTCGCACTCGCGTTTATTCGTGTTTTGGCTGGTAAACGTGTTCACTTCTCAACGTGAACCATTACAACTCGCACTCAGCAATTTTAATTCCCATACTTGTCGCTAGGTGGCGCTTCCTCGATGCCGTAGAAATATGAGTTTACGTTAACGCGATCGAGTAGTTAAAAAACTCGCACTAAGCACTCAGAGGTCGCGGGTTCGAGTCCCGGCATGGGTCATATAAAAATAGTAGCTTAAAAATACTTACTAGGTATAATGTGCGTTTGTAATTATTAGCTGTGCGTTAATAGAAAAGCTTTACTTTAAAATAAATAGCGGTAGGTACACCACGAATATAAATTGTAGTTTATTTAGTAATATTTTGAGTTAAGTATTGCCTTAATTTTGGTTACTTTGAATGACAGGATACGCAATAGTCTGATCAGAGAACGTTGTGGACTGAAAGGGGATGTAGTGACTAGAATTGAGAAAGGAATGTTGCGTTGGTTTGGACATGTGGAGAGGATGAAGGAAGAAAGATTGACGAAACTAGTATATATTGCGAATGTGAATAGAAGGGTCGGTAAGGGTCGTCCCAGGCGGACATACATCGACCAGATACGGGAACGATAAAAAGTACCCGAAACCGGCGTGCGTGCATGCAACGACTTATGAACGTTGATGAAGCGAAGGTGATCTGTCAGGATCGTGGCAAGTGGCAGTCCCTGGTCTCTGCCTACCCCTCTGGGATACAGGCGTGAGGTTATGTATGTATGTATTTTGCTGTGCAATCAGTAAGTTTGATAGGAATTTGGATTATTATTAGATACAATAATTGTTTTTTTTTATTTGCGTTTAAATACTACCCTAGTTATAATAGCTGTACCCCGCGATGTTGACTCAGTTCACTCCCCAGCTTTTCGCACACCAACAATACGCCAATCTACAGTCTATTTATTCTTACTTGTCCAATTTAGTAAACAAGATTCTAACCTTAAAATTGAGATTAGATGCCTAAACTAGACATTTTCTCGCAAATTCATGAACTATGTTTATAAAATTGGCAGCGTGTTATCTAAAAGAGTGTTCCAGGTTACTTCATTTATAGAAATATGTCAGTTTTGGACTAAAAAGTCACAGTTTAAGGGCAGAATCTTGTTAACTAAACTGGACAAGTAAGAATAAATAGACTGTAGAGCCAACAGGCGTTATAAGGCCAATGAATAGTGTTGTCAGGGTTCGAAATTATCAAGATAATTACGCTGCTTGATAATTACGAATAATTATCACCCATGTAATAAATTAATTTGCTATATTGTTTCATAACAAATGCATTATAATTTGGCCAATTCTAACAAAAAGAAATAGTATTTATGATTTTTATTTAAAATCCAACACAAATTAACATTAATTAAAGTAAAAAGTCTCCATCAGATTCGACATTCTAAATATATATTAAATTGGATTGACCAAAGATGCCAAAGGATTATCTTCATCCGATGATGATTCTATTTCCATTGGCTGTGTTGCTGCTGCAGCTGCAGTAGAACTTATTTGTTGACTTAATCCTAATAGCCAACTAAGATCTTGCTGCTTGGTTTTGTTTGCTTTGCATAAACGGTTTTTGTTATTATCAATTGATAATTATCGAGCAATTTTTATCATGATAACTATCACGGATATTTATCCTGGCGAACCCTGAGTGTTGTTAAATAACACAGTAAGTTTCAGCGATGGAATTGGGGCTTTACCATTTTACGCACATAGCTCTCTGACCTTTCCTGACCCCGGCTGCTTGAATAAACACAATAAAACATTATTATTCATGAATTGAGTGAAATGGCCTCTGTGGCGCAGCGGTAGCGCATCTGCCTGCCATGCAAGAGGTCCCGGCTTCGAACCCCGGCTGGGGACAAAAAAAAAACTCCAGGTCTTGGATGTTTACATGTTTGTGATGTCGTTGTTTCTGGTTTCCACGACACAGGGTATCCTAGTGTGGGGCCAGAAGCAATGTATGTGCCTGTGTGTAAATGTTGTGTTATGAAAATTCTGTCCGAAGCAAGTACAGCGTCGACAATTGATGATTGCTTAACTCTTCGTTGCAATATAGCCCGTAATGCAACTGAATAGAGTGCACACGTACGATACCAAAGATAACCCGTGCTTAGGGTTACCAGATTGAGAAATAAGATTTCCGCACAAAATCTACAAGCTGTTCGCTTTTTTGTTGGTTTTGTTTTAATTTTTCGCTTTTCCTTCAGTCCTCAGAAGATATTATACAGTACAAAAATACTTTACACAAGTTTTTAAAAACTATGTGTATTATAATTATTATAAGTAGCCTCTCATTTTTTTACACCTGCCGTTGACTGGTAGAAAACGCTTGAAGCATTATTATGTGCAATAAACGTATTAATAATAATTAATTTAATATCTACATAGAATTGCCCGTGGCCTAGTCGAACCGAGTCATTGGAATCACTTAAGTTAAGCAACAACAGGCGCGGTCAGGTGCAGGATGGGTCCCGTCCCGTGACTACCGCTAGTGGCGTTTTTTCCGAGCGCTTCCGTGCTTCGCAAGGCACGTTAAGCCGTTGGTGCCGGCTATCATATAATGGCAGTAGTTAAGCCATGTCAGAGGCCTAATGGGGGCTCGATAACTTCCTGACAGTAGGGCCCGCCACTGTCTTACAATTATCCACATGCTCGGGACTTGGCTGCCGTGGAGTATGGCCTAACCTTCGTGTGACGCAGGAAGAGACCCGTGCCCCAGCAGTGGGGACATCACTAGTCAATATCAGTAATAAAACTGTTTTGACAAGTCAAAAGAATTTTTTTTACTATAAAAACATAATGTTTACTTAACGAACGTAAAAGCTGTTAGTTTCACAATTAATAGATAATGTGGAGAAGAAACTAACAAAGAACTCCACATTTATTCTTTTCAAAACAGATCAGATTTATACCTAATTAACAGAGTTTTCCACTGAAAGTTACCTTACACTAGACTGAATCGTCACCGTTAACATTATTTTAAAACCAAACATCTGTTTCTTCCAAATAATCCTTAATATTATAATAGACTTGTTTTGCACAGAGTATGCTTAACAATTTTTTAATATTCTTTTTAATGCACTAACCCGTGCTAAGGACAATTTTAAAAACCTGTTTAGAGGCTAAAAATTCTACCCATGCCGGGACTCGAACCCGCGACCTCTGGCTAACGGTACCAGCGCTCTTCCAACTGAGCCAGTGGGCGACTCACCGGCATCAGTGAAATTTCGAACCTCTACAATACTCTCTGCATTACAATTCAATGGTATTACGTACAGGCAGCAACAATCTGGCTGAAGTAATTTGCATCACTTGCAGCGCCGAGTACCTTACTTTGCAGTTAGGTTTTACATCGGAATGATATCGCTGTACCCACATGATTATATTCTTTTTAATGCACTAACCCATGCTAACGGGTTCGAGTCCCGGCATGGGTGGAATTTTTAGCCTCTAAATAGGTTTTTAAAATTGTTTTAGTGTCTGTTTCACAATCTGCAGATAAAGTTCCGGATAAGCTATCCGCAACCAGGGCTGTCGTTTGTTCTAAATTTGAAGCCATAAACGAACACACGCAATATAGAAATATTTATTTAAATTTAGAACAAACGGCAGCCCTGGTTGCGGATAGCTTATCTGGAACATTGTGAAACAGGGGAATGATTACATAGATTATATTTGTACTCAGAACCTATCATCTCCGAAGCACTAGAGAACCAAGCCCCAGGTAAACCTCTGTGCTAGAAATAGTATAAGTAGACACGCTTACGTGGGTAAACTTGCGTCATTTCCGTACTTCCACGCCATCATACTTCCGGCTAGAATATATCAAGAAGATAACGAGAAAAAAGGATCCGTTTTCCTTTTAAAGAGCGTTGCCATATGTAAATAAATAAATATTCATGGACATATTACACAGATCTCGTTAGCCCTATACTGAGTACAATTAAATGACTTGTGTTGCAGGTGCTAACTCGACAATAGATTTAATACAATAAATACATAGATAACATCCAAGACCCTAGACAAACTAGAAAAGTTCGTTACCTAGTTTGACCCGGCCGGGGATCGAGCCCGAGACCTTCGGTTTTACAGTCAGCGTGCCAAACCGCTGCGCCGCCGAGGCTGATGTTTAGATCTACTTAGCGGAAATCAATTAAAGCCCTAGGTTTGAAATAGGAAATGAAGCGCTCGTGGCCTAGTCGAACCGAGTGATTGGAATAAATCACTCTAGTTAAGCAACAACAGGCGCGGTCAGGTGCAGGATAGGTGATCCTGTGACTACCGCTAGTGGCATTTTTTCCGAGCGCTTCCGTGCTTCGCAAAGCACGTGGAGCTGTTGGTGACGGCTGTCGTGTAATGGCAGTCGTTAAGCCATGTCATAGGTCTCATAGGCGGCTTGATGACTTCTAACAGTAAGGCCCGCCACTGCCTTACAATCCTCCACCAACCCGGCCTTGGCTCCCGTGGTGGGATATGGCCTAACCTTCCTGCGATGCAGGAAGAGACCCGTGCACCTTGTCAAACTAACTACATAACACTTGTTTACAAATTTAGAAGCACTACATAATTAGAAATATTATGTATGTCTTTAAAGTATTTTTTCAGACTAGCTGACCCAGCGAACTTCGTACCGCCTAACCGTCGATTCTTTATTTTTTTTATTTTTCCTTCCGAAATAACTAGCCTCGTACTTCAAGGAATATTCTAAAAAAAGAATTAACAAAATCGGTTCAGCTGCTCCCGAGATTTGCGCTTACCAACACATTCAGCGATTCATTTTTATATTTTAGAAGATAGAGAGCACTGTTATTCCATAGCCAGACACGGTAAAATACAGATATCATTACGACACGAGTAAGTTAATACACACTGATTGGTTTGCCATGACGTGTCCTATAAATAGCTGGGGTCTAGGTCGAATCGTTCAGAGATGCTAGAAATGGCTAACTACGCCAATCACCATTGTATTGTGCTATTAGAGAATGGGCTGGAAAGCTAGAATCTGCACTACGGGATTTAAATAATGCAGTCACTTAAATATTACGTCTCCACCAACCCGGTCTTGGCCCCCGTGGTGGAGTATGGCCTAACCTTCCTGCGATGCAGGAAGAGACCCGTGCCCCAGCAGTGGGGACATACAAGAGTTGATATCGAAATGTTGAAATATTACGTGCGATTGCAACCCTGTATGTCCCCATTGCACGCGCGGGTACGGGTCTCTTCTTGCACTGCAGGAAGTTTAGGCCATACTCCACCACGGGGGCCAAGTCCGGGCTGGTGGAGAATTGTAAGACAGTGGCGGGCCTTACTGTCATAAGTTATTAAGCCGCCCATAAGGTCTCTGACATGGCTTAACGACTGCTATTACATTATAGCCGGCACCAACGGCTTAGCGTGCCTTGCGAAGCACGGAAGCGCTCGGAAAAAATGCCACTAGCGGTAGTCACGGGACGGTCACTCATCCTGCACCTGACCGCGCCTGTTGTTGCTTAACTCAAATGATTGATTCCTATCACTCGGGTCGCCTAGGCCACGAGCGCTTCGTATTAGTCGGTAGATTTGGTACAAATTATAAACTTTCTGTTCGTCTGTTCGTTCCAGATGCGCCTTCATCGCTGTGAGGGTTGCCTCGCGGCGTGCGTGCCGGCGGCGCGCCGCTGCATCAGCCGGTGAGTTTACCCCCTTACCCCTTACGTGACCCCGTTCTAGATGCGCTTGCACGAGGTGCGCCGCTGCATTAACCAGTTGCTATACTTCTGTTACCCCGACCTAGGAGCGATTTAACCCTTTAACAGATTGTACAAGACAAGATTGTACACTAGCACTGTGTACTAGCCAGTACACAGTGCTAGTGTACAATCTTCATTACATTTGGACTTTATTTCAAAGTGATAAGGTGTAATAAGTAAGGTTAAATTTGGTGGGAATTATTACCCGTTTATTGCCGGGTAGAGGGTTAAGGTGCGCTCAATCGGTGATTGTACCAGTTACCCCTCACCTGACCCCGTTCTAGATGCGCTTATATTGGCTTGAAAGCCGCTGCATCAACGAATGGGATAACCCCGTTACCGCACACGTTACCCCGTTCTAGAGAAGTTTTTAAGACGCGTTCAATCGGTGATTTTCCCAGTTACCCTACACGTGACTCCATTCTAAGCGCGCTTACATGGGGCTATACGTCATTGCCTTAATCGGTAACCTTACCTCCGCTAACCGTGTAGCTCTTTATTATTTGATTTAATATTTATCTGTCGCACGCGTTTCTCGCCTACACATCGCTATCACTTTTTAACTTTTGCGTAAGTGAATCTTGTCGTTGTTAAAGATGCTATTTTCAGATGGCGACATGACGCGGAAATTGAAAACAAATTCGTTAATCGTATAGCATTCAGCATTAGCCAAATAAAATTGCAAAGTAGATATTTTTTTCTTGGAAGTGGTTTAATAAAATAAATAATTATCAACACTGAAGAAAAGTTTGCGATTTGATCTTTAACAATAAATTCTTTTGACAGATCGCTATCAATTAACAAATATATATGAAGCCTTTTAATATATCCTATTTTCTTTTGTGTACAATAAAAAAATCTGATCTAAGTTTTAGGTGGATTGGTATTCGCGTATTTGCCGACTATGGGCCAGTTTATGAATTGAGAATTTCGTTAAGTAAATACCTAACTGTAGTGCTATCTCTTCCAATTTCTCGGCTAAGAGGTGACGAGAACGTTACTTAAGTATTTACTTAGTGAAATTCTCAATTCAGAAATCGGCTCTAATTTTTGTGATGACTAATGAACGTCGATAAAGCTAATGTGGTCTGTCAGGATCGCGGCAAGTGGCTGTCCCTGGCCTACCCCGCTGGGATGCAGGCGTGAGGCTATGTTATTTTTGTGATTTCTATTCTCGTGATTTCTACATCAATCACTTGAGTTAATCAACAGGCGCGGTCACGTGCCGGATGGATGACCCTCCCGTGACTACCGCTAGTGGCATTCTTTCCGAGCGCAATCGTGAGAAGCCGTGCTTCGCAAGGCTCTTTGAGCCGTTGGTGGCATGTTATGGGAGTCGTTAAGCCATGTCATGATAAATCTGTAACATAATATTAATATAAACACAAGAGGAAGCGCTCATGGCCTAGCCGAACCGAGTGACTAGTATCAATCTCTTGAGTTAAGCAACAACAGGCGTGGTCAGGTGCCTGCACCACCTGCCTGTTGTTGCAAGAGGAAGCGCTCGTGGCCTAGCCGAACCGAGTGACTATTATGAATCACTTGAGTTAAGCAATAACAGGTGTGGTCAGGTGCCTGCACCTGACCGCGCCTGTTGTTGCTTACCTGTTGGGTGACCGTCCCGTTACTACCGTTGGGTGGTTTCGAGGGATTCCGTGTTTCGCAAGTAATGTCAGACAGAGCCCTTATGGGCGGCTTGATAACTTCTGACAGTAAAGCTTTTGTTTTATCTCGACAGAGTTCGATCAATACTAGTGTTTCAATTCCAGAAGGTCGACGGAGAAGCGGCCGCGTCGGACGCCTAACCCCGTTCTAGCGATGAGCAAGGAGAATTGCGCCGCCAAGATGGAGAAGCCCGCGCCCCCCACCCCGCCCGACAGTAACGCGCCACGTACGTGCCAAAAGCGACCTTATTCTGTTTATTAACTTTAAGGACGAAAAAGATCTGGCCCGAGTGGGAAGAAGCCTTTGTCCAGCAGGAGGAGACAATTAATAATAATAATAGACGTGACGTCAGTATCAAATAATCAAATATTTAACGATATAAGGGGAAAGTACACATTACAAGAATTCATAACACTGATTGACTTTTCTAATTATCAAAATTTTCCAACCAAAATAAAAAAAAAGAAAATAGATTAACAAAATTTTTAATAAAATAAAACGTTAAAATACTGCTTTCAGCCATTTTGACTGAATCACCAAAAACACCGCATGACGTCACGCTTAAGTGAACATTTGTTACATTCTGTGACTGTGCGTAAACACATTTGACGTTTGATGTATGTTTACCTAGGCGTGACATCAAATTAGACGCCATGACAGTGCCAGTTGTTTTCCTACAGATTTAAAATCACTTCAAAAAATGGCTTTAACCATCGTTAAACTTTAGTATATTACTGAAATTTTGGTTTTTTTTGTAAATAATAAAGATTATGGAAGAGGATTTAAAAATCTTTCTTCGTGCCTATTGGAAACCTTGCATGACAACAAATGTTTATTCTTCTTTCCTTCATCTTTCGTCTTCAATATTTCAATGTATCAATAACACATACTGAATTAACCACCGCACACCTGCCCCAGCAGCGATGCCCTGGTTCGGCATGGACATTGGCGGGACCCTCACCAAGCTGGTCTACTTCGAGCCTCGAGAAAGCAACAGACGGGAGCTGGATAGAGAGACGGAGGTTCTGAAGAACATACGACGCTACCTGACGAGGAATTCGGCCTACGGGAACACGGGAAGACGGGACGTGCACTTGCAGGTAGTCAAAGTCTACCTCATAGTCATCTAAATATTATATTATTTTTAATGCACTAACCCGTGCTAAGGACAAATTTGAAAACCTACTTAGAGGTTAAAAATTCCACCCATGCCGGGATTCGAAACCGCGACCTCTGGCTATCCGTGCCAGCGCTCTTTCCAACTGAGCTAATGGGCGAATCCCGGCATGGGTGGAATTTCGAACCTCTTTACACTATTCTCTGTATTACGTACAGGCAGCGACATCTGGCTGAAGTAGATTGCATCACTTACAGCCCCGAGTACCTACTTTGCAGTTAGGTTTTTACATCGGAATGATATCGCTGTACCCACATGATTATACTATTTTTATTTTTGAGATGAATTTAAAAACCTATTTAGAGGCTAATAGGTTTTTAAATTCATCTCAATATATTATTAAGTCTATTTATATGTAATAGATATGTATGTACTGTTTATTTTATATATGTGGCTTAATTATTATCTTTGTATATGTGTATGTTTATTATTATTTTGCATATTAATAAATAGTTTAATTGTTAAAAAAGGATATTTGACAATAAAATATCACCTCACTGTTTGAGACTACCCCCGCCTTCTCCACGTCACCTGTTGGTTGGCTAGAATAAAATACTATTTAGTATTAAGCCCGCCAATTGTACAATCTTTACAGGTACAATAAATAATTTATTTACTTGTTTATTATATGACTGGTAAATCTACAGCGAAATCAGTAACAAAAAAACTTAACATTTACGATATGGCCAGATTTCTACGAAATTACTTAATAATAATAATAATAGAATTTAATAATAATAATTATAATAACAATAATAATCTAAAAGCGCCCCGTGGCCTAGAGGAACCGAGTGATTGGAATTATTCACTTGGGTTAAGCAACGCGCGGTCAGATGCTGGTAACCGTTCCATGACTACCGCCAGTGGCATTTTTCCGAGCGCTCCCGTGCTTCGCAAGGCACGTTAAGCCGTCGGTGCCAGCTGTCATGTAATGGCAGTCCCTAAGCCATGTCAGAGGCCTTATGGGCGGCTTGATAACTTCTGAAAGTAAGACCCGCCACTGCCTTACAATCCTCCACCAACCCGGACTTGGCCCCCGTAGTGGAGTATGGCCTAACCTTCCTGCGATGCAGGAAGAGTCCCGTGCCTCAGTTTATTTCTGTAATTTCTCTGTCGGTCTTTATTTGGGCTGTCTGTGTCTAAAGTTTATTTCATACTTTGTTGTGTAAATTTTCTGGGTGGCCTGGCATTCCAAGACACAGATCTCTGATCTAGTTTAGGACCCAGTCTGTCCACAAATCACTATTATTGCACCGTATTGTACCACTTTCGATTTTAAAAACCTATTTAGAGGCTTAAAATTCCACCCATGCCGGGATCCGAACCCGCGACCTCTGGCTATCCGCGCCAGCGCTCTTCCAACTGAGCTAACGGGCGATTCACCGGCATCAGTGAAATTTCGTACCTCTTTACAATACTCTCTTTATCACGTACAGGCAGCGACATCTGGCTGAAGTAATTTGCGTCACTCGCAGCCCCGAGTGCCTACTTTGCAGTTAGGTTTTACATCGGACTGATATCCCGGAATGGTCCCAACGAAGCCCACGTTTGTCCACAGATGGACAATGTGACGATCCGCGGCCGTCGTGGCGCGCTCCACTTCATCCGGTTCCCGAGCAGTGAGGTGGGAGCTTTCCTGCAGCTCGCACGCTCAAAGGTACTGAATCGTATGCAGCCGTGTTAAGATAGCATCTCATACAGTCTATTAGCTTCGAGAATATACCTCGGGCTCTAGAGTAGGCTTCGGTTTTCGCCGAAAGCACACGAGTGTGATACTACTTCCTGCTCTGTATAAAACTTTTCTTCGCTACTGTTGATGGGGGGTTATTTAGTGGACTGTATGGAAATTTTAAACATTCATAAAACGACAATTTGACAACGAAAGTTATAACGAAAAATATGATCGGATGCGAATTTCTAGATTAAGTGCTTCATCACATACCTGGTATCCTCTGGGAAGTAGAGCAGTGCTAAGGGCCTGGTCCTGGAGGCACATCAGCTACTCACAGGTGCGAGCTCGACTTACCGCCGCTTTTGCCTCTGATACCTAATATGGCACTTGCCCACATGAACCCACAGTGAATCCGCACTTCTAACAATATATTGAGCTTTACTATGTACGACAGCGACAAATAGATAGGAAAAACGTGACTTTTACAGCAATTCTACGATAATTAAATGGTGACGTGACTACGGCCGAAAAACGAGAGGTGCCGAGCCGTTGCCGCCAAGTTGAACTGTGTGTGTTGCTATATGCAACGCAAAATTATACCTACGAAATTACGTGTGATACCACACTTAAAATTAATAATTACTACTAAACTGAACATACCGCTCACCTAAATATGCAGTATTTACGACACAAACAAGTTTAATAACTAAAATTACGATAACATTTATGCTAAACGACAAGACTAGTTAGCTATTGGCAAGGGGCATAGCTTCACTACAGGTCTTCTGTACTGGCCAGCCGCAGTCCTGACTGTGACGACTCTACATATGCCGTCAGGCCCCGGATGTAAAGCCGAGATACGACCCATGTTCCATTTCAAAGGACTCATTTGTTCGTTAATTAATAATACTAACGTACCTACGCTAATGTTTGTGTTAGTTTTATTCCATTTATTCCTCTGCTGTAACGTGTGTACGTACTCGGTATGCCACCGACGCCAAAAGTCTTGGTGCATTTTTTGAATTAATTTCCAACGATGACAAACACTGATGTTTTCATCAGTAAAATCTTCCTCTGGAAGAATCGACAGAGGTTCTAAAGTTAGAAAATGTCCAGGAGTTAGGACTGAAAAATCATTAGCATCAGAGCTAAGAGGGGTGAGAGGGCGAGAATTTAACATAGCCTCTACCTGGGCGAGGACGGTGTAAAACTCTTCGAAAGTTAAACGCTGGGTCCCGATGACTCTAGCTAGATGAGTTTTAACCGATTTAATGCCCGCCTCGGCTAAGCCATTAAAGTGGGGGCTTCCAGGTGGATTGAAGGAAAACTTAATCTCGTTCACGTCAGCCGCACTCTTTGTAAGCGAACCTAGGTAGTTGCTTGCTCCAATGAAATTGCGACCTTGGTCGGAGATAATCTCACTACATCGACCACGGCGAGCGATGAACCGTTTTAGGGCACAAAGGAAAGCCTCTGTCGACAACTCTGAGGCGAGCTCTACGTGTATAGCTTTTGTGCTTGTACACACAAACACGCACACGTAACCTTTCTGCGTCCTCACGCCTCTACCGCGTCCAAGTGCAATGTCGAAGGGACCGCCATAGTCGATCGCTACCTTCGAAAATGGTTTTATTTGAGCAATACGACATAACGGTAGATTTCCCATGAGCGGGGCTGTAGCTGGAGTCGGATTCACACGAAAACACTTTGTACATCCTGCAGTCACAGCCCGAATAGCTCGCTTGGGCGACAAAATCCAAAAGGATTGCGCAAGTAAATTTTGTAGAGTCTGAACGCCTGGGTGCAAAAACTTTCTATGATACTCGTTAATTATTAAAACCGTTAACCGGTGCGAACGCGGCAATAATATAGGATGTTTTATCGAAAATTTAACATCCAAATTAGCCAGGCGTCCGCCCACCCTGACAACATCCGCGGCGTCACAAAACAACGAAAGCTTACGCAAGCCTTTAGGCAACGCATTACCACGTCCTTTCTTTAAATGATCGATCTCTACACCGAAAACTGTGCGCTGCACATGTTTTATTAAAAACATGAGAGCTTCAGTCGTTTCGGATGCTTGTAGAGACCCGACAATTTTGTTGTCTCCACTTGAACGAAGAAACCGAAAACAATAAGCTAACACTCGCTTTAAAAGATAAAGCGAGGAAAACCTTTCAAGTAGAGACTCGACGAAATCGACTTTATTCAAAGTCAGAAGGCTCAAAATCTTTTGCTCCTCCGCGATAGAGTCGTGTGCTGTTAAATCCAGCGATGACCGAGGCCAAGCCTCTTCGCTCTCCAAGAGCCAGGAGGGGCCCCTCCACCAAATATCACAATTCACCAGATCAGCCGGTAGCATGCCTCGTGATCCGACATCCGCAGGATTCGACAGAGTACTGACGTGGCGCCAACGATCAGGAGCTATTCTTTCCTGGATGTGGCTAACCCGGTTAGCCACAAATGTTTTCCATTTTGACGGACACGACTTAATCCATGCTAAGGTGACACTGGAATCAGACCAGGCCACTATGTCTTCGACCGCATGTAGAGGTCTTAAAGCTTCTTGTACCGATGCCATTAAGTCCGATAAAAGAACACCGGCTTGAAGCTCTAATCTGGGAATTGAAAGCTTGTGGAGCGGGGCAACCTTAGACTTTGCACAACAAAATTCGACAAATGTAGAGCCCTCTGCATCGACAACACGACAGTAAATTACTGCAGAGTACCCACGCTCCGACGCGTCACAGAACCCATGGAGTTGCAACGACACGAAACCATGAACTAAACGACGAGGTATGGTGATCAACGCCAATAACGACAACTGAGACTTATATCGGATCCACTCCGAGGCGATAGCATCAGGAACATCATCGTCCCACGAGACTCCAGATGACCACAATAATTGCATTAGGTACTTAGCATGAAACGCAACTGGGCACAAAAACCCCAGTGGATCGTAAATGCGAGCAATGTTCGAGAGAATGGTTCGCTTCGTGCACCTTTGATCACCTGGGCTCGTCACTTCAAACTGAAAGCAATCCGTCTGTGGACGCCACGATAGCCCTAATATTTTAAGCGACAAATCCGTCATTTCGTCGAAATGTTTAAAATCATTTGAGTACAAATCAGATGGAGGGAGGTCGGCGATAAAATCTTTATGATTGGAGGTCCACTTTCTTAGATGGAACCCACCCGACGACAATATTTTCGAAAGATCCGACCGTAAAAGTAGAGCACCCTCGATAGAGTCAGCGCCCGTCACGATATCATCAACATAAATATCTCTACCTAGCACCCTCGAGGCTGCAGGGTAATCTTCTGCAGTATCCTTAGCCAGCTGCGCAATACTTCGAAGAGCTTGATAAGGAGCAGACTTCACTCCGTAAGTGACCGTACGCAGCCTGTAATCCTTTACAGGGTCAGTGGTAGAGCGACGCCATACAATTCGCTGGTACTCTGCGTCTTCGTCTGGCACCAAAATTTGACGATACATAGCTTTTATGTCTCCCGTAAATACAACTTGATGCCATCTAAATCGGGTTAGCACGTCAAAGATATTAGTTTGTAATTTTGGGCCAGCCAAGAGCGCATCGTTAAGCGACAATCCAGTAGCATCTCTACAACTTGCGTCAAAGACCACTCGCAGCGGAGTACTAACTGAGTCTGGGCGAAGAACAGCATGGTGAGGTATGTAATTAAATTTACCAACATCAGACGAAGGCGGCTCTGCTTCCTCCATGTGACCATTTGTCTCATATTCATCCATGAAAGAATTATAAGCATCACGAAAATCAGGATGTGTGGTGAGCTTTCGCTCCAACGAGAACAGCCTTTTCAAGGCGATTGAACGAGAATCCGAAAAAGTAGGCTTGTTTGTGGGATCGACGAAAGGTAGTGGTACCACAAACCGGCCTTCACTATTACGACCGTAATTAGTCACGAAAACGTCCTCGCACAATTGGTCCTCCTTCGATAATATAGGCTGGCTGGGCGGACTAATATTTTCCAATTCCCAGAACCTTTTTAGAGAACTATCCAACGACAAGTTCAATGGCGAGGCGTTTGACACGAAAAAACAATCTTTGCGACAAGTATTAAATGAGTGTGAATAGCGAACATCACACTCACCCATTAAAATCCACCCAAATATAGTTTCGATAGCTTTGGGCTGACCTGGAGCTCCATATCTACGACCACATGCAAGAGACGATGCGAAAATATCTGCATTAAGAAGCAAATCAATGGGCCCAGGATGGCCAAAGTTTGGGTCAGCGAGAGGCAGGTCTTTAATGTGAGACCATTTCGAGAAATCGACAGACTGACAAGGTTGATCGGCACAAATAGATGGCAAGACCAAAGCATCAAAATTAAAATTTGTCACATTTGTGCCTATAGGCTTCATACAGCAGGATAGTACACCCCGTGGTTGTGCCACGGCATGCCCAATCCCGGACACAGACTCATAAGTTTTCTTTATTTTCATTCCAAGGCGCTCCGCACAGGGTTCAGAGATAAAATTACACGCGCTGGCACAATCCAACAAGGCTCGAACAGGTTGGTATTGGCCAGAGCTATCCATTATTAAAACCCGGGCAGTGGAAAATAACACGGTTTTATCAGTTGAGATTGTAGTAAGCGCCACATTTTTACCGAGTGGATCGCTTACTCCTTGTGGGGCCGCCTTTGTTTCTGAATCTGTGACTGGCTGTTTATCAAAATGTAATAATGAGTGGTGTGAATACCCACACACACCACAGCGAGAGGATTGACGGCACTGTTTAACCCGATGATCTTTTGATAAACAACAAACACACAAGCCCTTATCTTTAACAAATCTAAACCGGGCTGTCGCATTTAATTTTAAAAAGTTATCACAATTAGCAAGAGTGTGCGAACCAGTACAGAAATCACAAGCTAACGATGTAGCTATAAGTGTCACTTTGGACTTTTTATTACTATAAGGTACATTATTACTGCTTTTACTACTATGGCCAGCAGAAGAATGCTTGATGTCAGTTACTTCCGATGCTCTAATATGCTTTTCAAGAAATGTTTTTAATTTTTCAAATTGTGGAATATCATCCGAATTAAATTCAAGTTGGAACGCTTCCCGAGTTGACTTGTCCAGTTTTGACCAAAGTAAATAAAACAACATGAAATCTTTGTCAGGTAACTTAAGTTTGTCTAAAACTGACAATGTCTCAACAAATGTTCGATGAACTCGCTCAAGTTCCGAACCTGATTTTGATTTAATTGGGTCACAGTATAAAATTTTTTCATAATATGCAAAAGCAATCTGACGCTTCTTATTGTAATACTTTGACAGAGTATTATAGGCATCCATGTAACTGTCATCAGAAATTGGGAAATTTTTAATTAAATCCAAAGCTTTATTTTGAACACTTGTTATCAAATAATGTAATTTTTCAATATTTGGAATTTCCCTTTTATGTATTAATGAGTCGAATAACTGAATAAATGAGATCCAGTTTTCAAGTCGCCCATCGAAAGGTTTAATTTGTATTTTTGGTAACTTGGCTAAAGCAGACTCAACAACTGGTTTGGTACATACCGTGGGTTGGCTTCGCAACCTAAGAAGTATGGATCTCATCGTTTTCTCGAACTCCACAGTACAGGCGAATTCCGCGTTACGATTCGCGACACTACTTTCTGTTAATATGACCGTTTGTGCTTTGTGGAAACTATCTGCTATTGGAGTAAGATCAGACTCGATATAACCATCTAAAATATTTGCTGATATAAACTCCAATCGCATCATAGCGTAATCACGCATTATTCTATTAGGATCAGCGGTTCCCTCACTCATTGTCTTGTCATTAGTCATTTTTCACACACAATTAACAAAACTTTAACGAAAGTAATACGAAACGACAACAAAGTTTTGTATAAACTGACAACAAACCGTGATAGGAAATTAACCAAATGACAAGACGTCAAAATGATTAATGACAGACCGTCAAACTGACAAGTGACAATAAAATAGTGTTGCCAGATGAGCAAACTAGTAAGTATAGTCTATGCCTAGAGGCGTTACACAATTACCAACCAAACGAAACGAAAAAATACAAGTCACTTTTTTCCTACCTGTAAGATGAAAAATATAAAAATAGGTTCACCCTCGAGAAATATAAAATGATTAATATTTTACAATTAACATCGAAAAAGTCGCTTTTCACGATTCGGCTCGAAGACCAATGTTGATGGGGGGTTATTTAGTGGACTGTATGGAAATTTTAAACATTCATAAAACGACAATTTGACAACGAAAGTTATAACGAAAAATATGATCGGATGCGAATTTCTAGATTAAGTGCTTCATCACATACCTGGTATCCTCTGGGAAGTAGAGCAGTGCTAAGGGCCTGGTCCTGGAGGCACATCAGCTACTCACAGGTGCGAGCTCGACTTACCGCCGCTTTTGCCTCTGATACCTAATATGGCACTTGCCCACATGAACCCACAGTGAATCCGCACTTCTAACAATATATTGAGCTTTACTATGTACGACAGCGACAAATAGATAGGAAAAACGTGACTTTTACAGCAATTCTACGATAATTAAATGGTGACGTGACTACGGCCGAAAAACGAGAGGTGCCGAGCCGTTGCCGCCAAGTTGAACTGTGTGTGTTGCTATATGCAACGCAAAATTATACCTACGAAATTACGTGTGATACCACACTTAAAATTAATAATTACTACTAAACTGAACAGCTACTTTGAAAAGTTATGTAATGTTAAGTGTCGTATTAGTTTCGATATTTCTATTACACGTATATATCCGATACAAGTAGCCGAGGTATATTCTAAAAGCTAACATAAATAACATTTACATACAGGCACATACATTGCTTCTGGCCCCACGCTAGGATACCCCGTGCCGTGGGAACCAGAAGCAGCGACATCACAAACATGTAAACATCCAAAACCTGGGTTTTTTCCCTCAGCCGGACTTCGTACCCGGAACCTCTCGCATAGTAGATGCGCTACCGCTGCGCCCTAGAGGTCGTCCTAACGCAGATAACGCAGAAGTAACTTTTCAATACGTCTGTTGGCGACAGATCTGGCAACCCAGTGTTTTAATGTTCTTTTTATTATTTAATTTGTTGTAAATATAACTGCGTCCGCTGCACGAGCTCGGTATCCGTGGCATGGTTAGCGGAGACGCCACACGTATGTACATTAATATTCGATGAGCACCAAATACCCGTCTCAATTTCTCCTTCTGCATTCTTTCCGATTTAAGGTTGCCCGGAAGAAATTGCTATTAGCAATAAGGCCGCCAATTGTACCTCTTCTTTTGGAACTGTAATTATTTTCTGGTGTGTACAATAAAGAATATTCTTATCTTATCTCCTTTCCTTTCATGCACCTCGTGTGCCAATTTTTAAGATTAGATATAATTAGGCGCGCTGAAGACAGGGCGCTATGGCGCTCATTAGGGAAGGGCTATGTCCAGCAATGTACTAATATATAGCCTGAAGAAGAAGATATAGTGTATAAAAAGCTGTCGAAGAAGTAAGAAACTTCAAATAGGTACTGTGCACGATTTACATAAATTAATGGCCCTACAAGAAAGTTCTAGCCAGTTCAATGCACGAGTTCTAGGTCTTAGAATAATTAGTTGCCTAAGTATGTCAATAGAGGGCTTTGAAAAGACAATGGGAGTTATTTATAAAAATACTCCTTTGAGTAGTTCATTTAATCTGTGGCTCTTTACTTTCTTCCTTCGTTCATTCGTTCGTTCGTTCGTTTCTTCCTTTCTTCCTTCCTCCCTAAATCCCTTCCTCTTTCTCTATGTGGTACATGGCGGGGCTCCTCATATTTAGTGTAAATGTACCCTGTATTTTCTAAAATATAAAAATGAATCGCTGAATGTGTTGGTAAGCGCAAATCTCGGGAGCAGCTGAACCGATAGCGCTAATTCATTGTTTTTAAACTCCTTGAAGTACGAGGATGGCTCTTACGGAGGAAAAAAAAAGGATCGACTGTTAGGCGGTACGAAGTGCGCTGGGTCAGCTAGTTAATAATAAAAACGTTTAATTTGAAGGGCATGGCAGCGCTCGTGAATACTATCTACGCCACTGGAGGGGGCGCCTACAAGTTTGAGCACGACTTTATCAAGGTGAGTCTCGTGTGTGGGTTTTTTCCCGCTGCCTTTTTCTCCATTACAATACGGCCCGAAGGCAGCGGCTTATATTTTACATTGTACATTGACATTTAACAAATTGAATGTAAATTCTTTACGTTGAAATAAATTAATGATTTATGGGGAATAGCGGGTGATCGTGCTCTTCCACTATAAAGATAAATTTCCCGCCAGGCAGATCGTATGCCTGCGCAGAGTTGACATGTGCTCGCCTCGATAGTAGTGTGGCGCTAGAAATGTTGAGCTGCTGTCCTAGATATCAGAGTGAGAGTTTGTATGCAAAACTAGAATGTCGCGAGTGACTCTAAAATTACTCTGGAGTGACTCTAAAATATTTCTGGAGCGACTCTAAAATGTTTATGGAGTGACTCTAAAATGTTTCTGGAGTGACTCTAAATTGTTTATGGAGTGACTCTAAAATGTTTCTGGAGTGACTCTAAAATGTCGTTGGACTGAGATTCTAACTACGATGCTAGTCGGCATGCGATACTAGAATTTGACTAGTGTGAGAGTCAGCATGCGATACTAGAATTTCACTAATGTGACGCTTAAATAATAAATAAATATTCATGGACATATTACACAGATCTCGTTAGCCCTATACTAAGTACAACTAATTGACTTGGGTTATAGGTGCTAACTCGACGATAGATTTAATACAATAAATACATAGATAACGTCCAAGACCCGAGACAAACTAGAAAAGTTCGTTTCCTAGTTTGACCCGGCCGGGGATCGAACCCGAGACCTTTGGTTTTACAGTCGGCGTGCCAAACCGCTGCGCCACCGAGGTCGTCGGCAAACATCACTAGAGTGCGGGTCGGTATTCTAAACTAGGATATCACTGCAGTATCGCTAAAATTTATCTAGAGTTTGAGCCGGCCTTCTAAAAGAATAAAAAGTTATTGTTTCTGGTAGACAAAAAAAGACCACAAATCTACCCAGCTAAGCGTAAGCCAGTATAACTTGACCCCCAACTCTCACCCGACAGGAGGTGAATATGCGCCTGGCGAAACTGGACGAGCTGGACGCGCTAATAGCGGGCGTGCTTTTCGTCGACGCCATGAATGCGCAGGAGTGCTACTATTGGGCGCCGCCAGTCGAGAAACCGGTGCATAGAGAACATAGCGACACGGTGAGTAAACATACATACAGACGACAGACAGACATACAGACATAGGGTCAGTAAAGACGCAAATCGCCAGTCACACACGCAATGGACAAAAATTGCAAATGGTGTCTGGAACAGACAACATAGCGACACGGTGAGTAAACAGACATATAGAAGGACGAACGGACTGACAGACAGACATAGGGTCAGTAAAGACACAAATCGCCAGGCACACATGCAATCAGACAAAATTACAAATGGCGCCTAGAACAGACATGTGATTGGTGAAATGTTTCTCTTCATTTCATTCTTTCTTCATTATTTCAAGTACAGATATATAAACAGACACACACATTGTCGTTTAGGTAAACAAACTACAGACTGACAAGTAAGCCACCTCACTCTGTCCTCAGCCATCCTCATCCAGCCACTGCCAACTATCTGCCATAGGTCATCGGTCGTCGTCGCAAAAATATAGTAAAAAAATCGAAATAACGCTCTTTTGGAGCAAAATAGTGTTGTTTCGATTCTGTCCTCTCATCTCCTATCTCCTCTACTTTATTTTCCTGTCCTCTCCTGTCCTCTATATATATTTTATATTGTACAGCTTTCCACTTTAAATCATGTTTGAATACCGGGCAACAACCCAATCCATTTTTAATTGTACTATATTTTTTTTAGGTTAACTGCTTTTCCAGAAAATTGTAAATAAATAAATCGCCTTGTTCCAGCCGCCCTACTCAGAGGAGGCGCTAAGCCAATACGTCCGGAAGCCCTTTGACTTCTCCAGCCCCTATCCCTTCATCCTCGTGAACATCGGCTCAGGAGTCTCTGTGCTGGTCGTCAACGCGCCCAACGACTACCGCCGCGTCTCCGGCACCAGGTAGGTCCTCGGTTCGATTCCCGAATAACGAATGTCTCAGCAGAAAAAAGTAGCAGTCCCAGTGTATATCCTTATGGCATTCCTGAGACAATACCATCAAGAGACACTAGAAAAAGGGATGGTCTTAGAGTAGCTCACTGGGAGACACCAGATTAGATTTATTTTTTATCGTCGGTCCCAGTTTAGTTCTTACAGGCTCGTCTATGTTTATGTCGAATTCAGATAATTTGAAAAAGTAACAGTTCCAACAGGGGAAAAAAAAGCTATGGGAAATCCCTTGCGGAACTCTATTTAGTATTAGTTAGTCCTATCAAAGACAAGGAGACAGTAGAAAAGCGGACGGTCCCGGTAGAGACCTAGAAGCACACCCATTTTTACATTAGCATCAGGCTAGAGAATGGCATTATCGGTAACGTTGCATTTGCCGAAACGTTGTCCTGTTTTATTTTGTCTTGTATTTTACTTTATTACAAAGTAGTACTACGTGTACGGCGTAGCTTGTTTTTTTTTTATTTATGTACCTATGTAATATAATAAATTTAACTTAGTTCCGATCCCAATGTCAAGTAACGTGCGATTCTCTTGAATCACTACCGTAAAGATAGGAGTGCCCCAGGATCTGTACTAGGTCCGTTTGTCTTTCTAAACCCTGTGAATTTTATGTAACTCGCCAGCCTTTAGACCAGCCGTAACAAAGCATGAGCTTCGCGGGTGGTTCAAAAATACCACTATTTTTGATGGTTTTTTTTCTCTTCTTAGTCTGGGCGGCGGCACATTCCTCGGCCTCTGTTGCCTCCTCACCGGCTGCAGTTCCTTCGAGGAGGCCATCGCGCTCGCCGCCAGTGGGGACAACACTTCGGTGGATAAACTGGTGCGGGACATCTACGGCGGCGACTACGCCCGCTTCGGCCTGCCCGGTGACCTTGTGGCCTCCAGGTGAGACAGAGAGAGTGGTTAGCCTCTGAAAGAGAGAACAGGACAACACATTTTTCTGAAATTATTTCAAATCTGTGGGAAAACAGCTCGCAGTGTCATGGCGTCGAATCTGACGTCACGCCCAGGTAAAGAAGCGTCAAACGTGAAACAAAGCACAGTTGAAGTTTACTAATGTTACTCAAGCGTGACGAAACGCCAGTCAAAATGGCCGAAAGCAGTATTATAATAATCTTTTATTTTATTGAAAATAATGGTAATTATATTATTTCTAATGCACTAACCCGTGCTAAGGACAATTTTTTAAAAACCTATTTAGAGGCTAAAAATTCCATTAATATTTTATTCAATTAAATGTAAAGAGGTTCGAAATTTCACTGATGCCGCGTAGTCGCTCATTAGTCGCCCGGGTAGCTCAGTTGGGATAGCCAGGTTAGCCAGAGGTCGCGGGTTCGAGTCACAGCATGAGTGGAATTTGTAGCCTCTAAATAGGTTTTTAAAATTGACCTTAGCACGGGTTAGTGCATTAAAAAGAATATAAGTAAATCAGTGTTTTAAATCCTTTTAATAGATAGATAGATAGATAGATAGATAGATAGATAGATAGATAGATAGATAGATAGATAGATAGATAGATAGATAGATAGATAGATAGATAGATAGATAGATAGATAGATAGATAGATAGATAGATAGATAGATAGATAGATAGATAGATAGATAGATAGATAGATAGATAGATAGATAGATAGATAGATAGATAGATAGATAGATAGATAGATAGATAGATAGATAGATAGATAGATAGATAGATAGATAGATAGATAGATAGATAACACTTTATTGTACATAAAAATAACGTTAAATCTTTGATTATGTAATACTGTCGTCACGCCTATTGTTTTTCTGTTTTTAGAGCGTGTCTGTACCCATTTTTGTGCCAAATAAATAAAGAAATAGTAAAGTAAAACTGCTTTTACCTTGTCCACAGTTTTGGCCACATGTGCTCAGCCGAGCGGCGCGCCAAAGTGTCCAGAGAAGACTTGGCCCGCGCCATGTTGGTCACCATCACCAACAACATTGGCTCCATCGCTCGCCTCTGCGCCGTCAATGAGAAGATCGAGCGGGTGAGTGTTGGCGCCAACGTTGGGCCCAAGATAACCCTTAATTGGGGGTAGTATGAATTTTTCATTCCTTATTGACTTTACTTCAAGGTGGTATTTAATATTCTAAAAGCTAACAGACTGTACGTAGATGCCAAGGGCAGCAATATGTTTGTTTTTTTAAATATACAGCCATTTTTTTTTTCTTAAAATAATATTTTTTTAACAGCTGTAAGTTTTACAGACTAAGTATTTTTTTTTGTAGCCTGTAAGCGTCAGAGCACAGGATGTTCTCTCAGAGGTTTTCCTTCCCATTTAGCGAGTGGCATAGTCACTATTTAAGTACCTGATTCATTCTGTATACCCAGTGTACCATTACTCTACATTACATATAAGTATTTTATTCAGTATGGTTTTTCCCATGCTTACATCACACCGCAGTCTGTAACGCTCGCGGAGTACCCGCCACTGACTGTAAATCAGCGCTGGAGGCTTGCCCATCAGCATAGGCTGAGTCAGTTGCCGTTTATAGCGGCAGTGACACGCCGTGACCTTTAGTGTTCCTTTTTTTAAAATGTTATGTACTGTTATTGTGGCATGTGTACTGTGGCTATAATAAATGTTTTTTCTTCTTCTTCAACTTAAATAACAGAGTTTCACTGACGTGTTTCGGGCATTGCGCTTTGTAGAAATAACCCCGTGCCCCGTTTTCCCCTCAGGTGGTGTTCTGCGGGAACTTCCTGCGCGTGAACCCGCTCTCGATGAAGCTCCTATCCTACGCTATGTCCTACTGGTCGCGTGGAGCTCTCAAGGCGCTGTTTCTTGAGCACGAGGGGTAAGCATACTTGAGCTGGCCTATAACCTACAAAAAAAACTACGTAGGTTTTCTAACATATTTTAAACTTTCGCGACTTGTACACATAGTTAGAATATTTTCGGGGCTTAATCGCGTAGTAACTTTTATGGATCCATCTGTAGAAGCAGATCGAGCCATAATTATCTTCGGCTGCGACCGTTCGGAGTAAGGTGTCTGCGATACTTTGCGCTGAGTGGTCGCATTTGGTTGTATGTGGCTTGATGTGTTTTGGCGCTCGTCCATATTCTAACATGCTGTCATCACACGTTAAAGGATATGTAACTAGATTATAAGCTTTCGTCTTGATATTTTTACATGTTATGTTACTTATCTGTTGTGTAATGCTATAAATAAAATAAAAAATAAAATAAAAATTTATTGCGGTTTTACCTCGACGTTTCGACAACGTTACAGTCATCGTGGTCACGAGAAGACTGATGGCTGGCACCCGTTCGCATCTTCGGCTGATGAGGTTTCAGACTACCCTCAATCAGCTATCACAAAGCACTATTAGGGTAGCGACACACTACTCTGACAATGTCAGTGTTTTATTTCATCAATATTTTATTGAAAAAAATGCACACTACAGTTTTTTTCAATATCAACTCTTGTCGTATAATGGCAGTCGTTAAGCCATGTCAGGGGCCTTATGGGCGGCTTGATAACTTCTGACAGTAAGGCCCGCCACTGTCTTACAATCCTCCACCGAACCGGACTTGACCCCCGTGGTGGAGTATGGCCTAACCTTCCTGCGATGCAGAAAGAGACCCGTGCCCCAGCAGTGGGGACAACAAGGGTTGATCACGAACGAACTAGGGCTGCAAGTGATACTAATTACTTCAGCCAGATGTCGCTGCCTGTACGTAATACAGAGTGTATTGTAAAGAAGGTCGAAATTCCACTTACGCCAAGTCGCCTATTAGCTCAGTTTTGAGAGCGCTGGTTAGCCAAAGGTCGCGAGTTCGAGTCCCGGCGTGGGCAGAATTTTTAGCCTCTAAATAGGTTTTTAAAATGCTCTCGTACCACGCAGGTACTTCGGCGCTGTGGGATGCCTGCTCCAGTTCGATAACAACAAGCATCCGCGGAACCAGTACAAGGAGCGGTCGCCGGCTGACGGGCGGACGCAGGACCGGTGAACCCAACAGGTCAGTGTCGCAGTAACGGTTGATTCACGTTTGTCAGTGTCGCAGTAACGGTTGAGTCACGTTCGTCAGTGTCTCAGTAACGGTTGATTCATGTTGGCCAGTGTCGAAGTAACGGTTGATTCACGTTGGACAGTGTCGCAGTAGCGGTTGATTCACGTTGGTCAGTGTCGCAGTCGCCGTGTATGGGGCTGGTCAATGTTGCGGTCGCGGGCGATTGTGTCTAGTCAGTGTCGCAATTCGCAGCCGCAGATTGTGTCGCAGTCGCAGGTGACAGTCGGAGATGATGTCGCGAGTCACAGTGGCACGTCGTAATCACATGTTGATCTCGGTGAATTCTTGACGTACTTCAACGCGTGAGAGGGAAGTAGCATATGCCCGGGAATGGGCTGTGTTTATAAGCTGAATAGAAATAGATAGATAGTTGGCTGCCTGCTCTAGTTCGTTAAAAACAAGCAACCGCGGAACCAGTACAAGGAGCGGTCGCCGGCTGACGGACGGATGCAGGACCGGTGAACCGGACAGATCAGTGTCGCAGTAGCGGTTGATTCACGTTGGTCAGTGTCGCGGTCACGGGTGACTGTGACTCCTCAGTGTAGCAGAACGCAGCTGCAGATTGTGTGGCAGGTGACAGTCGGAGATGATGTCAGTCGCGAGTTACTGTGACACTAGTAATCACAAGTTGATCTCGGTGAATTCTTGATGTACTTTCACGCGTGAGTGGGGAAAAGCATATGCCCGGGAATGGGCTGTGTTTATGAGCTGAAATAGATAGTCGGCTGCCTGCTCTAGTTCGATACTCTAGTTAAATTTAAACCAGTAACGTAAACCAATAGTAATGTGCGTACAGTGATATCATTACGATGTAAAATCTAATTGCAAACTAGGTACTCGGGGCTGTAAGTGATGCAATTTGCTTAAGCCAGATGTCGCTGCCTGTACGTGATACAGAGAGTATTGTGAAGAGGTTCGAAATTTCACTGATGCCAGTGAGTCGCCCATTAGCTCAGTTGGGAGAGCGCTGGCAGGGTTAGCCAGAGGTCGCGGGTTCGAGTCCGGCATGGGTGGAATTTTTAGCCTCTAAATAGGTTTTTAAAAAATGTCTATTTTCATGGTATATTTGATTACTAATAAAGTAATAACAATATTGAGTCAAAAAGTTTGTACAGTGCTACACAAGAAATAAGTCTCGCGTAGGTACTTGCGCAGATGACCAAATTTTGGATGTGCGGCAAGTTGATCGACCAATCAGATAGTTTCATTTTATGGCAGGCCGCGCGCCTTTGTTGCTATTGGTTGATTCAACGTCATCGATGCATGTGACTATTAGTTTCAGTCAACTGCTAGACTTGGTTGATGTCAATAGGTGTCAATCAATTCTGCACCTTAACCGTATCGGTTAAAGATCACGTTGAATGTACTTATAGCTTCGGGTACTTACGTTACACTTCTTCCTAGTCTGCGCGAACGTAGATTCCCGATTGGACTTTTATGATGTGTAGTACTGTACATCTGCCTATTGGCAACAAGTGCTTTAAATTCAACCAGTAACGTAAACCAATAGTAATGTTTGTCGTTTCTCTTTCAGATGGACCTAGTGTGAACGGGACGGAGTGAGACAGTGTTAGTTTATAGATAAAATGGTGCCTGAAGCGTATGTACACTGGCTTCGAACTTTAGCCTTTGCATAAACGTTATGAGTTGATTTACACAGCGTCCAGTGTCACCTTCACTTGGACGGGTGAAGAGGCCACTCGGACGCTGCCAGTGCCTGGGACATTTATTTGTTGAACAATGTTTTAGATGGCTTGTGTTCCATGCTTTATTGTTACTGAATTGACAACATTTCAATTTTTTAGCACACGTATTTTACTGTCCTAAAGGAAACTGGATACGAAATAAAGCGACCCATATTTTTTTAATTTTCGGTAATTCGATGTATTTCATACATAATTTTCGGTTTGAATTTCGTCTTATTCTAAACGGACGTAACCGCCAAATGACGTCACACATACGGCCTTAATACTAACACCCTTGCCGCCTTTTTAAAAAACCATTGGAATTATGGAAATTAAAGGTAATTTCTCCGACATGGCATTTGAATGAAATTGAAAATGACATCTGTCCTATCATTTTTAACAGTAGGCAACGGTACCTCCTGATTCCACCGTATGTGTGACGTCATCAAACTATTTTTGGTTTTCATTTATTTTGTCTAAAATTAAGCAATAATCAAATTTCTAAATATTTTCTTCGTAATCAGGATAGGATAATCGTTTTGGGCCAGTTAGAGGGCAGACGAGCGAGAGGCAGAACACCAATGCGCTGGTCCGATGCCATAAAGAAGGCAGCTGGGGGATCCATTCAGCACGCATCCCATTGCGCATATGACCGAGACAAATGGAGAACTATTGTATATGATCACGATCCTCAGAATTGAGGGACCGATTAAAAAGAAGAAGAAGAAATCAGGATAGCAAAATTGAGAAACGGTATTTTTAGTTTTTGCGCTTTGTAAAATATGAAATGTTGTCAATTGTTAGAAAAGAAGAATGGATTATATGGGTTATATGGACCCCGTAGCTACCCTGGTAGCATTACAGATTTACAGGACTTATTTAAAAACTGGATTCCACTAAAACACTCCTAGACGCGTTTTTTTAATCTGTGGTTACGTGGTTTCCTTGTGAAATCTGCACCACAGACTATTTTGGTCGGCGTTCTTTTTTTAGTTTACATTACAGACTATTTAGTCAGCGTTTTTTTATTTAATCTGTGGTTACGTGGTTTCCTTGTGAAATCTACACCACAGACTATTTTAGTCAGCGTTTGTTTTAATCTGTGAGTACGTTTATTTCCTTTTAAAATCTATACCACTGGCTAGTTTAGTCAGGGTTTTTTATTTAATCTGTGGTTACATCTTTTCTTCATGAAATCTAAACCATAAACTATTTTTAGTCAGCGTTTTTTTATTTAATCTGTACAGTGCGTTCACATTAACTTGACGCGTGAGAGAATTGGTAGCACTGAGATGTTTACTGTTACCATGTTAAATAAGAAATCATTCCCATTACTTGGGGAAAATAAAAGGATTGAGGGCTTGTTTAACCATCTTCCGATTAGGTCCAAAAGCTAATTCACGTGTTATGTCCTTTTTACCAATTCTCTCACGCGTCAAGTTAATGTGAACGCACTGTAGTTATGTCTTTTCCTTATGAAATCTTCACCACAGACTATTTTAGTCAGTGTTTTTTTTTATCTCTCATTACGTCTTTTTCTTTTAAAATTTACACCACAGACTGCTTTAGTCCGCGATTTTGGAGTGTTTTAAGGAATTCTGTTTTTATAAATAATTTAAAAGAATTTTATTAGAAATACTCAAAAATTTACGAACGAATGAATGTATGAATTTGAGAAAGAAGTTACGATTACTTCTTTTTTTTTTTCATTCGTGACTCTAATTACTGTATGGAGCTACTTTAAGGATCTGTGCACGACCGGTTCAACAGCTTCATAAAAGAAATAATGTACAAACTCACTTATAGACGTAGTGTTAGTTATATATTACATCAACTCTTTGTATGTCCCCACTGCTGGGGCACGGGTCTCTTCCTGCATCGCAGGAAGGTTAGGCCATACTCCACTACCGGGGCCAAGTCCGGGTTAGTGCAGGATTGTAAGACAGTGGCGGGCCTTACTGTCAGCCGCCCATAAGGCCTCTGACATGGCGACTGTCATTACATGACAGCCGGCACCAGTGTTACATAAATTGTACCTATTTGCTTACATGAATTATGGCTTCGAACGAAATTAATTATGTCTTGCCACAAATTAAGTTATTACCATTTCATACACTAATTGTTAAAGCTAATTTCACTATTTAAACTAGGGCGCTAGTAAGGAATTTTCTACGGCAGCAGTGTAAGATTTAACCTTTGGCCAAGTGACAAATAAATAGGGAAGAGCGGGTGATCGTACTCTTCCACTATAAAGGGAAATTTCCCGCCAGGCAGATCGTAAGCCCGGTGACGGCCGGTCCGTCTGTTGTTAGTCGGACGTTATATTTATGCTAGGTCATGTGAAAACTTTGCTTGCGCGATGCAGGAATGTTGGAGTTTGTAGTGCGCGCGCAGAGTTGACATGTTCTCGCCACATATACACTCGCGGTCTGAAAATGTTTACCACCTTAAGGTTGGTAATTGCATGCACGAATCTATGCCACATGGTCGATGATATTATGTGATTTGATTAGGCATAGAGCATAGAAGAAGCAATAGAGTTTCACCCAAGCGAGGTTGCCATGGTTTTACAATCCATTTCTATTATTTCAATCTTAGTATTTTTACTAAAGAAGAGAGTTTCATCATCAAATCGTCATGAATACTCTTTTTATTAGAATCGATGCTATAACTATTAAAAAGTAATACGTACCTAGATATGGCATTTTAAACTTTACTGCACACAGTGTGCTAAAGAATTTAATTTGAAAACTGATAATCATTTTTAGATCGCGACCGTACATATTTTGAGACATCGGAAACGTCACCCTGGAGAAGCTGTTAGAAATCAAAAATGTATTTTAACATAAATAATTTAGGTACAGTCTGTTAGCTTTTAGAGTATACCTCGGCTACTATCGGATATGTGTGTCGGCCTAGAGAATAGCACCAACCCAAATTCTTCCCGCGGGTGTCGTAAAAGGCGACTAAGGGACACAAACCGGGGGGTGGGCAGCAGAGCCCCCTGCAGTACAATTCTACCGAACTGCGATACCCAACCCGCATGCCCAGCGTGGGGATTATGGGCACTACCCCTCAATGATGGCACAACCTTGCGCTATGGCGTTCATTAGGGGAGGGCTATGTCCAGCAATGGACTAATATATCCTGAAGAAGGAAGAAGACTATCGGATATATATAAAAAAATTGGAACTAGTATGACACAAACTTTCGAAATCAGAGCAGCAAGTAGTATTACACTCGTGCGCTTTCGGCGAAAACCGAAGCCTACTCTACAGCCCGAGGTATATTCTAATAGCTAACAGACTGTACAATCTGTTCGTTGAATCAATGCAACGCACATGTTAAACGCTGCCTTTGAGCCGAATTTGTAGTGAAGAAAAATGCAGAGAAACGAAAACCTCCACTCTGACCATCTTTTCTCAAATCATCTCAAATATAATACCAGGTTATACAGTACTACACTTCATAAAAGTCCCTCGGGAATCTACGTTCGCGCAGACTAGAAAGAAGTGTAACGAAATTACCCGAAGCTATAAGTACATTCAACATGATCTTTAACCGATACGGTTAAGGTGCAGAATTGGCGCCGCAGTAGCGCTACCTATTGCGCTCACGCTAATATTGCCAAACTAATAGTCACCTGCATCGATGACGTTGAATCAACCAATAGCAACAAAGGCGCGCGGCCTGCCATAAAATGAAACTGTCTGATTGGTCGATCAACTTGCCGCACATCCAAAATTTGGTCATCTGCGCAGGTACGCGAGACTTATTTCTTGAGTAGCACTGTACCTGCCTGTCTGCCCAGCCCACAGGAAAGGCGAATCAATACGTGCGCAGCTAACTCCCCAAGAAAATGTTGATAGTGTATCGCTAGCTAAGAAGGATCAGTGACTCAGTGTCGGGCTTAGAAACGGTGTCGTCTAGAGATTTTTCTGTTAAGAATGTCACAAGAAAACTTGGCCTTTGCATCTACGTAATGAGAGGTTTTATACAGCGGCCAGTGGCATCTTCAGTTACACTAGATGGGTGAAGGGACGGCTCAGACTCGGCTGTGACTGGGACTTTGTTTTTAGATGGAGTAGGCTTCGATATCAATCCTTGTCTGTCCCCTCTGCTGAGGCACGGGTCTCTCCCTGAATCTTAGGCCCCATCACGAGGGCCAAGTCCGGGTTGGTGGAGGATTATATGACAGTGGCGGGCCTTACTGTCAGAAGTTATCAAGCCGCCATCTTCTAATATATCTAATAGAAATCTCGTGACGAATCAAAAATGGCTTCACCAATTTCTGTGTTTTTGGGTATGTTTGGTTGGCCTGAAAATAGTAACCTGTGATATGGGTAATTCTAATTTGAAAAACGGAAGTCGCAACCATGGGGGGCATTTTTAACCCCAATAATTTACTACTTCTGGTGTTTTCACGCTTAGATAATAGTAACCCTTAACTCTCAATTGAACAGGGAGGGAAATGGGGGTTTCTAATTGGGGTCGGTAGGGATACTCAATGTAAACATTGGTTTTCGTGCCGATAACTTTTGTACACTTCAATTCCTAGCCACACCTCCTCGCGGTCCCTCCTGGTTCTAATTGAAAAAAAAATTGAACGAGCTGTTTTCAGCACTTTATTATCTTAGGGCACGCTTATAAGCGCCGCCTATGAAGTGCTTTGTGAATTTGAGCTGAAAAAGGTTCATGGTTGTGACATATCGTTTTCAAATTGAGAATTACCTGTTTGGCAGCGCGCTGAGAAGCGCTCGTGGCCGAACCGAGTGATTGGAATCAATCACTTGGTTAAGCAACAACAGGCGCGGTCAGGTACCGGATGGGTTAGCGTCCCGTGACTACCGCTAGTGGCATTTTTCCGAGCGCTTCCGTGCTTCGCAAGGCATATTAAGCCGTTGGTGCCGGCTCTCTAAATGGCAGTCGTTAAGCCATGTCAGAGGCCTTATGGGCGGCTTGAAAACTTCTGAGAGTAAGGCCCGCCACTCTTACAATCCTCCACCAACCCGGACTTGGCCCCCGTGGTGGAGTAAGGCCTAACCTTCCTGCGACGCAGGAAGAGACCCGTGCCCCACCAGTGGGGACATACAAGGGTCGATGACGATAACGATATTTGGCAAAACATTGAATTTTATATGAACTACGCCTTTTTTCGGAAGAGTCCGACCGTTACATTTTGCTAGGAATAAAAAAAACAAATTTCTCGTGAGGTCAGCTAGAAATTTAAAAAAAAGACGCGGGCAGTCACAGAGTCTTAGAACTAAAACTTTCGTTATGCACAACACATTGTAAACTTTTAGTCCGGATCTACTTACACCATGATTAAGCTCTGCGATCGCAGCGAAACCTGGTCGGACTTTTCCGATATAACAACACCCGTAAGTAGATCCGGACTAAAAGTCTACAGTCACAGAGTCGTTTACCCGAGTAAGCTTATGTAAGAAACTTGTCTAAAATTGTGATGTAGATATTTACTTTTGTTTTACGTAAGTTGTTTTTTTTTACCTTCTAAGGGATTAGTATATTTTTAGGACTACACCCCTAGGGGGTATTTAAAGAAAAGAGTGGAAGGAATCGTTGTCGATGGTATGATTTTAGTTCAAATAATGTGATAGCACAAAATCGCATCGATTTTAAATTTATTGAAAAGCTGGATGCTAACTAATTCCACTATTACAAAAAAAGTCATTCTTTGGAAAAAGAACATCGATAATAAAGAACATCGCTAGTAGCTCGTTCATAAGGTCTGGAAAAAAAATTATTTAGCAATATTATTATATAAATTGTACTTTGTATCTTTACATGTTTTATAATGTGTGCTTTCACATGCACAACGACCGGCCGGCGACCGGAGCTCATACACTACTTTACCCGGCTCGGCGACCGGACGGCGGCCGGAGCTCATACAGTACTACTTTACCCGGCCCGGCGACCGGACGGCAGCCGGAGCTCATACAGTACTACTTTAGCCGGCCCGGCGACCGGACGGCGGCCGCGTGCATTTGAAAAGGCACTTATACGTGTCTTACCTAATGGCAAATGAATGCCAGGCCTAACTGTGCGTCGGTAATGTCGATCGGAGCTTAAGTATACATTACTACTTTACTTACGTAATAGAAAAGCTGGCCGGATACATGCGAGCAGCGGCCGGCAAAAGTGGTATGAAAATTCATACCATCTGTCGTGTTTTAGGCGTAATAAATCACATGATGTCAACCCTCTGTATGTCCCCACTGCTGGGGCACGGGTCTCTTATTGCATCGCAGAAAGGTTAGGCCGTACTCCACCGCGGGGGCCAAGTCCGGTTTGGTGGAGGATTGTGAGACATTAATTATCAGTGATAGTAAATATAACATTATAACATTTTTTTTTACATACAGGAGCATAAATTGCTTCTTACCCCACACTAGGATACCCTGTGTCGTGGGAATCAGAGTCAACGACATCACTGGAGGAAAAGTGGTTTCCCAAATAAAGTCGTGGTAAATCTCTTAGGTTTATTATTTCGATTTTAACAATATTACAGAAATGTGTGTTACAGCATCGATAAAATATTAGTAATATTTTATCGATGGTTACAGCCATGTTTTCTTACAAGAGAGCGGTCGGATCGGCCCGCTTTACTGACAGATCACGCCGTGGCAAGGCAGATCGATCCGAGCGCTATCTAGCGGCAACAAGCCGAACCACTGAAAGCAGCATTGGAAAATCTCGGCTTGGCAGCTCCATGCCGCGCCACTAGGTGTCGCTAGTGACAATCACAAACATGTAATCATCCATGACCTGGGGTTTTTTTTGTCTCCAGCCGGGTTCCAACTCGGGACCTCTTGTATGGTAGGCAGATGCGCTACCGCTACGCCACAGAGGTTGTCTATTGAATAACTATTTGCCTCAATATTCGACAGCCTCGTTAGTCTAGCGGCATCACGTCTGATTACCATGGTCCGGAGGTCGTGGGGTCGATTCCTACTGGGGGCCGTCATACATATGTACCTACAAGTGGCCTCAGTCTGGGTGTATATCCATTTTTATGATGCCCCTGTCTATTTACCATAGCAAAAGGTATCCTAGCTTGGGACCAGCGCCTTCATTATGCAACTTTTCACGCAGGTATGCATCTGTGTGCAAAAAAGCAATATCTACTGTACGTTGTACGATTATGTGGGACAATGTCACTGTCACGTATCAGATATCCATTGAAAGGTTTGCTGGAAGAGAATGGTTCTTGCATTAAGCACGCCCTTGTTCATTTACTCATGTAATTAGTGCAATCGATATCGACCCTTGTATGTCCCCACTGCTGGGGCACGGGTCTCTTCCTGCGTCGCAGGAAGGTTAGGCCATACTCCACCACGGGGGCCAAGTCCGGGTTGGTTAATGCAATAAATAAATATATAAACGGATCCACTATGTGTGATACACATATTACGTCACATCTATACGGCAGAGCTGAGTAAACATTCCGCATTCGCACACAGATGTATACATTATCGTAAAAGCGAGAAGCAATAAATATTTGTTCAGTCCCTTTCTGTAATTGACAGTGTTACGAGGATACTGTAGTGATTTAAAATAGAAAATGTTGCAAATAGTTTCGATTTTGTGTGTATGGGGTCGGTAGAATTTATTTTTTAATGTTTTTATTTTATATAAATATTTTAATTTTAAGTCGGTTCTGGTGCAGACAAGATTTTTTTTAGATTATTTTCGTATTATGAAACAATTATTATTGATAATTTTTAATAAAAAATACTTTGAGTTTTACGTTTCTGGTTTTATTTTGGCCCGAAATGCAACTCCCTTTTTGGCCTCCAACTCCACGGGGGCCAAGTCCGGGTTGGTGGATGATTGTAAGACAGTGGCGGGCCTTACTGTCAGAAGTTATCAAGCCGCCCATAAGGCCTCTGACATGGATTACGACTGCCATTACATGACAGCCGTAACCAACGGCTTAACGTGCCTTGCGAAGCACGGAAGCGCTCGGAAGAAATGCCACTAGCGGTAGTCACGGGACGCTCACCCATCCCGTACCTGACCGCGCCTTTTGCTTAACCAAGTGATTGCTTCCAATCACTCGGTTCCGCTAGGACACGAGCGCTTCACTATAACTTCACATATGTAGGTACATAACTTAGAAAACAAACTCATTGGTACATGCAAGCACTGGGAATCGGACCTGGCTGGGTCTCCCAGTTCCGAGTCCATTGTTCTTCCCACTGGGTCACCGCCGCTTGTGAGTGCGAGTGGCATTCCTTACTATAACCATTGAATTCTTACTTCAAATTCAATGCTATAACCATTTAAATTCAATGCTATAACTTCACAAATGTACAGTAGTGCTTCTTCTTCTTCAGGCTATATTAGTCCACTGCTGGACATAGCCCTCCCCTAATGAGCGCCATAGCGCCCTGGCTTTAGCTTGCCGCATCCAGCATCAGCCGGCAGTTTTTCAACGTAAGTGGCAGTAGCGCTTACGTTGAATGCTCTAATTTTTATGCTCACGCTTATGTAAAGGTATTGGAGGTATAACAGAGACATGGATGTGCCAATAATTTCCTCGACAGTGTTATACCTACTTACAAGGTAAAAGAAAGTTTATAGCTGTATTATTTCTGTAGGCGAAGCGCTCGTGGCCTGAGTGCTTAGAGCGAGTTTTTTAACTACTCGAGTGCGTTAACGTAAACTCATATTTCTATGGCATCTAGGAAGCGCCACCTAGCGACAAGTATGGAAATTAAAATTGCTGAGCGCGAGTTGTAATGGTTTACGTTGAGAAGTGAACACGTTTACCAGCCAAAAGTCGAATAAACGCGAGTGCTATTTGTACTGTGACAGCGTTTTGCCAGTTCGAACGGTTAACTTTCATACTACTCAATGCTCGATTAACGCGGTAGTAGTTATTCGATTGGATCTGTCAAACTCGCACTAAGCACTCTGGTCGAAATCATTCACTTGAGTAGGCTTAGTTTTCAGGGGCGCTTTAAAAAAGCGTTCGAATAAGACAATTGCATTTCTGGGCATATGTTCGCACGGCAGCGCTTTTAAAACGCGACTCTTTTATATCGGACACGTCGCATTTTCAACGCTGGGCGTTAGGCGTTGAAATAAGCTACCACTAGGTATAAAATAATGTGCAATAAATATTTTACTTTACTGAAAGTTCTTATTATTTACTGCACACAAGCAATTATATTTACAGAGTATGAGGATCCTCATGAAACCAACTCTTCAAACCGAAACTCTCGCGGTTTCGCGTCCTCCTTTTCCAACTCAGCCCCTCTCTGTCGCACGTCACGCAATATCGCCAGAACCTCCTCCTTATAATCGCCATCCTCACTAACTTCGCTTTGGACAGACTCGTACGGTTGCTTAGCAACGGCCTGTCCAACTGAAAAATCACCAACTAACTTCGGCTTCCTGTACGTTAGATCTTGACTTCCGTAGTTGGTGCCTAAAGAGTTGTCTGACTCCTGTGGGTTGTATGGGAGAAGTTGCCCATATTTCTTCTGACTACCGGCTTGATGGCGATAGTTTTGTGACCATTTCCCAACATTCTTCTGACTGCCGTAAGATTGAACCAGGGCGACTAGGTCCTGAAAACCGAAAAGATCTTCTGTGCCGTCGTACTGTGGACGCTTGTAATTAACTGGTTGGGATTTCTTAGAGTACGTCGTAACTTGCCCTTTGTTTTTTAGGTACGGCAAGTATTGTCCCTTCTTATTAGAGTCCGGAGAATATTGTCCCCTCTTGTTTGAGTACGACTGGTATTGTCCCTTGTTATTTGAGTACGGCGAATATTGAGCCCCTTTGTTTGAGTACTGCAAGTATTGCCCCTTGTTGTTTGAGTACAGCGAATACTGTCCGCTCTTTTTTGAGTACGGCGAATATCGTCCTCTCTTGTTTGAGTTCGTCAAATATTGTCCCCTGTTCTTGGAGTACCTGGAGTTTTGCCCCCTACTGTTCCCCAGTAGTTCCAAGCTCGCGTAGTCTTGGTCAAGTTGCTTCTGGAGCAGTGACTTCTCGTTTCGGGCCGGCTCGCCTTTACCAGGCGCGGATAGGTAAAACATGCCGTTTTTGTTGAAAAGGGACGCTGAAATCAGAATAACAAACGTTACCGCCTTAGATCTGTTAGTGAAAATAGGCATGAAGCGATTTTCAAGCTTTGACACGTGTTTTATTGCATTGCTGCTTCAAGTCCGCTAGGGGTATGGAATTTCACCAATTTCTATACCCTTTACGAGTAACCCTTTACCACTTACAATACGATATAGAATTTCACCAATTTCTATACCCTTTACGAGTAACCCTTTACCACTTACAATACGATATAGAATTTCACCAATTTCTATACCCTTTACGAGTAACCCTTTACCACTTACAATACGATATAGAATTTCACCAATTTGTATATCGTTTTGTTCTATATCATTATGTACGTGTGCGCACGAGTTTCCTTTTAAAGTAAAATATGAGCCTATTTACCCAGGCCGACCACCCTCGCCGGCTCAGAGCTGTCTGACTCCTCATTCCAGACGCCTGGGGCCATATTCAGCGAGGGTATCACTGCGATTTTCCGCCGGTATGGGTCATTGCTCTGCTTCCTGTAGTAGTCGTTTGAGTTCTGAAATAACAATAGACGCCATGGTCCTGACCCTTGGTTCTAAGGGCTTGAAATTTATAGAAACGCCTTGGTCGAATTGACCCTTGACTCTAAGGGCTCTGAAATGGATAGAAAGGCCTTGGTTGAATGACCCTTGGTACAACGGACTCTGAATTAGATAGAAACGCCTTGGTTGAATTATGGTTGAATTGACCCTTGATTCTAAGGGCTTTGAAATAGAGGGAAACGCCCTGGTTTAATTGACCTCTGGTTCTCCGGTCTTTGAAATAGATAGAAACGCCTTGGTTGAATGACCCTTGATTCTGAGAGCTTTGAAATAGATAGAAACGCCTTGGTTAAATTGACTCTTGATTCTAAGGGCTTTAAAATAGATAGAAACGCTTTGAATTGACCTCTGGTTCTCCGGGCTATGAAATTGAAAGAAACGCCTGGGTTCATTGCCCCTTGAATCTAACGGCTTTGAAATAGATAGAAATGCCTAGGTGGAATTGACCCTCGGTTTTGATATCAACCCTTTGTTCCAACTGCTGGGCCACGGGTCTCTTCCTACATCGCAGGAAGGTTAGGCCACACTCCACCACGGGGACCAAGTCTGGGTTAGTGGATTAAGACAGTGGCGGGCCTTACCGTCAGAAGTTATCGAGACGGTGCCGGTTGTCATGTAATGGCAGTCATTAAGCCATGTCAGAGGCCTTATGCGAAGCTTCATAACTTCTGACAGTAAGGCCCGCCACTGTCTTACAATCCTCCACCAACCTTGCCCCCGTGGTGGTGTATGGCCTAACTTCCTACGATACAGTGCCTCAGCAGTGGGGACATACAAAGAGTTGATATAATTACTACAAAAAATCGCAAGTATGTCAAGAAATTACAATCAAATTAGCCCTTACTTTAAATAGCATAGGAGAGCCCCCAAGCACTCCGGCTCTGATTGGATTTCGTTTCTGACCTCGCGTCTTAGGGATCACTGCTGATGATACGCCTAGCACTGTAAAGCAATGCAAGTAGTCAGTCAGCCCTTGTTACCTACGTAACTGCCCACTCTATGGACCCAAGGCGCTACGCGTTAGCGTACCTTAAGTATGTTCCTTGGTAGGAAGTCGGTTGGCACAGTTGTGTCTCAGATTGGAGTGACATTGCTTTTATTCCATAGAAAATATAAGAAACGTAGAAAAGAGATAGGTAGAGAACACTTTATTGCACAACCAGAAAAAAGATGTATAATTGACTTATTTATTTGTAATGTCCTGAGTTTCATGCTATGTTCACATGCACGCCGTGCAGCCCGGCGGGCTGCGCGGCATGCAGCCCGTCCCAGGCCGGCGAAAATTCAAGCTGTTCACACGCACGCCGTCGTGTCAGTCAGTGCCAGCATGGCGGGCAGCGAGGATCTCGATGTTGTTGCTGCCATATCCTTTGGCTTCACTTATTTTTATTGAAAAAAGAAACAAAATTTGAAAAAAGAAAAAAAGACTGCGAAGAACCTTCTTCTGATGGTGGATGATAAAAGTTCACAGAAATCGTACCAAGTAAGTACCTATGTTTTCTCCGATCGTGATTCAGTGGTATAGAATGCTTACAAAATTACCCATTTAATTATATAATATATATTTTCGTTTACAGGAAGTTCATAGAACGGCGCGCGTGAATACAGTCACCGGGCGCCCGCACATTCATCCTTTGAACTTTGCCAAAAAAACCGACACTCGCCCGGTTCGCGGCATTCACGTTCACAGGCGCGTTTACGGGCTCGGGCGTACCGTTTACACGCTCGGGAATGTGATGTGCACTTTGCATGTCGAGTTGAACTCGCGCGTGTGAACGTAGCATCATACATGCATACATAACCTCACGCCTGTATCCCAGAGGGGTAGGCAGAGACCAGGGACTGCCACTTGCTGCGATACAGACAGATCTTCGCTTCATCAACGTTCATAAGTCGTTGCATGCACGCTCGTGCATTCAGGTATAAAAATATAAAATAAAAACAGACTTCTACACTGTATTAGTACACTATATTAAGGCACTAAAAACGCAGAAATAATTAAAAGGAATATGACCTAGGTACAAATTTAAAATTCGTATATATTCTAGAAGGATATCTTGGAGTCGGTGCCCAAAATAAATGTGGTGGTCTGGAACTTGAATATAAACAAAAATTATGCAAAACGTTTAAGATTCGACGAAAATATATACGAAAACATAGTAAAAAAAAGTAATCGAATTGATAACCTCCTCCTTTTGAAGTCGGTTAAAAACAGTATTTTCAGGGTTTTCGTGGTCACAGAATTGTGAAAAATAAATCGTTCGTTATCATTATCAACCCTTGTATGTCCCCACTGCTGGGGCACGGGTCTCTTCCTGCATCGCAGGAAGGTTAGGCCATACTCCACCACGGGGGCCAAGTGCGGGTTGGTGGAGGATTGTAAGACAGCCTTACTGTCAGAAGTTATCAAGCCTCCCCTAAGGCCTCTGACATGGCTTAACGATTGCCATTATATGACAGCCGGCACCAACGGCTTAGCGTGCCTTGCGAAACACGGAAGCGATCGGAAAAATGCCACTAGCGGTAGTCACGGCACGCTCACCCATCCTGTACCAGCGCCTGTTATTGTCGCGCCAAGTCATTGATTCCAATCACTCGGTTCGCCTAGGCCACGGGCGAAAAATAAATATAATAATGAAATCCATACTTTCTCTGAGAGAGGCGTGAGTTCGTGCAGTGGCGTGATTAGGGGCTATGGTTGATATGGCTACATAAAAAATGCACCATTTTACAATTTACACAATTTTGCTTGTGCCAGGGCGTGCTTAATGCAAGAAGCATTATTCTCTTGCGGCAAACCTTCCGACTGGGATGACGATTTGCGAAAAACTGCAGGCAGATGCTGGATGCGGCAAGCTGAAGACAGGGCGCTATGGCGCTCATTAGGGGAGGGCTGTGTCCAGCAGTGGACTCTAGTAAAGCCTGACGACGACGACGACGCAACCTTTTGGGTTTAATAAGACTAAAAAAATAAAAATACCTACCCTTATTTATGTAGGCTGTGGTGGAGTATGGCCTAACCTTCCTGCGATGCAGAGGGAGCCCCGTGCCCCAGCAGTAGGGACATACAAGGGGTGATAACGAACGATGTAAGCTGTAAACGTCCCACTGTAAGTTCGTTTCTCCTAGAGAGAGAGATAGAGTAGGTAGGGGCTTAAAAATACTTACCTATGAAACCGAATAGTGCAAAAGATAGGTAACGACGCTGCATTTCGACACAGTACGTTTTCTACTAAACCTTATCGGGAAAATTCAAGTTATGAGTTAAAACTTAATTGCTCTGCGATTTTAAATACTAGTTAATCAAATTCTGACTTAGGACATAAATTTTCATTTTTTTTACACCATTACTTTCATTTTCAGACCTTACTACACCAGGTCTATAAGAAAAAATCCGATTCTTGGTATAACTGTCCTGAACAAAACCGAACTTCTTTTTTTCTTTGATTAGATTAGATTAGAACTCTTTATTGTACACACCAGAAAACAAAATACATAAAAAGGCTTACACATCTAAGCTATTGCCGTATACAATTGGCGGTCTTATCGCTAAAAGCGATCTCTTCCAGACAACCTTGATATTTTAAACTCCTAACTCAATAGTTCAACATAATTTTCTGGTCATTCTCTAAATTATCAGACAGATGAGATAGCAAAAGGCGAAAAGTTGACGGCCTCGGTGGCGCAGCGGTTTGGCATGCTGACTGTAAAACCGTAGTCTCGGGTTCGATCCCCGGCCGGGCTAAACTAGGAAACTAACTTTTCTAGCTTGTCTCGGGTCTTGGATGTTATCTATGTATTTATTGTATTAGGTAGGCACCTACATTTATCGTCGAGTTAGCACCACACACAGTTGTAGGTACTTAGCATACTAAAGAGATCTGTGTGTTAGCTTTTAGAATATACCTCGGCTACTATCGGATATATTCGTGTAATACAAATATCCGAACTAATATGACACTTAATTTACCTTTTCAAAATAGTGAAGACAAGTTTTATACAGAGTAGGGAGTAGTATTACACTCGTGTGCTTTCGGCGAAAACCGAAGCCTACTCTAGAGCCCGAGGTATATTCTAAAAGCTTCAACAGACTGTTTATGTTCTGTGCCGTATATTTAAAAATGTCATACATAACACGACATTCAATTATTGTATCGGAAAATAAAAATACGGTTACACGTAATTTTCTTTACCATTCATTTTATTATACTTAATAAAATATAAACTACATAACATAGTAATTGCAATATACAAATTCAACTAAAACTATAATCATATAATTTTATACAACAATAAATTCCTTTACTTAAACAAACTTTGAATTAAACGTATATTTTATTATCTACCCTTTTAGCGTATGACAGTTTTGTAAACCCAGAATAATACATTACTTTTTAACTTTGTTTCTATAGACAGACTGCAACTGAATCGTACAATTAGGGCGAGATAAATAGTCGTTGCTTAGCCCAAGTCCGTGCTCAAGCTTCCCTAAGCATTACTTCAGGCTAACTTAGCTAAGTATCAAAGTAGACGTTTGCTTAGCTAAGCATGTTTTTAGGCCAATGCTAAGAATTAGTCCGGGTTTCGCGACTAAAAGAGTGCTAAAGTACTGTCTATGATAGACAAATCGATTCTTAAGCAAGTGCTTTCGCTAAGACTCGTTCTTAGAAGCGACTATTTATCTCGCCCAGAGTCTTGAGGTGTTTAAATACATCAGCGCTTGAAATTGCCCATCCGCGGTGGGCACGCGTGGTAGAGAAGCCCAGACTATCTCTTCGGAGAAGGCCTGTGCCCTGCTTAGATACCAACATAGCTGGGCACCGTTAATAAAATAGTTAACTTCGTTAATCGTTAATCCGCTACAAAAAAAGTTAGCTTCGTTAAACCTTAAAGCGTTACATTTAACGCAAGTTAAAGTTAATCGTTAATCCGTTAACTATGTGTAAAATTGCATTTTTATACCTATCGTTGCGTTACTGAACTTATAAAACCTGTTGGTTGGTTTAGGTTCTGGAAGTTAACAGGTTAGGAACAAAACAAAAGTGTCACTCTAAGTAACACTTGTCACTAGTAGCGGCGCTAAGTAATGAAATGATCAAACGAAACAAATTTCTTCGCAGTTTTCTCACTCGCACGCGCCGGCAAAATATATCTAGTTTTGTTTTTGTTTCACTCGCTGCCACGCGCCGCGCTCGGCACGTGTCTGAACTGAACCTGTTTTTCGCGCCTCGTCCCGCGGAGCCGTGCGGTAAATAGTAGGCATTGGATTAACGATTAACGGACTTCTGCATAATTAACGGAAGTTAACATGTCCGTTACATTTTTTAAAGTTAACTTAAAAGTTAATCCGCTAATCAAAATGTTAACTTCGTTAATTAACGATTAACGGATTAACGAGTTAATGCCCAGCTATGGATACCAACCCTTGTACGTCCACACTACTGAGGCACGGGTCTCTTCCTGCATCGCAGGAAGGCTATGCCGTCAAACTCCACCACGCGGGCCAAGTCCGGGTTGGAGGAGGAGTGTAAGACAGTGGCGGGCCTTACTGTCAGAAGTTATTTAGACGCCCATAGGGTCTCTGCCATGGCTTAACGACTGCCATTACATGACAGCCGGCACCGACGACTTAACGTGCTTTACGAAACACGGAAGCGCTCAGGAACGGAATACGGAAAGCTCGTATAATCTATAATATAAAAATGAATCGCTGAATGTGTTGGTAAGCGCAAATCTCGAGATCAGGTGAACCGATTTCTCTAATTCTTTTTTTAGATTATTCCTTGAAGTACGAGGATGGTTCTTACGGAGTAAGCTAGGTCAGCTAGTACGAAATAAAATCCTCTCTTAAAATTAGTTTATCAGGCGAGGTCGATACGTACGTGCGTCAAATCACTATCATTAAAACGTCATTAGCGACACAAATATAGAGGAAATATGAACTTAACTTACCCACATGATTATATTCACTCCGCATTGGCGGAATTTTTAGCCTCTAAATAGGGTTTTTAACAATGGAATTCTATAATAAAGATCGTGGGTTCGATGCCCACTGGGGGCCGTCGTACATTTGTACAAGTGGCCTCACTCTAGGAGCATTTTCATGTTTGTGGCGTCCTCGCCTGGTTACCGAAGAATGTGTCCTAGTTTGGGACCAGGCCCCAGTGTCTAATACTTACATAGTTTTCCAATAGAATGATATAAGCACGACAATGGTCGTTATTTGACTCAATTTGGTAGTCTACGAAGCAATAGCAGTAGTGTCATTCCAGAGGTATCGATATCAACCCTCAAGGCACGGGTCTCTTCCTGCATCGCAGGAAGGTTAGGCCATACTCCACCACGGGGGCCAAGTCCGGGTTGGTGGAGGATTGTAAGACAGTGGCGGGCCTTACTGTCAGAGGTTATCAAGCCGCCCATAAGGCCTCTGACATGGCTCAACGACTGCCAATACATGAAACAGCGAAAATCAACAGCCGTTGTTTGATTTTAGCCCTTATTTATTACAATATTGAGCTTGAATAATAATAAATAGGTTTTAAAAATTGTCCTACGAGTAGCACGGGTTAGTGCATTAAAAATAAAAATTGTATAATCATGTGGGTACAGTGATATCATTCCGATGTAAAAACCTAACTGCAAGGTAGGTAGTCGGGGCTGTAGGTGATGCAATTTGCTTAAGCCAGATGTCGCTGCCTGTACGTAATACAGAGAATAGTGTGAAGAGGTTCGAAATTTCACTGATGCCGGTGAGTCGCCCATTAGCTCAGTTGGAAAGGGCGCTGGCACGGATAGCCAGAGGTCGCGGGTTCGAATCCCGGCATGGGTGGAATTTTTAGCCTCTAAATAGGTTTTTAAAATTGTCCTTAGCACAGGTTAGTGCATTAAAAATAAAAATAGTATAGCCGTTATTTGATTTTAGCTCTTATTTATCACAATATTGAGCTGCCATAGTCAGCGAGGTCCACCATATCTGCTATACATATCAACTATACAATATACCTACAATAAGAATTAAAAAAAAAATCTTAATAAAATTATGGTCTATTAATTGTATTAAATTTCATGTCATACATCAGTTGTCTATATGTCAACAATTCACTGAAATATAGTTAATGTCAAGAAATTATTGATAATAGGGTCTGATACTTTTCGTATAAACCTAATTTACCTTATAACGTTCATCGAGTGTAAAAAAAATTTGATTTAGGGCTGATTTTTCAATAGACTTTTATCTGCGGATTAAAAATGGCGGTTTGACATAATTTTCATACATAAGCTGTCAAACCGCCATTTTTATTACTCAGATAAAAGTTATCTGACAATTGAAAAATCAGCCCTTAAAGAATCAGACGGCCTCGGTGGCGCAGCGGTTTTTCATGCTGACTGTAAAACCGTAGGTCTCGGGTTCGATCCCCGGCCGGGTCAAACTACGAAACGAACTTTTCTAGTTTGTCTCGGGTCTTGGATGTTATCTATATTTATTGTTTTAAATCTATCGTCAAGTTAGCACCTATAACACAAGTCATTTAGTTGTACTCAGTATAGGGCTAAGACGAGATCTATGTAATATGTCCATGAATATTTACTTATTTAATAATCATATATAAAGAATAAATTACCTAGGAAGAGCAACAACACTGCATAGACAAGATGATTTTTGTATTTCCTTGATGTCTATCAACGATCCGTTTACATTCAGACAAAAGCTGAATGACACTGAATGTATCTATTATTTTTTTGTTGAACCATATTATAGTATAATTTGTCCAACATTATACCCGACTGAGTCTAGACCCAAGGCTAAAGCAACTGTCATTTCCTACTGCAGGAAACTAGGTAAACTAACAGTGTTTGTAGTCATGTAAGCTTTTGAAATCGGTTAGCACTACGCCTTTGATTAAAGTCGCCTTAGAATACTCCAGACCCGGATCTAGGGGGGGTGCAACCCGGGGTACCAGCCCCAGGCGACAATTTGAGGGGGGCACCACGTGATAACGCTATTAATATGTGTTTTGAAATCGGCAAGCACTTCGCCTTTGCTTCAAGTCGCCTCAGAAAACTCCAGACCCGGATCTAGGGGGGATGCAACCCGAGGTACCAGCCCGAGGCGACAATTTGAGGGGGGCACCACGTGATAACGCTATTAATATGTGTTTTGAAATCGGCAAGCACTTCGCCTTTGCTTCAAGTCGCCTCAGAAAACTCCAGACCCGGATCTAGGGGGGATGCAACCCGGGGTACCAGCCCCAGGCGACAATTTGAGGGGGGCACCACGTGATAACGCTATAAATATGTGTATGTAGGCGAGGGGAAGACCAGCGCTGGAGTAGTCTGTCTCTCCTGGATATGCCCTTTTGCATTCGCCACACCCACAATTTGTTTCCTTGTGGTTTATGTCGATTCGAATTCGCTTCTTTATCCTGTTGTTTTTGTTTGTCTCATTGCTGTAAAGATGTATTTTTTGTTTTACTTTCGTTCATATTGCAAAATGCGCCATGTCAAGAAAAAAAATATTTACGTTTTTTCACCAAATTTGTATGAAAAATTAAAAAATTACAAAGAAAATAACAAGACATCAAAATCCTTATACTATTTTTATTTTTAATGCACTAACCCGTGCTAAGGACAATTTTAAAAAACCTATTTAGAGGCTAAAAATTCCATCCATGCCGGGATTCGAACCCGCGACCTTTGGCTATCCGTGCCAGCGCTCTATCCAACTGAGCTAATGGGCGACTCACCGGCATCAGTCAAAATTTCAAACCTCTTTACACTATTCTCTGTATTACGTACAGGCAGCGACAGTAATCCTTACCTAATCAGGCTGACATTATAATGTCTAAACTTACATTCAGAATCAAGTTTTCCTTTAATTTAGATGTAAAGGGGAAAATAGTGTTTTTTGTAGAATATTTTGCAATATCAACGACGTTGTGCTATTTTAATTGTTTTTAACGTGTGTGTATGCAGATACAAATATTTTATCTTTCTATCTGTCTGTAAACCACAGATTTCCACTTCTGACGGTGGTACATGGCAGTTTCTGATTCAGAGCAGCCAGTGCCCATCGACTTAGCGTACACCTCCACCAGTATTTATACTATTTATATATCTTACTAGAACTTTAACTTTTCTGCGGTTTTTGTTTTTGTATCTTTTTACAGTACGTCCTATTTCTATAATATACATATTTTCGGTGCACCGGTGTCAAATTTTTGCCCCGGCTCAGCGGAATCCTAGATCCGGGTCTGGTAAACGGCTCGTCCGTGCCGGATCAGCTCCTCGCGTCGTTGATAGTCTCCGGCACCTTTACTGTCAGTCCGTCCATGTCTTTCGTAAGTGTTATTTGGCATCCGAGTCTTGAGGTGTCCGTGAGGCCATACGCCAAGTCCAGCATGTCGCATTCTTCGTCACAGGGCTGCTCCGGTAACCTGGATGGGCAAAGAAAGATTAAGAGGAAGGAAGACTAACCGATTTCCGTCTTACTACAAAAAAATTGACAGGTATTGAGAAAGTGTTTCAAAATATGTGTACAATACAAACATATTTTTTGCTATATTTGCTAAAAAAAAGCAAAGGGGAAGATAAAAAGTACCCGGAACCGGCGTGCGTGCATGTGTAGTAAAACTCCGTCACGTTACAGCACAATAATCAATCTTTATTCGTAACGTTACATCTTTTCACAATACAATTTAAATAATAATAGGAACAGCAGATACCCTAGCCTTGGGTAACTCAAGAACCAGATATGAGTACACACACAACTCCCTCTTGACGGTGAGGTGTGTCCCATTCATATCCCAGAGATGTCAACTATATCGGGCTCCCTCACTCATACTCTCAACTCAGTACGGTAGTCATCTCCTGCTACTTTATCCAGCTTACACACAATGCGCGAGAGCGAGATCAACATCGTCTGACATCGGTTACATTCGGCCGCATTTCTCGTCGTAACCAACGAGCGATGAGAGTAAGTTCACCAAAAGAAGCGTGTGATCTGGATAAAGTAGTGAATAGGTAGACTAGACTGACTCACCACTTGTGTCTCTTGTTTCCACACGCACTTAGTTGATTGAACGTCGTATGAGCTAGGACACTAGTGGTGAGCGAGATATGATAGAGATATAGTGTGTATCTGTGAACAGAGATATGAGATATAACAACTCCCTCTAAGGACACACTTTGCCCAAGTCTACTTCCCCCGCCGTTCCAGCCATTCGAGTGCCGTATATATTTTTTTTTATGAACCGGTATCGTTCTACCCCACAAAGTAGTATTCGAATCGAAAAACCTTACACATGCAACGTTATGAACGTTGATGAAGCGAAGGTGATCTGTCAGGATCGTGGCAGGTGGCAGTCCCTGGTCTCTGCCTACCCCTCTGGGATACAGGCGTGAGTTTATGTATGTCTGTTGGTAAACAAGAGTTTTCGAGTGTCTAAATATAGATCATATCAAAGCCGTGTCTGGGTCTTACCCATAATAATAATGCCTTTATTCAAACAAAACATGCACATACAGAACAATGCAGAAGCCTCCTTTTATGTGCGTTCACGTGTCGGAGGCCTTATGGCCGACTTGACAACTTCTGACAGTAAGGCGCGCCACTGTCTTACAATCTCCACCAACCCGGACTTGGCCCCCGTGGTGCAGTATGGCCTTACCTTCCTGCGATGCAGGAAGAGACCCGTACCCAGGCGTGGGGACGTACAACGGGTGGATATCACGTCCTAAGATGCGTTTGCCAGTTACCGTGTACGTTCGGCGATGAATTCTTTACCGCATAGTCTGTTTTCATTCATTCTGGTATCCCACGAAACAAGCTTGCTTAGTGTGGGGCCACAGATAAACTGATTGCACTATTGAATTACTCTTATTGTTGTAATAAGGCAACCTGATGTCAATCCACTGTGTGAAAAATCTTTGCTGAATTAAATAATATTGATAGTTGAATTTTTTTAATTTTGAATACGTTTTTTGTAAGAAAGGGGTATCTTCATGTTGTTACCACAAAAATCTGGTGAATGTCCGTGAGAAAGTCATCGTACTTTTCTTGCGTGTTTTTCTCGAAGTCGGTTTTTTGTGTTAAAAAACATTATTTAGCTTGAGGAATTGCTCAGTTGAAGTGGGCGGGGCACATAGCTCGAAGAACTGATGGCCGTTAGGGCGAAAAAGTTTTCAAATTAAATCAATTAATTTGAACGTAAAGAATTTACATTCTGTTTGCTGAATGACGATAACATAACATTTACATACAGGCACATACATTGCTTCTGGCCCCACACTAGGATACCCTGTGTCGTGGGAACCAGAAACAACGACATCACAAACATGTAAACATTCAAGACCTGGGGTTTTGTTTTCGCGGTTCAAAAAATACGCTAAGCACACTTTGTGCCAATAAAGGATTTTTTAGATGGCAATGAGGTCTGGAATTAAAGCCAGTACAATATATGAGTTCTATGTTTTATAATTATTATGTAAACTATGTTAATTAAGGACTTTGAAAAGACTAAGTTTGGAGTATGTTTGTCCATTTTTTCTCCAAAATGATGTACATTTTGAAATGGACATCTATTTTGAATTGGAACGTTCACTAAGCCGCAGTTTCTGCGCTACTTTGAATAAAACATTTTCATTTCATCTATGTTTTATAATTATTATGTAAACTATGTTAATTAAGGACTTTGAAAAGACTAAGTTTGGAGTATATTTGTCCATTTTTTCTCCAAAATGATCTACATTTTGAAATGGACATCTAGTTTGAATTGTAACGTTCATTAAGCCGCAGTTACTGCGCTACTTTGAATAAAACCTTTTCATTTAATTTCATATGTCTTACAAGCTAGCCTTTGGTACATTGTGTCTTATCCTGTTCAATGTTTCGAGTGCGATAAAGTATGTTAACAATAATTATGCCATTTCAAGATAAGCTACAAATTACAATCGAGATTTGAATGGTAAGCAAAGCTGTTATCAAATTAACGATCTTGATGAAGGGCGTGATGATAACATTATAAACACTGAATGATTGTGCAGTCTAATATACACTGGGTGAAAATCTATCCGAAATTAGGAGTTCTATTTATCCATACAACAATAATGGGTCTTTTGACAGTGTGACACACAAAGTATTAGTTATATACATTTGCATCAATTATGAGTTTAAGAAAGAAAGAAAGATAGATTGGTAGATAGAATATTCTTTATTGCATGTTTTAAGATCGATTTAAGGCATTTTAACTGAGAAATTTCTGCAAAAAAACAGGATGAAACCCGATCATTTTCTATCTATATAATTTTATCGAAAACAGCCAGGATTGGTCAAATCTATGATGACGTCACAGCAAATATCGCCGTCCGAGAACCTGAGAGTTGACTTGACATTAATTTACGGCACGGCACGGTTAGCCAGAGTTCGCGGGTTCGAGTCCCGGCATGGGTGGAATTTTTCGCCACTAAATAGGTTTTAAAAATTGACATTAATTTGTTTCTTTACTGACTAGTGACGTCACTGTGCGACAAAAGGCCAGTCTCGAACTGAGATTCGAAAACTGAATGATTTTTCTTAATTCGAAACCAGGTTTCCTAAAAAGAAAAATAATTCTCTTTTCGAAACTGGTTTCGAAACTTTGGTTTCGAAAGTAGCCGAAGGGGAGAATTTCAGGATCAGCGTGACAAGAATGTTACTTAAGTAAATACTTAAGTAACATTCCGACACGCTGTTTTCTGAGAAATTCGAAGAGAAGAGACAGAATTACAGTTAACTATTTACTTAGCTAGGCAGCTAGGTTAAGAAGGCCAAAAATCATCGTTCACTTACTTTCCGTAGTCTTCAGGGGTGAATATGACGTGACACGTAGAGCACGTAAGCGTGCCCTCGCAGGCTCCGAAGCCTTCAATGTTTAAGCTGTTGTTGACTACCACATCCAACAACGAGTCTCCAACCTTCCCTTCTGTCTCTAGCTTCTTCCCATCATGTAGTACGAAGGTCACTTTCACCCTATGGACAAGTAAGATAAAGTTATATTAAACAAGACAAGACAACGGTTCAACAATCATTGTCTCGGGCTCTAGAGTAGGCTTCGGTTTTTGCCGAAAGCACGCAAGTGTAATACTACTTCTTTTTCACTATTTTGAAAAGTTATGTAAAGTTATAAGTAACAATACAAAGGAAACCTTACTTTATTGCAATATAATTGGTTCTATCTGATAGTAGCCGAGCTATATTCTAGAGATAGATAGATAGAGAGAGTTAGAGAACACTTTGTTGTACAAAAAAATGGAAATTACACAGATATTTCTTAACCTAAGAGTACAAACTGCACTCTATCCGCCGTCTGTACTCTTAGGTTAAGAAATATCTGTGTAATTTCCATTTTTATGTACAATAAAGTGTTCTCTCTCTCTCTCTCTCTCTATCTCTATATTCTAAAAGCTAACAGACTGTAGAGGGCGGTGGTAGCGGAGCGGTGTAGAACGCCGCCCTCTCAATCGGGAAGTCGTGGGTTCAAACCCTGGCATGTACCAATGACTTTGTTTTGTAAGTTATGTACATTTGTGAAATTATAGTAGCAACAACACTCGCCGACGGTGAAGGAAAACATCGTAAGGAAACCCTAGTGTCTGAAGTATTAACGTACCTCAGCGCTTGCTATGTACAATGGCCCAACTATGAGGCTAAGTGCGGAAATCTCAGGTCTAACTAACAGACTGTAGAATTTTTACATAGTTGTCGTACAGTTACTAGCTACACATAGTGGCTATCGCATTTCAATGGGTATCTGACACGTGGCAGCGATCTTAAGACCTATGTATCGCACCCTCAGAACGAAAGAGGCCTAAGTCAAAAAATAGTGAAATTGCGTACCTAAGAATCATAGAGAGACATAAAAAGGTATGCTCTATCCGATGAATAGTAAAACAAAGGCACTTACTTAGGACTCGCCGACGGCGACACAGGAGGCAGACGTATTTACTATTTGCTCCGCTTATCTTATTCAAAAACTGTTAAATAAGTGTCCCTTGCAGTATAATACTATCACACTATCGCGAAGAACACTTTCTTCTAAACAACCGTGAAAACCGTGTCCGAAAACACTAACGCGTTTCTGAGTTATGACAGTGTGAAAAACCTAGAATATCGTGTGCTAAGCTAACCGTCGTCGCGGCAATCAAATCTACCGACAGCGCTGCGCTCTCGCAGTTATCACGACGTCACCCGAGGTCGCCCGAGCGTCTGCAATAGCAGCACACGCGCGGCCGGGATTCACCGGGCGGCGGCTACTCGCGATCTACGGGCTACTACTTCGGACAACTCGACGACACCGATCGACGGTCTACACTCCTACGTGTGTGGCGCGTGCGATAGCTGAGTACCAATTCATAAGATGGACCCGCCGTCAAAATGTGGTGCTTGTAGGGGCCCAATCGGCTTAAATGGAAACCTTAAGTGCGCTCACTGTGGTCTAGTCTACGATATAGGATGTGTCAACGTATCGCAAAATGACTTTGCCACACTCACCGAAGAGAGTAAGACATTATGGTCCTGCCCTATTTGCGTTTCGTCGTTACCCAAGAGGATTGACTCCTCGACTCCGATCCGGTCTACAACCGCCAGACTGAACGACACCTACACTGCCAACGAAAATATTAATCTCCTAAGAGGTCAGGCGCTGAACGTGAACTTTCAAAGGGGCAGTAAAAAACCCACCACAACCTCCGGTTCCGGCACGACAAACGACATGCTCTTGGCTGAGATACGTCAACTTCGAGAGGAAATAATCGGTATGAAGGTAGCTATAGACACAATAACAATAATGGAACAAACTATCAAGTCCCAGGAAAGGGATATAGCTTGCCTTAAGACCACGATCAATGAGCTCCAATTGAACCTGATCTCACAAGAACAACAGTCTTTGTCCAACCAGATAGAAATCGCGGGCATAACTGAAACTGAAAACGAAAGCCTAGAACACATCGTGGTTCTTGCTGCAAAAAAGATTGGAGTTAACCTAGAAGCCAGTGAAATAGACTCAGTGATGCGCGTGGGACCTAGGCGCCCACCGGGCTCCGATCTTACTAAAGCACATTCCCTCCCCCGCCCACTTGTAGTGAAGCTGGTGCGCAGAAAGATTAAAAACGACCTCTTGAAAGCAGCGAAAGTTAGGCGTAACACGGATACGGAGGGAATAACTCCGGGCACGCCACAACGAGTCTACATAAACGAAAGACTCACTAAAAAAGACTCACTTTAAAAGAAACCGACAGCTTTTTCGTGACGCCAGGCAACGAGCTAAGTCTTGCAACTTCAAATATTGCTGGGTGCGTGAGGGTTCCGTTTACGTTCGAAAAGCTGACGGAAAACCAGCTGTTCATATCCGGTCAGAGGCCGACCTTGAGGAGCGGATTGGACATCTTGGTTCTAGCCTCGCCACCAAACCGATCTAAGCCATCTTCTACCACCGCCAATGTACTACGTTATTCTTGCATAGCTCGTTTCGATTTAAGAAAATTTATTGGAGACAAGCACATACACTCAGCCACTCATATCCACACTTTACACATTTCCCCACAAACACCCTCACAATTCGCACCACTAAATTTATCACTCCCATTATTCTATAGCCTTAACAAGTTCCCCACAGCACCTACCAGTTCTGAAGTTTTGTACCCGCTGCAGGTTTCTTCGCAAATCGAAAAAGTCCCTAGGAGGTTTACAATGGTTATAAGAGATGTGTAATCAAAAGTTATCTGACGAAATCGACAGAAGCAACACAATTAACTGTAATCATATCGACTCTCTTGAATCCTGCGTAAACGTCCCTTTCCTGACTACAGCGAGTAACTTCAAAATTTTAACATTAAACATCCGAAGCATAAATCACAATTTTGACACATTTATACTAAGTTTGCAGCGCTCAAATATAACATTCGATGCCATCGTTTTAACGGAATGTTGGCTAAAAACTAGCTGTGTAAAAACATTACCAGGATACAATGTGTCGGTCAGCACCAAATATATCAATAAGGCAGGCGGTATTGTTGTTTATTCAAAAAATAATTGGAATGTGACTGTAAGCGAGCCAACCTTAACCGATGCAGAAGGTCTGTTAATCGATTTTCCTAATAATGTATCTATTCTGTCCCTTTACAGGTCCCCCTCTTTTGCAGTCGTTGGCAATTTTCTTGCGTCCTTGAATGACATACTTAACACATTAAACAGCAAACCAAACCTTATTATTACTGGAGACCTCAACATAAATATCCTGGACGGCCTAAACGGGTATAGTAATGAGTATCTCTGCTTGCTGGCTGAACATGGCCTAATATCTGCGGTATCCCTACCTACCCGCGGAGATGCCTGTCTTGACCACTTCTTTGTTCGTTCGAAACAAAATATTGCAGCGGTAACTTGCGCGAACGATATTACTGATCATGATATTATTATCTTGGGCATGTCGTTTGATAAGGTCAGGTCAACCGACAAAAAATATCATTTGAAGTCTGATAATGAAGGGATCACAAAAGAATTAATAGATATGGACTGGTCCCCAGTGCTTCAAACCCAAGACCCGGAAATCTCTGCATCTTACCTGACAATTGCTATATGTAATATCGTAAAAAAGCACTCGCGTCTTACCAAATCATCAAATTCTAAAAGGATACTAAAACCCTGGATCACACCCGGCCTCCTTAGATGTATGCGACATCGGGATAGGCTTCACGTCAAGTACCGGAAATCCCCAAATGATCCCGTAACCAAGCTAGTATACACGCGCTACCGTAATTACTGCAACAAACTTATAAAAAGAGTTAAATCTGCTTATTTCAATGATGAGATTGACTTACACAAACGAAACCCAAAAATGCTCTGGAAAACTATAAAGGCTATTTATGATTCCCCCGAAAACCCCAACACTCCCACTGAGCTCCTAGCAATGGATCCATCTCTTAATGCATCTAATAAGTTCTTCACCTCGGTTGGTCCAAACCTGGCTGAAAAGATACTCAACAAGCTTGGCAAAACCCAAACCGAGCTCGCAGCGGAAAATCAAATTCCACAACACCCTCACTCATTCTTTATGAGTCCAACAGATCCAGAAGAGATAATTGGGATTATACGCAACCTCAAATCAAATAGTTCCCCCGGTTTTGACGGAATATCCAACCATTTATTAAAGTCGTCCTGTTTAAGTCTGGCAGCTCCGCTTTCACACATTTTCAACCTAAGTCTCGCATGCGGCATTTTCCCTTCTTGTTGGAAAATTGCCTCCGTAACACCCATTTATAAAGCGGGAGACAAGGCAAGCCCAAATAATTACAGACCCATCTCTCTCCTCAGTAACATATCGAAAATTCTGGAAAAAATTGTTAATCGGAGAATGATACAATTCCTAGAGTCAAAAAACCTACTTTCTACAAGACAATTTGGATTTAGGCAAGGAAAATCCACGGAGGACGCCGTCTCGTTTCTGGTAAACGGCGTGAGCTCTCAACTAGATGGGGGCAGGCCCTGTGTCGGGGTCTTTCTGGATTTAGCAAAGGCCTTCGACACGGTGTCTGTGCCCATTCTCCTTGAGAAGCTCCACAGATATGGGCTTAGAGGCCCTTCGTTGGAATGGTTCCGTAGCTACCTAACCAACAGATCCCAAAGGGTGAAAGTCGGGCCTGAGAATGTTAGCGACCCTGAGGAGCTCTCCTTTGGCGTCCCGCAGGGAAGCATACTTGCTCCGATTCTATTCATTTTATACCTGAACGATATAAACTCTGCCGTAAAACACCTTAAAAATACTGATATTTATTGCTATGCAGACGATACGGCCGTAATATTTCATGAAAACGACTGGGGATCGGTTATGAAACTTGCTGAAACGGGCATGTCGTCAATTGCCAGTTGGTTGGATGATAACTTATTGACCCTGAACGCCGCCAAAACTAAATTTCTATGCTTTTCTAAGACCAAAGCATCCGCACCGGCATCAACCGCTGTTATAACTGTCCACACTTGTCCTAACCCTCAATCTTCGAACTGCCGCTGTGAGTCTATTTTAAGAACCTCTTGTATAAAATACTTAGGTGTAGTACTCGATGAAAATCTTAATTTTGCCCCACACATATCTTCACTTTCTACCAGAGCCCGTAAACTTATATATCTGATGAAACAACTACGGATTATCACAGACAAAAAGGTCCTTCACTCGACATATATAGCGTTATGCCAATCTGTGATCTCCTACTGTATTTCGTGCTGGGGCGGAGCTGCCAAATCCCACTTAATCATCTTAGAAAGAGCCCAAAGGTCAATACTGAAAGTCTCGTACAACAAACCCTACAGATTCCCCACCACAGATCTCTACTCACTGGCTCAAGTTCTCTCAGTCCGTCAGATTTTCATTTTTAAAACACTTATTCGCCAGTACCATACATTTCTACTCTCCCCTGACTCTCATACAGTATCGACTAAACGGTACATACGAATTCCCATTCCCCGTTGTAAAACGACATTTGCCCAACGTTTCCCACCTTTTCTTGGCCCTTTCTTGTTTAATAGGTTGTTCAAGAAATGCCAGCTAAAAGGATCCTCCCTTTATCAAGCTAGGCAAAATATTTTGAAATACCTCATCGGCCTAGGCTACGAGCCCACCGAGGACATTCTAAGAATTATTAAATAGATCTCATTGCTCACACATATTCTGCTTGCTCATATGACACGACACACACACACACACACACACACACACACACACACACACACACACACACACACACACACACAAACACACCCTCACAAACACAAACACACACACTTAAGTTGATATATCTGCTCTCTCCACTGTCTCCTCTAAACAGTGTTTTACATATATATATTTTTTTTTTTTTGTTATAACTTAATTTATTCTAACCTTAATTTTTTGCAACCTTAATATTGTAATATTAATCTGTTTCCTAACCGTCGCCTAATGTTAAAATGTCCAATCTACTTGACCAGTCCCCCACTATACAGACTATCGTCTAGTGTGGGGGTCGCCGGTAAACATTGTTGTTTTATCCTTAACATAAACCAATTAATTTTTAACCTTCTCATACCCTTTGTAACTTTATGTAAAGTGGTTTTTAAATAAATAAAAATAAATAAAAATAAATAAATAAATTATTGTAAAAAAAGAGCATAGCGAATCTTCCGTCCATGGCATACCTTTTTATGTCTCTCTATGATTGTAACTCAATTTCACTATTTTTTTACTTAGGCCTCTTTCGTTCTGAGGGTGCGATATGGAAAAGAAGGAGGTCTACCATGCTTGTGGCAAGTGGCAAGCCCCACTTTACCCGTCTGGGATAGTTACCAGTGTGAGATTACGTCATGTGTTTTTTTTATTATTATTATTTGTAATTCAGGCAGGCAGTTATAGAACTGGTGGAGCCTGTATCCAGATGTACATTTGTGTTTAACTCCTTGTCTGTTTTGTTTCCTTTAGATATTTATCTTTAAATATTTTTTGTTGGAGCAACAACATGTAACAAAATCACTTTTTCTTGTGGGAGGCCTTTATTTTTTACTTTTTAAATTTTTTAATGCTCATTGAAAGTATTGGTATTTTTGTGTTAAATTAAAAGTAAATGCATTTGCAATTGTAATGCAAGTTAGTCGAATTACATCAACAGTATGTAAGTTGTAGTTAGAACTTAACCTAGATTTCTGCACTTAGCCTCATAGTTGGGCCATGTTAATAACATAACACTTAAATACCTCAGAATGTAGATTTCATCACAATAATTACTTTCAGTGTTAGCGAGTGGTATTGTTTCTAGAACTTCCTAAGTCATTATCAGTGATAGGAATGGAGCGGGCTTATTCACCTAAACTTCGAGGAACAGAGACAACAATGGGAGACTTCCTTACGACAATATTTTTTTCCGGGACATCACTTAAATAAATTAAAAATTAATGTTATTCGGAATAAGTAATTGGGTATAATGTTCTAAGAAATTTCCATATCTTATAATGCGGGGATTTAATCATCAATACTAACTTTAACTTTTATAAAGGGGAAAATTATTGATTGAGAACAAATTATCACATATTCTGATATGCAATACAAATGTTTGCACTAAGTACAAAGATAGCATTAAGGATCGTAACATACTTGAAAAACTGAAGCACGGTCATGGTGTAGCAAAGGGTGTGCAAGGGAAAAAACACTTAGAAAAATTTTGCAAAAAAAAATAGGGTCCCCGTAACCCCTTCTTTTTATATTTTTAATCAAAGGGGGGCATCAAAATGAGCAACTTTTCCCCCTAAAAAAAATCTCTAAATTAAATATTTCAGATTTTACAGGCGATTTAAATTTTATATGGCTAAGCACTTTGAAGAAAAATGGACTTCAGAAAACAGGTCCCCGTAGCCCCTTTTTTTTATATTTTTAATCAAAGGAAGGCATCAAAATGAGCAACTTTTCCCCCTAAAAAAAATCTCTAAATTAAATATTTCAGATTTTACAGGCGATTTAAATTTTATATGTGCACAAAGCTGCATTTACTCTTTTGGGTGCACCGGTTTTCCCAGAAGATATACCAGCGGTAGTTTGTCTAAGATGAAGACTGGCAGAAACCATACAGCATCTCAGTCGGCTGTCAGCGCGTATGGCTCTTACAATTTAGGTTAGCGCAGTTGTCTGTCCATGTCGAGATTGACGTAATACGCTGCGGACTGCCCGGTTTGGCTTTGTAGTCCCAGTGATATGATGATTGATGACTCATCCATCATTACGTGGGACACTCAGAAAGTTTTGAGAAACTAAAAAACTAACTTCTATGAAAAAAATATTTTTATTAAATCTTTTCAAAGAACTCTCCACATGCCTCTATACAAAGTTTCATGCGTCTGAACCAATTTTCAAAACATTATTTCCAGTCCTCCGCAGACACCTCTTCCACGGCCTTCTCAAACGCTATCGACGTTTTCAAAACAATTACTTACAAGTGGACAGTGTCTTATACATAATAACTTTTTTTCGCAATACTTTCTGAGTGGCCGGGTATAATTTTTTACCGACGGTTGCAACTTCGACAACGACAGTTATTGGCTTTAATACCCCGTCGGCCTAGCCCAGGGTATACCCTATGACAGTCCCTTAAGAATCGCCGGAACATGGCGGCGTCGCTAGGCAGGTGCTTTAAAATATTTTCCCGGTACATAAATTCACCCATGTACCACTTGAGGCGCCTGTCACTATGACAGGTGCGGCAATGAAGCTTGAGCTTTAACCAAAGTCTCTCAATATTATTGGTGTGCACTTTTACCCTTACCCTGCCATCCTGCAGTGGGATTCCTAGAGATGCGTGAGCCTGTATGTCGACAGTACCAGCCACAAATTCTTGGCTGTGGTTGACAGTCGAATGGCCACGCATCCCTAGGCGAATATTTATGCCGGTGTAGGCCCGGTGCATATCGGACATAATGTAGGTGGCGGGCGCAACATTTTCCTCCACTATTGGATCCAGAGTAGTACGCGTTTTGTCCGGGATCAGCTCGACGTGTACTTTTTTTGTCTTCCGGCTCATGCAGCCGAAAGACCAGGTTTGTCTCCTAAGGAGACGGCCTCTGTGATATTTTCTTGTATACAAGTGGGTTTCGTCCACTTCCACGATGTCGTCGTGACCGCCTAACTCCTCCCTGTCGTGCGCCTCAGCTATCTCGCACACCTCTCTAAAGAAATGGAAAACCTGAATTACTGTCTTTTTAGTGACTTTACAGTCTTTGGCCACCTGCGTCACCTTGTCGCGCCTCAAAAAATGAATTATCATTCGCAGATAATTTATGATGCTCACCTGGCTACGCTCAAACATAGTATTGCTAAGGGGTGATTTTGTGGACTGCAGCCCTGACCGATCTCGACTGCACCGCCAGCAGCGCCAACGGTATCCAAGCTTATATGAATCTTTACGCTCCTCACTCATGTTGCCCCTGCAGCTAGGGCAACGACGTGGTCGTGATGGTATTAAAAGCCAATTTTTCGCGGCATTTATAGCTTCGTCCTCAGTACTAACGTACAATGGAAATTCCCACAGGCGGTAGTTCTCGGCCCGAAGAAATTGGAGTGGGTCCATATTGTATTAAAGTTAACAAAACCACTACAAAATACGGAAAATGAGAAAAACTCTGAAAGATACTAAATGTGAAAACCCCACTAAATCACAATCCCTTAAAAACTTTGACCCCGTAAAGACTACAATGAACGAAACCCAAAAAAACAGAACCCTGAAAAATACTAAACGAAAGTGAAAACCTCACTTAACTACAATCCCTTAAAAACCTACACCCCAAAAAGACGATAAGTAACAAAACCCAAATAAACAGAACCCTTAAAAATACTAAACCGAACCCAAGAAAATTAAAAACAGAACTCTGAAATAATAACTCAACTTTAGAGCAGTCGTATATAAATCCGAAAAACTTTGACCCCGTAAAGACTACAATGAACGAAACCCAAAAAAACAGAACCCTGAAAAATACTAAACGAAAGTGAAAACCTCACTTAACTACAATCCCTTAAAAACCTACACCCCAAAAAGACGATAAGTAACAAAACCCAAATAAACAGAACCCTTAAAAATACTAAACCGAACCCAAGAAAATTAAAAACAGAACTCTGAAATAATAACTCAACTTTAGAGCAGTCGTATATAAATCCGAAGAAATTATATGGAAAAAATGCTGCAATGCTACTTCCTTACATCAACTTTCATTTACTCTTACAAAAAGTTTACGATTACTGCATCCTGACGCGCGGCCACACCGCGCGATCGGCCAATCGGCCACGAGGTGCGGACGTGTTTTTTGCTCTTCGTAAAATGAAATTTAAAGAGTTCGGCAACTTAAATCGCCTGTAAAATCTGAAATATTTAATTTAAAGATTTTTTTTAGGGGGAAAAGTTGCTCATTTTGATGCCCTCCTTTGATTAAAAATATAAAAAGAAGGGGCTACGGGGACCTGTTTTCTGAAGTAAATTTTACTTCTGTTTAGCCATATAAAATTTAAATCGCCTGTAAAATCTGAAATATTTAATTTAGATAATTTTTTTAGGGGGAAAAGTTGCTCATTTTTATGCCCCCCTTTGATTAAAAATATAAAAAGAAGGGGCTACGGGGACCTGTTTTCTGAAGTCCATTTTTCTTCTAAGTGCTTAGCCATATAAAATTTAAATCGCCTGTAAAATCTGAAATATTTAATTTAGAGATTTTTTTTAGGGGGAAAAGTTGCTCATTGTGATGCCGCCCTTTGATTAAAAATATAAAAAGAATGGGTTACGGGGAGCCAATTTTTTTTGCGAAATTTTTCTAAGTGTTTTTTCCCTTGCACACCCTTTGCTACACCCTGACCCTGAAGCACTAATGAATCATAAAAGTTAGATAAGATACAGATATATTTGTTTTTCTATTAGAAGTTAGTTATTTGGAGGTTACAATTTTTTTAATACTTACTTTTCTTCTTTATGTGCTAGTTTCGTCGTAGAGAAGGGCACGATCGTTCTTTCATTGCTAAGGACTGATCCTAAACCACAGTTCCGAAGTAAATATCTACTTTCAGGACGCGAAAAACTTCTGGACATTTTTCGTAAGAACATTTTTACAACTACTTGGTAAAACTTCTAGTTATCGCGCAAACTTAAAGTGCCAAGTCACAGCCGGTGAGTTTATGTAATGATTGACAGAAGCTAATCAAAATAATGCAAATTTTATGTTATTCGGGATCTCGTGAAATTATTCAATCAACAATTCACATTGACCCTGAACTGACTGAAATTGATGAAAGATCAACGTTCCATTATATATAATCAAAAGTTTGTTTTAAGTTGTTCCGCATTTGAAACATATTATTTATATATATAATCACGCGACAGAATTATCGAAAATTGGGTATTTGGACAATATCTGTTAATAAGTTGAGTTTTTTGCTCAATAAAAGATTTAGTAAACATAAAATGAAGTTTTTATTTAACTACGGACTGTGCGTTAACTGGAGTGTGATGCACTTACGTGTCAAAACGTTTCGCGGCAGCATACGAAACTATAAGTCAAAACCACTTGATCAGCTGTTTGGTGCATAGGAAAAACATAACGCAATTTATGACATTTCTGTTCGGAAGTAAAAATTATTCTGATATCCTCTATAAAAATTTTAACGTATTTTTTTAATACAACATAATTTAATAATACAACTATAATTTGTAATTAAATATTTTCTATTAATTTGAATAATTTGAAACGTTTTGTATTCCTTTCCAATTTTGTGTTTTACTTGTGTGTATTTTTTTGAAATACTTTTAGTGAATTCTCGAATAGTTTGGCTTCAGAACGTACCAATAGGAAACATTATTTTGTCGATTACGATTTACGTACTGTGATTACAATTTTCTATTCTCTAGAATTAATTTCACACCAATAAAAGATCCCCTTTGCATCATCGTCCGATGAAATTCACTAACTCTAAGATGAACTGTGTCTCGGCTATCAGTTGTACAAATAGTCGTGTTCAAATACTTCTCCATAGACTTTTGTGTTGATCTGAACATCACGACTTTACCACAAATATTTACCTGTACCTTTGTAAGTAAACTTTTCATCTATTTCATCTTTTCTTACAAGAATGTTATCGCCTTTGACTTCAATTTTGTTGCTCTAGTTGTTTTTCCTACATTTCACATTCATTTCTGTATAAGGTACGTCTTTAGTCTTGTTATTTGTGTTGTAGAAGCTTGTAGCTCGCCATGTACACTTTTTTATTTTTGTAATTTTGTGCTTTCTTTATGATTTATATGTCTGCAATAAAGTATAAGTCTAAGGCCCTTCATTAAAACATGACCAGGATAGCCTTGCCACTGACCACTATATGCTGGCATGGTCATGAGGTACATGTGCAAATACCCAGATTTTTTTCTACATAATTACTTAATAATAATATTATTTAAATATGCAGCCATAGGGCAGGGCTATATATTTGTGCCTTTCGGAGTCGAGACTCTGGGGCCATGGGGTCCGGAGGCGAGACTCCTCTTTAAGGAGATCTCGTCGCGCCTAGTCGACGCTTGAGGAGACCCGAGGGCTGGTGCTTACTTTGGCCAAAGAATAAGCCTAGCCATACAGCGAGGCAATGCCGCCAGCCTTCTTGGTACTCTGCCGCCCGACAACGATCTGGCCCAAATATTTTATTTAAATTAGAATGTTTTAGGTTTAGTTCCATTTTTATCATTAATTATTATTATTATTATTATAAATAATATAAGTCTTTATTTCTTGTGCTCGTGGCCTATAAGTCGAACCGTGTGATTGGAATCAATAACTTGAGTTAAGCAACAACTGGCGCGGTAAGGTGCAGGACGGGTGACCGTACTGTGACTACCGCTAGTGGCATTCTTCTGAATGCTTCCATGCTTCGTAAGGCACGTTAAGCTGTTGGTGCTGGTTGTCATGTAATAGCTGTCGTTAAGCCATGTCTGAGGCCTTATGGGCGGCTTGATAACTTCTGACAGTAAGGCCCGCCACTGTTTTACAATCCTTCACCAACCCGGACTTGGCCCCCGTTGTGGAGTATGGCCTAACCTTTCTGCTATGCAGGAAGAGACCCGTGCCCCAGCAGTGGGGACATACAAGAGTTGATTTGTTATTTCTTGACTTTGCTTCCTATAAAACCGTTCTATACTATAAAACAATTTCTAAACAGTTCATATTTTCACTAGCACTGTAACATGTCAAGTTGTCTCTCGACATGCATCCTCCATGTTTTTCCACGTCGCCCCATCCAGTGCTGCTCTTCGGAAGTTCAGTGGCAGATCATCCTCCCATCGTTTATGTGGTCTTCCTCTCCTCCTTATCCCATCTCTTGGGCAATATTGTATGACTCTTTTGGTCCATTTCTCTATTTTTTCTCTCAGTATGTGTCCTGTCGATCTCCACTTTAACTCTCTTACCTTGGAGCTTTTGGATTTTTTTACTGCATGGAGCTTGTTTATTAAGCCCCTTTGCTCGCTGTATACCTATAGCGCAGTGTGTCTAAGTCGAATTATGCCTAAATGTTCTTTCATATAAGCATTTAGTTTATATCTCACATTGTCCATTTTGCAATACGACTATTACACTTTTGGTCTATTCCTCACATTGTCCATTCCGTCGTCGTCGTCGTCAGGCTGTACTAGTCCACTGCTGGACATAGTCCTCCCCTAATGAGTGCCATAGCGCCCTGTCTTCAGCTTGCCGCATCCAGCAGTTTTTCGCAGATAGTCATCCCATCTAGTCGGAGGACGTCCTACACTACGCGATAACGGGCGGGCGTCCATTCCGCGATAATTTTAATTGTTCACATTTTTAAGTGCATTAAAGTGAAATTTTTTGTACAATAGTTTTTTTATATAAGCGCCCTTGGTATAAGGCATAACGTGACTTTACACTCAGCGACACACAGTACACAGCGAGCTAGGAGGAATGATGTCTATCTCGCTCTTGAACCCATACTGATGGGTTCAAGAGCGAGATAGATACAATGATATGATAGATACAATGAACCTAAGTCTTACTAAGCCTTTAGCGCTATTGAACTTTGTAGTTCAATTGACCTAAGTCATCATACGCCCACATCTCGTTTGGTCAAGGCATAACGCGACTTAGGCCATCTGCGTTATAGGTCTACACCGAGCAAAGGATTAAGCCTATGCCATCAATCAATCAGCCCATACTGGTTCACTTTCAGACATAGGCTTTCCCCAAGATACGCCGTTTCCTTTTGTCCTGCACCATCCTCATCCAGTCAGCAACGCAGCAGCAGCATTCCAAGTTAAAATTGAATTTACCTATAAAATTCTATTAATTAATAATATAGAGTAGTGAAAGAAAATAGTCTGTTAGCTTTTTAGAATATACCTCGGGCTCTAGAGTAGGCTTCGGTTTTCGCCAATTTTCGTACTGATAATAAAGTTCTGATTTCGAAATTAAGTGTCATATTAATTCCGATTTCGAAATTAAGTGTCATATTTTTTTTTTAAGGTTTGATGGCAACCAATATTTCTGCCAATGTCAGGGTTGCATAAAGTAACAGCTCAGGGAATGGTCGGTTATTTAATTTAAATTTCACTCTGTTGAGCTATTGACCTTTGGATAAACATACACAAATATATAAATAAACATATCTGGTTAGCAACACATCACAATTTGATTTTGTTATTAGTAAGGAAATTAGCCATAAATGTAATAAACGGTGACCGAACTAAGGTTAATAACTACTTGAAATTTATGGGCTCTTATTTGTCATATTAATTGTCATATATTAGTATTATTAATTGTCATATATTAGTTCTGATTTCGAAATTAAGTGTCATATTAGTTCACCGGAACTCTATTACACGGATATATCCGTTTCTATCTGATAGTAGCCGAGCTATATTCTAAAAGCTAACAGACTAAGTACATGGAATAAACTTCTTCTTCTTCGTCATATCCTCATGTTTGATGAGGGACGTGACTATGGGGATAGCTTCCGCCACCAACTCTCTCCATTCATTCGCGCCAGATGTATCTCTGATTGTAGGGTCCCTCCCGAAGCTTTTGTTATGATGTTATGTTTGGAATAACTACCAGGGACTAGAATCAGTGCTCCTTCAGCGGACGCATTTACAGAAACAGAGCATGGAAGTGATAAAGACGCATCAGCTAAAAGCTCCTTGTGTAATAAACTAATAAGTAATAATAATAGTAAGAAGCTCGTGGCCTAGGCGAGCCGAGTGGTTGGAATCAATCACTTGAGTTAAGCATGAACAGGCGCGGTCAGGTACAGAATGGGTGACCGTCCCGTGAATACCGCTCGTGGCATTTTTCCGAGCGCTTCCGCGCTTCGTAAGGCACGTTAAGCCGTTGGTGCCGGCTGTCATATAATGGCAGTCGTCAGAGGCCTTATGGGCGGCTTGATAACTTCTGACAGTAAGGCAGTCCGGGTTGGTGGAGGATTGTAAGACAGTGGCGGCACTGTCTTACAATCCTCCACCAACCCGGACTTGGCCCCCGTGGTGGAGTATGGCCTAACCTTCCTGCGATGCAGGAAGAGACCCGTGCTCCAACAGTGGGGACATACAAGGGTTGATAAAGAATTGTACTAATCATGGAATCACAAGTGCATTTTGTTAACCGACTTCAAAAAAGGAGGAGGTTATGAATTCGATGCGTATATTACTTTTTTTTTTGACTATGTTTTCGCATAACTTCGTCAAATCTATTCAATTCAATTTTTGGGTAAAATGGCAATCAGCCGCTGTCGACTATTTCTGCCAATGTCACGTTTTGATAAGACATGAACTTATAAGAAAATAAAAAATAAAAAAGAAAAACAAACAAAAAATAGGAAACTTCCTTTTTGTGGGCTTTGCATGCAAGACGTACACAGAATCTGTAAAGAATAAACATTGATTAGGTATTTACCACAGAACATAAAAGTATTTACAGCAGCGTACGAGTACAACAGTACAACATAAAACATTTTACACTGGATGACAATTGCAGGTTATACTTTAATATCGTTTTCCCCAATGAATTTAATAAGGATAATAAATAGGTCCACAGAGGATGGTAGATAGGATAGCAGACATCTAAAGTTAATAGGGAGGGGGATTTTTAGTGGCGGAATAATACTATATAGATTAAGAGACCGATTGTTTCTGGGGCAATTGAAAAATAAGTGGTCGAGGTCACCATCCTCAAGACCGCATTCACAGATTGATGAGTCTCGTACCCTGATCTTATTCAAGAAAACGGGTGTGCAGCAGTGCCCAATACGCAACCGGCAAATTACCGAAACCACTCTCTTGCTAACTTTTTTAAAAGCGTGAAACCATGGTTTTGACAGGACAATAGGCTGGACGGAGAAGAATGTAAAACCCTTGTTGCGGCTACTCTCTTGCCACAAAAGTTGCCAATTTTCATTCAGTCTTTGTTTAGGCAAGGAAAGTAGATCATAGGCTTGGTGAGAATAGTGTTTCATGTCTCCTTCATGGCCACAAGCATGCTTAGCGATTGTGTCCGCGTTTTCATTGCCTACAATGCCGGCGTGTCCAGGAATCCAGACCAGAGCCACCTCAAGGTCCTTATTGGAACACTCAAATAGAGTTTTTTTTATTTCCAGAATTATTTTGCTATTAAGTTTACACTTGAGTTGGCTCTGATCTAGAGCCTGTAGGCAGCTCAATGAGTCAGTGAAGATTACGGCATTTTTGATGTTGTGTGATTCCACAAACCGGGAAGCCTCCAAGACTCCGATGCACTCACCCGTAAAAACAGACGATTCCGGTGGGCATTTAAACTGGATGGCTAGTTTGGAGTTTTCCAGAAATATGGCTACACCAACAGGAGTGGATGGGGACAATTTTGAAGCATCAGTAAAGAGTTTCTGGCAACCAGGCCAGCGTTCGTTTACGACAGAATTAAAAATAGAGTTCGCCGCTGGATTGTCCTTTTGTATACCAATATTCAATACAGTATTGGGTTTGAACTGTAGTACGTTGAATCTGTACTCGAATATAGGTACGGTTACTGCCGTCTCCAAAGACCCTTGGAAGCGCTGCAACTGTCTAAAGCTTAGTAGAATAGTAGGAATTTCCTTGTATTTCCAATAATTACTGGTACGGGTCAGTGCATCAAGTTCCCGGAGCTTTTGAGGGAGTATATGCGAAGATCTGGAACAGACCTTGGTCATAAAGCGATCCGCAAGGAGCTTGCGGCGCAGGTGGAGTGGGGGATCGACAGCTTCTATTTGCAAGGTATTAGTAGGGGTAGATCGCATACAACCCAAGATTAGGCGGAGACATTTATATTGGATCCGGTCAAGTTTGACCAACGACGTCTTGTTGATCGGCTCCAAAACAAAACAGCCGTAGTCCATCACGCTTCTAATGAGAGCATTGTACACTAATTTAAGACAAAGGGGGTGGGCTCCCCACCAGACTCCGGCAAGAACCCTAAGGATTGAGTATACTCGTTCACATTTCTTCGCCACATGTTCAATGTGATGGACACCAGAAAGCTTGGAATCCAAGTAGACACCTAGAAATTTGACTTTGTCCTTCTTGGGAATTATATCATCACCAATTTTTACTTCAATATCAGGGATATTGTTCGACCTTTTCCGAGTAAAAATTAAGAGCGAGCTCTTATGTGCTGAAAGGAAGAGGCCATGGTCGGAAAGCCATTGGCCAAGGGATCTTAGAGACAAGTTCAGAGATTCAGCTGCGTCTTCTATGGAGTTATCAGAAACATAGAGCGCAACATCATCTGCATACTGTAAGATGTGACAGTTATAATTGAGGCTGGTATTAATGTCCTGGGTGTATATATTAAAAAGTATGGGGCTCAACACGGAGCCTTGCGGGAGTCCTCTCCATATTGTTCTGCAGTATGGTTCTATGTCCGGTACGCGAATGGCAACAAATCGAGACATAAGGAGGGAGCATATGCACCGAACCAACTTAACAGGTATTCTCAGTTGTAGCAGCTTTTGCCTGAGAACTGAAAGGAGGACGTTATCATAAGCTGCTGATATGTCCAGAAATACTGCCACTACAGAGTTGTTACCGCTTAGTGCCACTCTTACGTCTGTGACCAGTACCGCAACGCTGTCCATTGTGCTTAGTCCTCTTCTAAACCCGAATTGCGTGTTTGGTAAAAGACCTCTACTCTCCACAAGCCACTCGAGACGATTTTTCAAGAGATGTTCTAAGACCTTAGATAGTGCGGACGAGAGGGCAATGGGCCTAAAGCCGTTAGGGTCTGCGGAACTTTTCCCTGGTTTAAGAAGGGGCATGATTAATTGCTTCTTCCAAGGCTCTGGAATGTAACCAGACTCAAAACAGGTATTAGCGAACTTCAGAAAGTAACTAAGAGTATTAGGGCCAGCTTTTGCTAGGAAAGAGTACGGAAAGCCGTCTTCCCCTGGAGCAGTGTCCTTTATCTGTGTTACGACATTTGTTAGTTCCTCCATGGAGAAGGGCTCATCCAACTCATTGCCGGGCCCACCCATGGGTAGTTCAGGGGTCCGTATCTCATCTTCAGTAGGTACATAGGGGGGAGCTAAGTTGGTAAAGAACGCCACGGCCACCTCCTCCGAGATGACATTTGAAGGTTTTGGGGCGTAACTATGCCTGAACCTATTTATTTGCTTCCAAACTAAAGAGAGTGGAGTGGAAGGAGAGAGGGAGGTACAGAACGACCCCCAGCATGTTCTTTTCTTCCTACGGAGAGCGCGCCTGGACTTCGCCAGTACACGGCGATACTCAACCAAATTACTAATGGAGCAAGATTCGTTGCATTTTTGCTCTGCTTCTTTGCGTTCCTTTATAATTTGAGAACACTCTTCATCCCACCAGGGAGGCGAAGGGATCATTCCAGAGTGAGGTTTTTTGGGGGGGAACGCAGATTCGGCCGAAAACTTAATTACACCAGTGAAGCTGTTATATGCCGTAACAATATTATTTTCCTCAGGAGGTGGGAGAGACTGGATTTCTCGTTCCATCAGATTTGTGTAGGTTTCCCAGCCACTCTTGACCAAGCGATATTTGAGTAGAGGCCTTGCTACCCTTTCTGGTAGGGATTTGCCAGGTAATGTAACCGTTAACGGGAAGTGATCACTTTCGTGGGTGGAGTTCAGGCGATCCCAGTTACAGCAGGGGGCCAGACCTATCGAACAAATGGTAAGGTCCACACAACTCTTCCTCTCCCCAAAATTGCCCCTACGGGTAGCTCTACCGTCGTTCAGAACACAAAGCCCCATGTCATCAACCAGCTCGGCCAGTTCTTCACCAAAGTTATCGCAGTGTTCTGAACCCCAGCAATAGTGGTGCGCGTTAAAATCACCCATGATTATACAAGGTCCCTGTAGCTGGGTGAACAAATTTCTTAGAGAGCTAATTAATGAAATGTGAGGATTAGATATATACAATGATACAAAAGTTATTCCAAGCGCTTTCACAGCAACCATGTTCATATACTCATCGTCATCATAATTTAATAGAGGAAGCGGAACAAGGGAAAAAGAAATTTTATTACTGACAAGCAATGCACAACCTGCATAGTTGTCAACTCTATCGTCACGGACACAATAGTAACTATTTACATTAAAGTGGGAACCTGGTTTTAGCCAGGTTTCACTGAGGCAGCATATAGCTGGGGTAAATTTATTTAAAAGATATATTAATTCCTGTTTTTTATTGTTGATACTCCGTACATTCCACTGAAGGAGGGTAAGGGGGGGAGCCATTATAAAGCGCACACATCATTGTGTTAAGTTTGTAAGCAACGTGGTCCGGTAGTGATTTAGAGGATATTAATGAACAGATAAGAGAAACAAGTTGTTCCATCTGGTCCTCCCTATTAGGAGATGAAACATTTTGGTGCTCCTGGCTCAGGGCACAGCCATTTCTTGAGGGGGAGAATGAGTAGTCTTGAATCAAGGCTTGATGAGTGCGTCTGTCATAACCTGGAGTTAAGGGGGAGCGGGACCTTTGTTTTATGGATACTGATTTTTTGTGAGACTTTGGTGGCTCTTGATCAAGTGATGCTCTATTGGAAGGACCCGGACGGGGCTGGGAAGTGGAGTGGGGGTGGCCTGGTTGTGACTGGGAAGGCCAACGTGGGGCCATTTTTGTGGCATTTGCATAACTCCTTGAAATTGTAGGTATTTTTTTCTCTGCTTCGACATACGAAATTGACTGCTCAGCCATTAATAATTTGATTGCACGTTGTCTGCCGTACTCTGGGCAGTCTCTACTATTAGCAGGGTGTTCTCCATGACAGTTGACGCAAAATGAGTCACCCATCTGCACACTACAACCATCACCAGGGTGGTCAAGACCACACTTGTAGCATTTGGGCTTAGATCTGCATAAGTTTCTTGTGTGGCCAAAACGGCAACAGTTGTAGCATTGTATGGTAGGGTACAAATATAATTCTACCTCAAGCGAGGTATAACAGCAAAAGACCCGCTTTGGCAAGATTTGACCGTCAAAAGTGAGGACAACTGTCTGGGTTGCTTTCCATTCAGGTTTCCCTTCATCGGATACAAATTTGCGGTTCATCCTCCGGACTTTCAGAATTTTGCCACAGCCTGTTGGTACCTTAACATACATCATTACTTCTTCATCCGACCATTCAGCTGGGACAGACCTCACCAAACCCATACGAGTAACATTAAATTGTGGGACCACTGCACGGTATTTATTGGCTTCGAGTATTGGATGTGAAATAAATGCATTTGCATCCTCGGGTGATTTAAATTCCACCGCAACCTTGTTGCGTCCAAGGCGCTTTATGCCATCAGGAAGTATATTGCCGATGTTGTGTTTAAGCAGAAATAGACCAAACTTGATGTGATGGAGCGTAGAACCAGAGTTCTGCTCGGCTTCTATCCGTGAAACATGGACTATGTATGGTGCTTTGTCGAGGGCAGAGTACTTCATTCTTCCAGGTGGGCTGATAGTGGGTCTAGGCAATTTTACCGGCATTATAGTTGGAGAACTGGGCAATGCTGCGCGCTTTCTAGACGTGTCTGACGTGTCCATTTGGACCGCAGGTAAAGAATTTTGGTCATTAGGAAGGGTGACTGTACAAACCGGGGTCAATGTCGGGAGGTTTAGGGGGGATCTTTATGTCGTCCATTCTGATTTAAGTAAATGATTGGACTTACCGGGGTTGTTGTTTATACAATCACAGATAGTCAACACGACACAGGACAAAACACGTTAAGGAAGCCAACAAAAAGTACTTAAAGAGTGTCAAATAGATGCAGAATTCCGAGAGCGCATGTGCTAACCAAGAGCCGCGACGACAGAAAAACTTCGTCAAATCTAAACCGATTTCGATAAATTTTTTTTTGTTTGTTTAGGTATAGCGTCCCATTGGTCCCATTTTAATTTGGTGAAGATCTGATGAAGACTCAGAGCTGGAGAACTGAACTTGTCGCGCCATCTGTACTAAAGAAATGTTCACACGTCTAGAATTCACTAGGCCTTAGGTTCAAGTACAGATTCACAAGGGCAACAAAGATTACTGATTTGGTTAAGCTGTCTACTTAATACATTTATAATTGCTATCGTGTTTGTCTTCACGATCCATTTGGCTTAGCCTTTACATCCGGGCCTGAGCTATCAGGGTTACCCGTGACAATGACGATGATCGACTACGCCCCCGATCTGAGCACAGCATCCTAGGTCTGTGACCTTTAGTCTTAGAGCTGTGCCCTGGTACTGCTATTCATATAGGGCCTGGTCTGTCCAGAGTTACCCGTTCTCATTGAGGTACCAGTCGGGCGTAGGAGCTTTGCTCCCACGAGGGCCTCCACCTTCCCCATAGCCCTGCCACGGTTTCTCCAACATCGTAGTCGACCATTTCCACTATATAAAGGCTATTTGCCAGTGTGTTTCCGAACACACTCCTTGGCGGGCAGTTTGCCGGTGCCCTGCCTGTCCAATTTACCATTATATTGCCATTGTACATGTGTACTGAACCATTGGACTCATTAGGAAAAACATTCGTTCCTTAGCTGGTTTTGCGACTACGACAATATTAAATTCACTCACCAGGGTCTTTTCTGGTTACTTTCCTGAGCACTCACGAAGTTCTCCACCTCCGTGTTGCCGTTCCCGCCATCCGCTCTGAAGTGTCGCCATTCCCCCCTCGCCGCTCTACAGGGATGCCAACCAGCAAAAAGCAAAGCAGTGTTACCACTAGGCAAATAACTGACTGTTCTATCACAGATTAATTCATGTTACTTTACCTTGGGTTCTGCGGCGTTTCGCGTATGAACGCGACAGAACTCTTCAATGGACAGCAGCAAATGAGGCCTAATGAGCCCTATCCATTAGTAATATGCATATGTTTCATAAGATATAGCGTGAAATTAGTCCCGGGGTAATATGGTGAGGTTCTGACTTTCTAAGATGGAAATAGAGAAATTCAAATTTTAAAGCAAAAAATTAAGTTAAGTTTTGATGTTACAAACACTTTGTTCATCAAATACTTTCAGTCAGTAACTCTTTCTCTGGTGTCTGTTGGACATTGTTTCGAAGATCATCAGCTCGAATGTCGGTCTTGAGAGGTTCTAAACTTCTATTCTAGATAGAAATATGCCGTTTTCACTAAAGTATTTATTTTCACTGTCACTTTCTACAGCCGAAGATTCGGAGGTCTGACGATGGCCAGCTCGAGGACACCCTGATCTAGGGCACCGTTGCACCTAGAAACCCGGAATTACAGTTTGAATGTATAGTTTCATTATCACTTGCTACACTAGGAATATTAAGAGTCAGATGCCCAAGATCATCAGCTCAGATGTCGGTCTTGAGAGGTTTTAAGCTTCTATTCTAGATAGAAATATGCCGTTTTTACTTAAATATTTAATTTCTCTGTCACTTTCTACAGCCAAACGTTTGGAAGTCTGATGATGACCAGCTCGAGAACACCCAGATCTAGGGCACCGTTGCACCTAGTAACCAGAAATTGAAATTGAAATCTATGGTTTCATTATCACTTGCTACACTAGGAATATTAAGAGTCAGATGCCCAAGATCATCAGCTCGAATGTCATTCTCTAGAGGTTTTAAGCTTTTATTCTAGATAGAAATATGCCGTTTTTACTAAAGTTTTTAATTATATGCTTTTTAATGCACTAACCCGTGATAAGGACAATTAAAAAAACCTATTAACTTAGCCTCTAAAAAGATTTTTTAAATATTTAATTTCGCTGTCATACCAATCATCTGCCAAATTCCACACAAATGGCTATTAAAACCGTAAAATATTCACTTTTAAGTTAAAAGTATATTGTCTAGCCTTTTACCTAGGTACCTTAAAACTTTTAAAACCTCTTTCCTTTTACCTCGACGTCAGGGGCAAAACTAAAACATCTCATGTTTATTATCAAAATCAATAAATTAAGGTTTATGTAAAAAAAAAAAACAATCTCCTAGGCACTGCAGCGTCCGACTAGTCCCTTCACCCGTCTTGTGTAAGTGAAGGTGCCACTGGACGCTGGATACATCATCTCATCACGTAGATACATACATACATAACCTCACGCCTGTATCCCAGAGGGGTAGGCAGAGACCAGGGACTCTACTTGCCACGATCCTGACAGATCACCTTCGCTTTATCAACGTTCAGAAGTCGTTGCATGCACGCACGCCGTTTCCGGTTACATTTTATCTTCCCCTTTGCTAATACATCCCCTATTTGGTCGATGTATGTCCGCCTGGGACGTCCCTTACCAGCCCTTCCACTCACATTCGCAATATATATTTGTATCGTCGATCTTTGTTCCTTCATCCTCTCCACATGTCCAAACCAACGCAATATTCTTTTCTGAATTCTAGTCACTATATCCTCTTTCAGTCCACAACGTTCTCTAATCATTACGTAGATGCAAAGGCCAATGTACGTAAAAAAGTATCTTCACGGAATTACTTAGTAGTGTTTTGATAAACGTTCGTTCGTTATCAACCCTTGTATGTTCCCACTGCTGGGGCAAGGGTCTCTTCCTGCATCGCAGGAAGGTTAGGCCATACTCCACCACGGGGGCCAAGTCCGGGTTGGTGGAGGATTGTAAGACAGTGGTGGTTCTTGCTGTCAGAAGTTATCAAGCCGCCCATGAGGCCTCTGACATGCCTTCACGACAGCCATTATATGACAGCCGGCACCAACGGCTTAACGTGCCTTGCGAAGCACGGAAGCGCTCGAAAAAATGCCACTAGCGGTAGTCACGGGATCGCTCGCCCATCCTGTACCTGACCGCGCCTGTTACTGCTTAATCCAAGTGATTGATTCCAATCACTCGGTTCGCCTAGGCCACGAGCGTTTTGATAAACATGTTAACTAAAAGAGATGAGACTAGAATTGAGAAAGGAATGTTGCGCTCGATTGAACATATGGAGAGGATGATAGGACGTTCGGGCAAATATATTTCGATCAAACAGGGGATTATTAGCAAAGGCCAAGATAAAAAATATCCAAACCGAGCGCTTGAATGCTTGAACTAATTGAATGCCTATGAGGCGAATAAAAAATAATAAATTATACACTGTAGGCACGCGTAGTTATTAAAACCACACTTGTTATGCACTAAAAATCGTGAAATAAAAATTTTAAATAAATTAAAATTAAAATTTTTAAGTATTCAAATCAATTTTGGGATCAGGTTTGTGTACATTCCGTTTGTTTCTAGGATCCGGCACTGCAATGTTGCCTGATGACAACATTGAGAACCGACACGGGCCCCCCGGAGTCAACTCGCGGTCCATGACTGCGGCGCAATCGGCCGCTGAGCTTGAGGTAAAGTGAAGACCTCAAGATAGTAAAATTTTACCTTAGCATCCGTCTTAACCACGGATGCTAAGGTTAAATTTAAGCACGTCAAGCCGTTGGTGTCGGCTGCCATATAATGGCAGTCGTTAAGCCATGTCAGAGGCCTTATGGGCGGCTTGATAACTTCTGACAGTAAGGCCCGCCACTGTCTTACAATCCTTCATCAACCCGGACTTGGCCCCCGTGGTGGAGTATGGCCTAACCTTCCTGCGATGCAGGAAGAGACCCGTGCCCCAGCAGTGGGGACATACAAGGGTTGATAACGATAACGGCGATCCGTCTTAAATCCGCGTCTTTGTACTGAAACTCTGCATATACAGATCTATTTTATATACCAGGGTAGGTACCTGAATAAACAATACATACTTTACTTTACGGTACAATGGCAGTTCACGAACTAGGCCAGAGCTGTATCTTGGGAGCTCAACAGGCATGACGAAAGATTTTTGAATCATCTTTCATAATTTGGGGACACATTTATTGTTTACTAAAAAAAAACTATATTCCAGTAATAAACTAAAGTTAAACTAAGGTTAAAGCCATTTTTCTAAAATTATTGTCTGTGGGAAAACAGCTCTTGGCGTCGAATCTGACGTCACGCCTAGGTAAACAAACATCGTAAAAGTTTACCAATGTTAATCTATTATAAGTGTGATGTTACGCGGCGTGATGGATGTTTCAGTCAAAATGGCTGAAAGCAGTATTATAATCATACTATTTTTTATTTTTAATGCACTAACCCGTGCTAAGGACAATTTAAAATAAAAATATAATTTTAAAATGATTAAATTCAATTTTTAGCCTCCAAATAGGTTTTTAAAAGTATTATAATCTTTTATTTTCTTGAATATATTGCTAATCTCTTTAATGTGTAAAACAAAATCAGTGTTTTAAATTCTTTTAGTATCTTTCCCCTAATATCGTTAAATATTTGATTATTCTACACTGCCATCACGCCTATTAGTGTCTGTACTTCCAGGTTCTCCGCGAGATCGACCACGTGTACTTCGCGTCGCCGCAGGAGTTCGACGCGGCGCGGTATGCGCTGGAGCATGCTCCGGCGCCGCCCACCTGCGAGGCCATTGAGGCCATGTACGACAGACTCAAGAGGCAACAGCAAGTTAGACACATGATTGTATTCTTTTTAGGGCTGATTTTTCAGTAGACTGAGTGCTTAGTGCGAGTTTTTTAACTGCTCGATCGCGTTAACGTAAACTCATATTTCTATGGCATCGAGGAAGCGCCACCTAGCGACAAGTATGGAAATTAAAATTGCTGAGTGCGAGTTGGTTGAGTGCTGAGTGCGAGTTGGGTTTACGTTGAGAAGTGAACACGTTCACCAGCCAAAACACGAATAAACGCGAGTGAGAGTTGTACTGTGACAGCGTTTTGCCAGTTCGAACGGTTAACTTACTCATACACACTACTCAATGCTCGATTAACGCGGTAGTAAAGTTATTCGATTGGATCTGTCAAACTCGCACTAAGCACTCAGAGTGCTTAGTGCGAGTTTGACACTCAGCACTCAGAGTGCTTAGTGCGAGTTTGACAGATCCAATCGAATAACTTTACTACCGCGTTAATCGAGCATTGAGTAGTGTGTATGAGTAAGTTAACCGTTCGAACTCGCACTAAGCACTCAGAGTGCTTAGTGCGAGTTTGACAGATCCAATCGAATAACTTTACTACCGCGTTAATCGAGCATTGAGTAGTGAGTATGAGTAAGTTAACCGTTCGAACTGGTAAAACGCTGTCACAGTACAACTCGCACTCGCGTTTATTCGTGTTTTGGCTGGTAAACGTGTTCACTTCTCACCGTATACCATTACAACTCGTACTCAGCAATTTTAATTTCCACACTTGTCGCTAGGTGGCGCTTCCTCGATGCCATAGAAATATGAGTTTACGTTAACGCGATCGAGTAGTTAAAAAACTCGCACTAAGCACTCTGATAACTTTTATCCGAGGAACAAAAATGGCGGTTTGACATAATTTTCATACATAAGCTGTCAAACCGCCATTTTTTACCCGACTGCAGCGAAGCCCAAAAGGAGGGTAATATTACTCAGATAAAGTTATCTGACTATTGTAAAATCAGCCCTCAATGCACTAACCCCTGCTAAGGACGATGTTAAAAACCTATTTAGAGGCTAAAAATTCCACCCATGCCGAGACTCGAACCCGCGACCTCTGGCTATCCGTGCCAGCGCTCTTCCAACTGGGCGGGCGACTCACCGGCATCAGTGAAATTTCGAACCTCTTTACAATATTCTCTGTATTAGCCTCTGACATGGCTGCCATTACATGACAGCCGGCACCCACGGCTTAACGTGCCTACTATAACTTCACAAATTTACATAACTTAGAAAACAAAGTCATTGTTACGTGCCGGGACTCCAATCTCCTGGAATGAGAAGCTGACATTTTACCGCACCGCTATCACCGCTCTTAATATGAATATACTGAAAACAAAATTCATAAGCTTACTATTACTGTTTGTCATAGAAATGTGATTTTTCTAATCATAAAATCTTATTATTGGTATTAAGTGGTTCGTATAAGATATAGTCGAACCGAGCGATTGGAATCAATCACTTGACTTAAGCAACAACAGGCGCGGTAAGGTGCAGGATGGGTGACCGTACTGTGACTACCGCTAGTGGCATTTTTCCGGGCGATTCCGTGCTTCGCAAAGCACGCTAAGCCGTTGGTGCCGGCTGTCATGTAATGGCAGTCGTGAAGCCATGTCAGCGTCTCATGGGCGGCTTGATAACTTCTGTAAGGCTCGCCACGTCTTATAATCCTCCACCAACCCGGGCTTGGCCCAATGGCCCATTTTGGGGGCTCAATACTTACAAGCTATGTATCACATTATGTTGTTTTCGTGTTGTAAAGTTGATTTATAAAAATTAATCAACTTTACAATACGAAGTGTTTTTTTTTGTTTTTTGATTTCTGTGAAATTTTTTTTTGTAATGGGATTGTGTATGTGTTTTTTGTTTTGTTTTGAGTATTGTGTCGTCAAATAAATACATTTTCTTTCTTTCTTTCAATGGTGGAGTGTGGCCAACCTTCCTCCCTTACTAAGAGGCCCGTGCCCCAACAGTGGGGACATACAAGGGTTGTTATCGATTACCTATCAATAAAATTTCAATTGTAATGTCTCACACTATAAAAGTAGTACATGCAATTTTGTCCCTGTTGGTTCACCTTATTTAATATAAAAAAGCAAAATTCACGTATTTCTTTAATCTCACCCTCACAGGTGGTGTCCGGTAAAGCGCTGCATCTTATCTCGCAACAGCGCGACAAATGCGATAGGGAGTTCGCCGAAATACAAAACATCCGGGAACAGCTGTGCCACACCCTTCAGACCTGCAGACAGGCTAGGGAGCACCTCCATACCGCTTCAAGCAACCTAACAGTCTCCACCTTCGTCATTCTAGCCAACTTTCGCAAGAGACAAATCATAAAGACCGTGCTGCATTCCTTGGAGCTGCTCAAGAGACTTCGAAGCGTGGAAAAGGATGTCACAGAGTTGTTAAATAAAAAGGAGTATGTGGAAGCCATAGATCTGATCTTAAACAGCCTGAAGGCCGCCCACGCTCATAGGGAGTTCACCTGCATTGCCGATCTGACAAATCGTCTCCAGGACACGTTAGAAATTACAGAGGAGAAACTCGATACGGTCATGTCGAGCCTGTGCTACAATTTCGACGAGAAAATCTTTGAGAAGCTGAGGAATGCATACAATTTGTTGGGCAAGACCCAAGTGGCTATGGAGAGTCTACACATGCACTACTCTTCGGCAGTGAATGAGTCGGCAGTCGAGGCTACCAGGCCTTTCATAGCCGAGCCTTTGGACATGAAATTCCAAGAACTTTGCCAAATGGTACCGCCGAACAAATCGCCTGTGTGCCTCCTGAACTTGTGCGAAAAATTGTTCCTAGTCATGAAAAGTTACTACTTATTAGTGGCTTGGCATTCCAAGCACGAAGAGGAGACGACAGCCAGCTCGAACGCGTTCGAGATTGAAACGAACGTGAGCAAGGAATACATCAAGCAGAAGTTAAAAGCAGGTCTCATAAGGATTTGGCACGACGTGCAGGCGAAGATTTCCACCTTCCTGAAGGGCGTGGGTCTCGAAGAGTTCCCTTTCGAGAAGTTCATCCAGATATTGGGCGTGCTCCGGAAGCTTACGCAAATAGCCGAGGTATTCTGCGGCGACACCTCAGACTTGCTGCAAGATTTCATCAAGACGCAAAGCGTCGCGTACATAAAGAACTATCACAGAGGGCGAATGGAGGAACTGAAGTTGTTTCTCGAGAACGAGGGATGGGAGCAGTGCCCTGTGAAGTCAAACTTCACGCTGCTCAGTCTTCAGGAGTTCAAGCAGTTCAAGAAGTATATTGGCGTCAAGAGCGACATCTCAATTTTGAGCTCGAAACAATCGCAGTCCGACAACACATCGTCCATCCACTCCCAAGACGACAGCGTCTACATAACCAAGTATTTCAACGCAAAAACAACACACACGCCTTTCGATATGTTCCGGGACGAGAACATAACGAACGACGACATTTTTGGCCTTGAACCTGACGCTAATATTTCGGATGACTCCGAGGACGAACCAGAAGAGTTGAGGAGAGACTACGTCGATGATGCTGACCATTTGGAGCACACGCCCTCTCAATCTGTAAACACCAGTCCGTGGAAGACAAAAGGGAGCGTCATTGTGACCAATACCACTCTCTCCGTTCTGAGAAACTGCGGCCAGTATCTTCAAATATGTCGCTACTTACCTCAAATAAGCTTGGAAGTTGTCATGCTGATGAATCAACTGTTCGACTACTATTTCTACGCTGTGCACCTGTTCTTCACATCGGATCTGGACGTGGCTTCGAACACTTTGTACACGCCGAAATTAACATCTGTATTGCGACGTATTTCGAACAACATCGACATCGGTGCCGGTGACGACGCCGGAAAGACGTTCCCAAGTCCAGAGCTGCCTAGCCATTTAGATTTGGCCTCCGAGGATATGCTGCACGGCTTATCAGAGCGGATAGTAGCCGTCGAAAGTGTGATTTTCCTCGCAAAGCAATTCCAATCCTTACAGCCGTACTTAGAGTCTATAGTAGCACAACACCAGAAGATGATCTTAGAGCATTTCGACAGTAATACTCTGGCAGTGGCAGCGGATTTACGGATGCCTGTCTACATGTGTTCGGCTTCTAAAGCTATTGACGCCCGCAGCTCCCTCGTGGCCATGTCACAAGTCAGGTGGGACGTGAAAAACGTCACTGAAGAGCATAGTCCGTATGTCGATATGATACTTAGAAAGATACAGTTCTATGCGCTACGTTTGGAGAATATTTCCGCGAAGGTCACGTTGAACTGCGCCGTACTGACGTCGGTTTGGTCAATGGTGTCCAAATTCATTGTTCATTTACTCGTGGAGGGTTACTCCAACGCTACGAAATGCTCGAACGGCGGCCGTGGCCTCATGCAGCTGGACTATCGGCAGCTGTTCATGAAGCTAGAGAAAATCTCCGGCCTAAAGCCCATACCGTATCAGGACTACGTCGATAGGTACGTCAAGGCTTACTATCTGCCGAGGAATGAGCTCGAGCAGTTCGTTAGGGAGAGGAATGACTATTCGAGTAAACATTTGCTGGCGCTAGTGACTTGTGCTTGCGAGAATAAGCGAGATAGGCAAGAGTTGATAGCTGTTTTGGAAGGGAAGGAGAGCTAAAGATAGTTGAAGTAGGCTCCTCTTAGATTATCGTCATCATCAGCCATTTGACGCCCACTGCAGGACATAGGCCTCCATCATCCATCATTCCCAAGCTTCACGGTCTTGTGCCGTCCGCATTCAGCGACTCCCGGCCATCGTAACCAGGTCCTTAGACCGTTTGGTGGAGAGCCTGCCCACGCTCCGTCGTCCGTGGTCGCCAGGGCAGAACTTAAAGAAGTTAGTAAGAGATAGTAATTCTGATCCTCTGCTGGATGTAAGTCTCTCCAAAGGCACTTTTTTTCTTTCTTCTCTCGGTCATCCCCATTCAGTCGTTGTCTCAGATAGTGAGTCCAGCAAGCAAAGTCCTACACTGCATTTCCCAGATTGTGGTTTCCACTCTAGAACTGCACCACCACATTAACAATAATCTTAATTTATGAAATCATTAAAGTATGGCCTTACCTCGCCGCAGGAAGAGACCCGTGCCCCAGCAGTGGGGACATACAAAGGTTTGATATCAAACAAATCATTAATAATGAGGACGTCGATTCATAGCGATCGAGTTCGTTCAGGCAAAGCAAAAGTTTTGGCAAACGCAATTTTAAATGGAGCACAAAATCGGAGGTCGGCTCAAATAAAAAAGAACTTAAATCATGACGTAAAAATTGATCTGGTGTTGTGACACAAATTTATAATAATTTAATGTAAGTACCTGTTAAGTTTCTAACTGTGGCATTTTATCGGCGCCGAGTTAGGTCAATTAGGTTATAAGTTGTAACGTGCCGTTTTTAGCGGAAATTAACAAAGAACTTCTTAGATCGCGTTATAGGCGTGCGCATAGAAGAATTGGAGCCAATTCTCACTTCATTAGCAATTAAGTCTTATATGACTCTAAGGCTTATGACTTGGAATTCTACGCAAAAATCGACCGACAGCCAAAATCTGTATTCTGAGCACTATGCTAGATTAAATTCAAATAAGAAAATAAAGGTAGAAATTAGTCGAAGAACCAAGGTCGAAGACGTTGGTGAGCGGATCACAGACTTAAAGTGGAGATGGGCAGGACACTTGGCTAGAAGGGAAGACGGCCGGTGGACCATGGCAGTATCGGAGTGGTAGCCAAGGGAGGGAAGGAGGTTGGTAGGCAGACCACCGACACGATGGTCAGACGACATCGTGAGGGTTGCGGGTCAGAGATGGATCAGGTTAGCACAGGACCGTGAGGAATGGCGCAACAAAAAGGAGGCCTATGCCCAGCGGTGGGTTGATGTGGGCTGATTATAGATAGATTATAGAATAAAATAAATGTCTAATGAATCTGCCGAGTTATCTTATTTTTATGGGACAAATGTCTAAGCTGTCGAATATTTTGCGCCCACGCTTTCAATTTGCATGGGCGAAAATCGGCCCCCTGGGTCTGTCAAATAATTTTTTTTTTAATATCTTTATTTTACAGGACCTTGTACGAAACTTAGTCCTAACTTATACTATTTTACATTTATGAAACTAATCTAGGATTAACCTAAACTAAAATTGAAGAGTGAACTAATTTGGATTAAATACCTATTCTTTGCGGATGAAGAAATGAATTCAAATATCGGTACGTATATTTCTGCGTGAGATAAAAGTTTCTGAACGTTATAACCTAAAAATCGTTGACGTGAGTGGGTCTGTCAAATATTTGCTCAACACAGATTAATTTTGACAGCCGTATTCCGGTTCTCCTATGGCCACGCCTGTAAGCGCCATCTATGAATAGCTTTGTGAATTTGTGCTGAGAACGGCTCCTTATGAAATTCAATATTTTAATTCTTCTAAATATATACTGTATATCGAGCGAATGTGGGTGGAAGGGACGCCTCAGGCGGACAAAAAGTACCCGAAAACCGGTCTGCGTGCATGCAATGCTGATGAAGTGAAAGAGTTCTGGGCCATTATTACGTAAGCATCCACTGAGTTGCGTGACGTTGATTTTTACTTTTTTTAAGCTACTCCGGCTGTCAAATGCATAATTTTTTTGACAATTTGGAGTTGTCTAAATGCTTCACTCGATAGAGTGGAATGCTACGTAATAGGAGGGCTGCACAGACGACCTCTGTGTGGTAGCGGTAGCGCATCTGCCTACTATGCAAGAGGTCCCGAGTTCGAACCCGCGCTGGGGACAAAAAAAAACCCAGGTCTTGGATGTTTATATGTATGTGCTGTCGCTGCTTCTGGTTCCCACGATATGGTATCCTCGTGTGCGGCCAGAAGCAATGTATGTGCCTGTATGTAAATGTTATGTTACGTAAAAAAAAAAGAAATAGAGGTCTGTCAATCTCTATTTATTACCTGTATTTCTTGTTCTTTTGGTGCTATCTCCCATCGGAGGTATCATTGTGGCGTTTTCGTCCCGTGAGTTCTATGTCTCTCGTGTTGAACCACTCTGCAAGATTTTGGAGCCACGACGTTTATCTGCGGCCAGAGCCTTGATTATGCAACTTCTCACGTGCACATCTGTGTGCAAAAACGAAATATCTATTGGACTTTCTCGTTTATGTGGCTCAATATAATTTTCACGTATCAGATATGCATTGAAATGTAGTACCCACTTTGTGTGATAGGTTACCTACATATTTTTTATTTATATCTATGCGTAATAGTAAAAATAGAATCCAGTTTTAATTACTTATTAATTACATAACACTGCTTTTAAATCGCCCAGATTTCAAGGTATATTGGTACTGTGTGCACCATACATCGTAGATAACTTCGTATTGTAAAGTGTCCATCCCTTCCCACATATCGTGAAACGTTTTTATTCCCACACAGGAATAAAAACGTATCACGGGGATACCGTTACTTTTACTTACCGGATACTTTTTAGAAAAAAAAATTACAATGGACCGTTTTCAGTTCACAAAGCGATCCATAGATGGCGCTTCCAGGCGTGGCCATAGAACCGGAATGCGGCTTTCAAAAGTAATCTGTGCTAAGCAGACAGACGTGTCCTTGCACGCCGTTAGTAGGTACCTAAAGTGCACGCCTATAAGCGCCATCAATGAATTGCTTTGTAAATTTGTGCTGAAAACGCCTCATTTAAAGCCCGCAGTACACAGTGGCCCATGCTGGCCCACTGCTCGCCATTGCCAATAGGCCACGATCACTTGCTGTTCCCACAATGGCGCGTGGCTCATTTCTGTCTGGCAAACCACTTGCAATGGACGTGGAAGTAGTTGCGGCCGCAGTTTTTTTTTTATTTACTATTTATTTCATTCATTTACAAGTACTACAGAAGTATTTATAACAACAACGTTATTTTAAAAAAAATGGCGCAAAATTACGAGTTCAGATTGATATTTAAATCAAAAAACTTGAAGGTCAATTGACTAAACGATGGGCCACTGTGTAATCAGGGATGGGCCACGTTACGCCACGATCCTTTGAAGTGTGCCCAAAAAACCGACAACTGTCCGATTGCGCGCCACGATAGGCAATGAGGGCTTTTCAAAGCGCCATTAAAAACAAAAAACAGGACCGCAAGTTACCGATAGATGGTGCTGACGTCATATAATATGTCAAACTTTACATCATTTAGGAAAACGGTGAGTGCCTAAGTTTTTACAAAAAATGCTCAATGCACGGGCTGGCTTTAGTTAAGAGACAATTCACGTACGTATGTAACGAACAAAGTAAAAATACTTCAAAACTTTCTAATTTCAACAGTTTCGAAACATAGTTTTGCTTAGATCACAGACTAAAGAGAGAGGTTTAATTTGTTTAAATGTTATATTTGTTATCACAAAAAAAACTTGCACCATCTGTGGTTGACTGGTAGAAAATGCTTATAGCATTAAGTCTGCCACATTGTCATTGTATTTTTTTTACTTAAGTGCAATAAACGTATTAATAATAATAATAATAATAATAATAAAAACTATATGGCGCTGCAAGGAGAACTCCTTATATAGTTTTTTTTTATGCAATCAACTCACAGCTGTCATTGAAAAGCCCTCATTGTCCGCCACTGCACACCATTACCCCGAGTACACAATGGCATAGGCGAGCAGTGGGCCATCACAGGCCACTGTGTACTGGAGCCATAAGGGTGTTTGGAGTGCTAACTAGCGCCACGCCTCCAATGGATTTTTTTTTCTTCCTCGTTTTATTGCAACTGTTAGCTGGAACAATTAGCAATAGTTTTGTTTGAATTTATCCGGGCTTGCAGGGAATGAAGCCACTGTCTCATTCTCTATATAAATTTTATTATTTTAGTTGGCTCTCAGAGTGCTTAGTGCGAGTTTTTTTACTACTCGATCGCGTTAACGTAAACTCATATTTCTATGGCATCGAGGAAGCGCCACCTAGCGACAAGTATGGATATTAAAATTGCTGAGTGCGAGTTGTAATGGTTTACTTTGAGAAGTGAACACGTTTACCAGCCAAAACACGAATAAACGCGAGTGCGAGTTGTACTGTGACAGCGTTCTGCCAGTTCGAACGGTTAACTTACTCATACTCACTAAACACTGCTCGATTAACGCGGTAGTAAAGTTATTCGATTGGATCTGTCAAACTCGCCCTAAGCACTCAGCATATCTTGGGGTGCTCTCCTTTTCAGCCTGTTGAAGGTAACTAACTGGCTTTGTCATCAGTTTTGATGCCAAGGCATTTGGGTGGTTACTCAGTCTATCTCTATGTACCGTGTAAGGTTGGATTTTATTTCCTGTTCCACTGTAGGCATGTTTAGAAGCCTCCAATGGAATAAAAATCATAACTTGTATTTAGTACGTTTTTATCTAAAAGTGAACATGAGAGATCTTAACAACTGCGACAACTATTTTTAGAACCCACAGTAAAGAACCTAGGGTCAACAATCCTTTAAAATGGCTGTATTTGGCGGAAATCGATTAAAGTCCTAGGATATTTAAGTATACTACATTCAAATATACAAAAGATAACAAAAATTGTTATCACAGATATTAGGATTTAAAAAAAAAACGTATTATAAAACCAGTTATGATTTTTCTTCCTTTGGCGACGCTAGGTAGCGCCCCTAAGCGCCTTAGTAAAAATATAATCTCAAATTGTAAAAAGACATTAAAGTTAAACAGTATATTTATTAAACCTACATTAAAATGAACGTTTAAGTACCTACGGTTATACTATTTTTATTTTTAATGCACTAACCCGTACTAAGGACAATTTTATAAACCTATTTAAAGGCTAAAAATTCCACCCATGCCGGGATTCGAACCCGCGACCTCTGGCTATCCGTGCCAGCGCTCTATTCAACTGAGCTAATGGGCGACTTACCGGCATCAGTGAAATTTCGAACCTCTTTACATGCTCTTTAAAAGCATGTAGGTACATGCATTTAGACGACTCTTAAGCGTCAAAAAATGTATGCATTTGGCAGCCGGAGTAGCATAAAAAAGTAAAAATCAACGTCACTCACTCGACTCAGTGGACACTTGCGTAATAATGCCCCTGGAACATTATTACGTCAGTCGTCTAAATGCTTCAGTCAGAAGGGCTGGCCAGGGGCCTTAGAGGGAGTAACCAGGGGCTTTATTACGTAAATATCCATTGAGTTGAGTGACGTTGATTTTTACTTTTTTTAAGCTACTCCGGCAGTGTTGCCAACTTAGTGGATTTACCACTAAATCTTGTGGTTAGACACCCCTCTTAGTGGTGGAATATTTCATTTAGTGGTTAGTGGCTTTTTATCGAAAAAGTTTTGTTTCAAATAACGTGACTTAGGTGATAAGTTATTTTGTAAATGTAATAACATCCCGTACACATTTCTCAATTGAGGGTTCATCAGAAGAAGACCTATTATAAAAAAAAACACATCATTGTAGTAAGTTGATTAAATGATAATTATTGATGTTGATTTAGTAACAAAAATGTTGATTTCTTAACAAAAATGTTGATTTATTAATAAAAATTTTGATTTACTAATAAAAACGTTGATATTTTTGAAAGACTTATTAATTTCACCATTGATTCATACCGTAATTGAATGAAAATATGGTTTAGTGGGCAATTTAGTGGATTTAACAGTTTTTGTTAGTGTATTTCTAGTGGTTTTACAAAAAAATCTGGTGGGGAGTTGGCATAAGCGTTGGCAACACTGTACTCCGGCTGTCAAATGAGTGAAATAATTAATGAATCGAGTGACTCGAACAAAGACAAAGAAGTGCCTAATAATTTACAAGAATTACTATCTAATAAACTGTACTTTAAAACTCTTTATAAATTTATCACAAAAACTGTTAAAAAAATATAGTTAAGAATTGAAGCGAAGCAAGGCTTAAAAGGGCTTGTACCCAGAGCCGTTAAACCAATTAAAAAAAAAAAAGCTGTCAAATGCAAACATTTTTTGACACTTAGAAGTCGTCTAAGAGCATTTTTTTCTAAACTGCTACCATACCTTTTTTTGGACCTATTTTAAAAACATCGATTTATGTACAGTTAGAAGCTTTTATATGATTCCTTATTTATTAAATTTTAACAAATTAGTAATTATTTAAGGATAATATTTAAAGAAAAGATTTTACAAGCATTTTAAGTAAGCTTTGTTCCCATTCCGTTACCATAGTATTTTCAATATTATGCCTAAACAATGGGGTAAAATTAAATAAAATTTAGATTAATTGGTAGTTTAAATGATTTTTTACAATATTATTGTTATTTTATCTGCTTGTGTAGTTTATATCATATTGTTTCTGGCCCCTGTTTATCCATTTCGTTACCTTTGCGGATGAACACTAGATATTTTTCCATTTTATGAAAGAACTATGCGATCATTTAAAATATTTTAATATAAAATAGAAAGCTACTGCAATTCTATTTCATATTTTGAAGATAAAATTAAAGAAAAGCTTACATTAGTGTAAGTTTTTATCAAAAAATGCCTCTTATCAACAGGGGACAGTAACGAAAAAGATGGTAACGAATTCATAAAGCTGCATTTACGATGACAAAAAAAGCCAACATTAAAAAAAATAATGAAAGGCGCTTTTACCTAAATAATAATGATAAATAATTCTAAATAATAAATGAAACATATTTTATTGAGAAATTATTTATTTAAAGTATTTTAAGACTTATCATTGATGACTACCAAACAGTGAAATCACAAAAAAAATATCAGATACCAGCTGCTGTACTCAAAGTGATTATCTAGAGTTAATGATGATTAATTTGGTACTATTTGTTAGTTGTGAAAGTGGCAACTGTCGGCTGACCTAATCTAAATTCTTTAGAATTAAGTAAGTAATCACTGAGAATGCGGCACGGCAGTCAGTATTGTTAATTTCTTTAGCTAATGATATAATCATTAAACTAACTTAAATCATATAAGTTCAATACAAACAAGTCTAAACTCTTCACAATTAAAAAAAATAACATTAAGTAATATAGAAAACAAGGCACATTTTGTAAAATGTTTTAACCTTAATTAATACTAAAAGACTTTTCAAAAGTAAACAAGTAATATAGAAAACAAAGCACATTTTGTAAAATGTTTTAAACTTTAATGTTATAGTATTTTAAGGCATATCAAAAGTAAACAAGTAATACAGAAAACAAGGCACATTTTGAAAAATGTTTTAAGCCTTAATTATAGTATTTTAAGGCTTATCAAAACTTTTTTTTTGATAAGCCTTAAAATAAATAAACGTTTTTCCGCTGCTGTTAGAGGCATTTTATCTAAAAACAACAAATTTGATTAAATGACATTTATTCACACAGTCACAAATCAATTAAAATAAATACAATATCATTATATAAAAGAAATAATATAAAAGAATAGAAAATTTAACATTCATTATATCAAAGCTATCCTATCCCTGTAGAAATGGAACGTGTCGCCAAATAAAACATTTTTTTCTTAAATGTAAAATTTATAATATGTATCTCTATTCTCAACGTGAACGATTCTTTATCGTTCCAATACGTTACTTTTTTACTTTCTTCTACTCGTTACCATCAAAATGATAACGGAACCAGAAGTAACGAATGAAACATGACACATTTTAAAAATACTTAAATACATTTAAGAACCAATATTCAATTCAATGACTGTTGTTTTTAGCATTTGGCTTTAAACATTGCATATTACTACTATATTAATATACACTAAAACACATCACATAATAAGTTATTAAATGTTAAAAATTGGGTAACTACTTACGGAAAATTTCATCCGCGCGATGACGTCCGAACTTGTCGCAAGGTTTACTGGTTTACTGCAGACTGACTGACAGACCAACATAATGCTGTGTTGCTATGTCTTAATTAGGGTTGCAAGAATATAAAAAAAATCAATTTAGAAGAAAATTTTATTTCTTTGGTATAATTTTTACACGGTAACGTGATCGGAATTCCGGTTTTTTCAAAATCAGGGACACTGATAAAACCTCGTTATTTCTTATTTTTTGTATTAAACATGTACTGAAACGATATAATTTAGTAAAATTTACATTTATTTATACCAGAAAAATACTAATATTGTTACAAAAGTCAATAGATTATGCTTATAATTCCAATTAAAAGTTTCAATTTTAGGGTGGGACACTACAAAAAAGGGGTACCTTATGTAACTAAATGTTGTATTTTTTTTAATTTATGAATAATTAAGTGCAATTAAACTATTTCCTCATAAGATTATAAAATATACTTTCATTTCGTATCAAAATTTATTGTAGTTGCCGTCCTAAATATTCATTTTAATGATATCTAAAGTCGGCGGACAGTCGAAAAACCCATGGTAGCTTTTTAGAAAAAAATGCTCCTAAATGCTTCACTCGATAGAGTGGAGTTGGAGTGCTCAGTTCTTATTCTGAGGTGGAGTGATAAGCTAGGGCAGGCCCACAGGGCCACAAGGCAGGCCACAGAACAAGGACAGGACAGGACCCATGGGTTTAATTGTTCTGTGGGATCACAGCTCAAAACAACATTTTTTTGTACAATCAAATAATCCAAAGTTTTAATAATCCTTACTTGACACTGGCAAAAGCACAAACCGTGCACTGCCACAGATATGAAAAAAAAAAAAAGTTGTATTAAAACGTAGTGTTTATATACTCTGTGGTTGTAATCTTTATCTGTGGCTATGCACTTGTCTTTAGAGTTCAAATGTTCAAATTATATGGTGTTAATAAACAAAAAACCGTCCTTTGACGGTTGACGGTCAAAGAGTATCTAACCACTACGTTTTGACGGTGTTTGAGGCGGATAACGAAAATCTCGTAACAACAGCTTGAGGTAAGTACAAAATCACCTACTCTAAGGCACAAATTAGACAGGTACTGTAAGGCCTTCGGCCCTCAAGTCATGCGCTCATCGAGTGTTTCTTGAAACTCCTTACCTGCCTACTCAAAAGGTAAAAACGGGACCCTAATAACAAGACTCCACTGTCTGGCTGTCTGTCACCAGGCTCATGAACCGTGATAGCTAGAAAGTTATTTTCGCGGGTCATGTATTTCTGTTGCTGCTATAACAACTTGTAATCATGTGTAAGTGTGTAACCGAAACGTGAATTTTTGCCATTTTCCCGCTGTTATTAACGGCAACTGGTCATCATCGTCATCGTCAGGCTATACTAGTCCACTGCTGGACATAGCCCTCCCCTAAGAGTGCCACGTTGAGCTATCATAGGGGGTAATGCCCATAATCCCCACGCTGGGCATGCGGGTTGGGGATCGCAGTTTGGTAGAATTGTACCGCAGGAGGCGCTGCTGCCCACCTCCCGGTTTGTGTTCCTTAGTCGCCTTTTACTACACCCTCGGGAAGAATTGGTTTGGTGCTATTCTCTAGGCCGACACCACACAACAGCGGCAACTGGTGGACGCTTGAAATATCCACGGAATATTTAGTAGTGACAGGCCGAGATTTGATCCCCTCTGCGGGCATGTACCTATCAATGACTTTGTTTTCTAAGTTATGTACATTTGTGAAATTATAGTAGCAATACCACTCGCTAACGGTGACGGAAAACATCGAGAGGGAACCGGAGTGCCTAAGGTGTTCAAATACCTCAACACTTGAATTTAAGAAATTGGCTATAAATTTTAAAACAGTGAACAACCTGTCTTTGTGCCACTTTGATACGTCACCCAAGTTTCTTTTATTGGCAAGCAGAAGTATAAAATGAGCTACAGGTTTGGCCCCATTACACTGCTCTGTGGTACTCCAGCCTGTATGTTGCTTACCCCCAGTTTCTGGTACACTAACAAGGCATTAATCTAATGTTAACAGCTGTCAGTTGGCCAAAGTGCATACAAAAAAAACATTTGACAGCTGTTAACAGTAGATTAACAGCTTGTTAGTGTTTCGAGAAACCGGTTGTTAGTCCAGTTTGGTCCTCTCCATATTTGACATAAAATTGAGATTTAAAACAAAGTATTTCACACTTCCAAAGTTAAATAAGAAAATTGAATATTTTCAGGTGAGAGTAATGAATGAACATTGAACATGGAAGACATTGAAGAAGAAGATAAAATTAAAGCCTGTGAATTGCATCAGATACAGCCTTACGAGCAGCGTTCAACGATTAAGAAAAGCCTTCGCGACTGCTGGGACTATGAAGAACCAATCTTGAGTCCTCCAAGGAAACTGAAGTTTGAAGAAGTGTCAGAGTTTCCATCGACATGTGATTCACAATATTTTTGCGACCACTGCTTGGGTGGCTTTAACGATAAGTTGACTCTGAAGCATCACATAACGAGTGTGCACAGCACTGCTATTTTGGATCCTGTTTCCTTGAAGGAAGAACTGCCGGACTGCACCAACAATATGCCCCAAGAAAACAACAATCTACATACTGACGGCAACAGTCTGTCCCATACAATCTCCAACAATTTTAGGCAAGAAGATGTCTCGAATGAACTTTATCCCTACGAATGTGACTCTTGCGGTTACAAAACTGTCAATAGGAAAAACATGATAAATCATTTTCGAATAATCACTGGTAGGCTGTACGACTGCAGATATTGTAATGAATATTTCACACAAGCGTGTGGGCTACGAACGCACTCAATTAAAATGCATGAAATGCTCTACGTAAGGAATATAAAGCCGACCAAAGCATCCAAGAAAAATTACGCTTATAAGAAATATGAATGTGAGCTATGCCCTAAAATATTTCTTAAATATGGATCATTAAGACAACATGTAAAAAGAGGCAATCACAAAACTCTTAAGTGTGATTTCTGTAATTATACTACCTCAGAGAACCTAACATTAAAGATGCACATTCGTAAGTCGCACAAGGGTGGCAAACCTTACAGTTGTGACATGTGTGGTTTTGCCTGCACCAAACGAAGATACTTAGATGCCCATTTGAAAAAACACACCAATAATTCGTTCAAGGATTATGCCACAAGGAAAAACAGGGACTTGCTGTGCGACTTCTGTGACTATAAAACTCGAGACGGCAGCAGTATGACGAAACACCTTAGACTGCACACTGGTGAGGAGCCTTTTAGCTGTGATCACTGCGACAAAAGGTTTAAGCAATCTGGCTGCTTAAGAGTTCACCAGCAGACGGCACACAACGTAAACTGGGACTGCGATCAATGTGACTTCAAAACTATATCGGAAGCGAATCTAATGAAGCATTCTTTAATACACGACAAGGCAAGGAATTTTGTGTGTGATATCTGCGGGCGTAGATTTCAGCGCGAGGTCTATCTGAGAAGACATTTGAAGGGAAAAAAGCACAAAAAGGAAAACAAAAATCCAAAAGCACAGAAGGGAAAGCAATACAGGTACAGAAGAAAGCCGTTCAGTTGACATTTGTGTTTCTATCCAAAAATTAAAGTACGTCGACAACACATCACCCTATTAGACCCCCACACTGGCGTCTTTCTAGCGTCGTCATCTTGACAGCGACCGCGCAGCGTCGACGCAACGTCCACGTTGCGGCGACGCGACGCCAAGGCTGGGCCGCGGGGCTTACGCAGCGCTAGCGTCGCGGCACTGCGACGCTTGTTGCCTACAGTCAGCGTGAAAATGAATTCCAACGAAGAAGCACTGCTTTTGACATTACTGATAAAATTAAAATTACAAATACAAATATTTTATTTATTATCATTATCAAAATTAAAATTAAGTAAACTTTGATATATCCTACAATACTGGCCGACTTTGTATAAAAAGTTCAGTATCAAACACATCTTCGCGCGGTGATGGTATTTCGGACATCACGCACTTGAGTTCTCTGTACTGCTAACGACATGGCTGTCGAGACGCGCGACGCGAGAGGGCGCTCTTTTGTGTATTGTCTTTGTTCGAAAAAAAGTTGCACTGTTGGCGCCGCGACAACAGCGCTGCGTAAGCCCGGCGTTCGGCGGACGCGCAGCGCTGGCATCGCGTAGCTGCACCGTCGACGTCGCGCACCCGCACCGTCGATGTCACGTAGCCGCACCGTCGACGTCGCGTCGACGCTGCGCGGATGCCGACACGACGACAACGTTCGAAAAAGTAGTGTGTGTGGGGGGGGGTTTCTATACATTTTAGTTGCAAAGTCGTCCGTAATACGACGGAGCAGTGTTGCGTGATGCGCCTTCGACCGTACGTCAGATAAACTAATCGAAACGTTTGCTGATTACTTGATTTACATGTTAAATAGGCTATTTGACAGGTTTTTAATATCAGTGACTTGTTTTTAAATTTGAGAATTCTTGTCAGACGCGGTGGTAGTTCCATCTAGTGCAGAGTAGCGGTACTACAAAAGGAAGAGTTATTGTCAAACTTAATTTCATTGTTGTCCATGGATTTTGATCTTTGTTTACATAGCTGAAAGGTTCACATTTAACTGGAACTTTTATGATATAGACCTTTATGGCATTGTCTTTATTTACCAATGGCAGTTTGGCATTCATAGTGTGCGTTTGGTTTATATTGTGGTTTGTATGTGCTAGTTTGGTCACACTGGTTTTCAGACTAATGGGACGTATTACTACATCAACTCTTTTTTATGTTCTGTGTATTTTATTCTAAAATAAAATAAACTACCTCACTATAATTACATCCATCCGTCGCTATAATTTTAAGTTAAAAGCAATTGTTAAGAATGTTGACTTGTTTATAGGTACTTTCGAGAAAATTATACTGCAAATGAAAATTAATAATTTTAAGTATAAAATTGAGTTACAATCGCAACATTTTAAAATTCATTTATATGTGCCTACGACTTTTAAAATTGTAAATTAAAATACATATGTAAATAGAATTTAAACGTCTTTAATACCTACTCCTTATTTCATGATCATGAGCGGTGGTAGCTCAGTGGGTAGAACCATGGACTGGCAAGCGAGAGCCTCAGGTTCGATCCCGAGTGCGGGCATTTACCAATGGCTTTATTTAATTTCAAAGTTACGTACATTTGCGAATTTGTAATCGCAATACCACACGCTAACGGTGAAGGAAAACATCGTGAGGAAACCCGCGGATTGGTTGGCTCCGCGCGTATTGACTAGTCTTTCCTGTGGGCTAGGCCGACTAAGCTGCCAGGATGTTATAGGTGCTGGGCAAGCCTAAACCATGTCCCAGCGTCGGAGTGGTCCCTTAGCCCATCTAGTGTGAGTGAAGATACCACTGGACGCTGTATAATGTTTAAATCATCTCATTACGTAGATGCAAAAAGGCCAATCATCATCATCATTTCATGATCAAATCAAAGTATTTTAGTTCAGCTTATACTTTATTGCACACGAAGCATTTAACAGGACATTAAGTACATAAGAAATTCTTCTTAAAAAATAGTGGTTAAGATTTTTGATGTTTTTTTAGATTTTTGAAAAAACGTATTATAAAACAAGTTTCGATTTTTATTCCATTGGTGGCGCTCCTTAGCACCCCCAGCGCCTTAGCCAATTCTTTGATATTTGAGGCGCGTCACGGAAAATCTCAGAACAATGGGCTTAAAAACTGCCTAACTAAAGCTCACTACAGATGTCAACACTGTTCTGTGTACTATTAATTTGACAGTTCTGTGTAGTATTTTTCGTACCTAGTGTTTATATACTCTTTGGTATTTTTGTAAACAAATTAATTGTTTTATGAATAAAGTCATAAATCAATTATCTTTGTTCATCCGTTGATTGCAAAAACGGGAATTCATTTATTTCCCACGGAACCTAAAAGAAGTAAACTTGGCACAAAGCTCTTCAAAGAAAAAAATGGAAGGCACTTCGTCAAGACTATGTGATGCCCATTTTCCACCTGAAGATCGCTATGGATGCAATTCATATACAGGTGATGAATCTCTGCACAAAGTATTGAAGAATACAGCTGCAGCCTCTAGACCAAACAACATACAATATGGCGGTTCTTAGCAACACTCAACAGTGCTGCCAACTTCAACGAGCTTCTAGTTTTTAACCTCACTCTGAGGGGAAAATATCGGCAATAGACAATTACGTGAACTGATTTTCAACTTGAAGATGCTTCAGATGGTCTATATGAGTCGTGAACTCTTCGAAACTGCAGCAGAAGTTGGTGGTGCCGTCGTCTCGCCATGTCACCCACCTGCAACCGAAAAGGTTTTATTCAAAGTCGTGTCGAAGCTGCGGCTTAATGAACGTTCGTTCGTTAACAACCCTTGTATGTCCCTACTCCTGGGGCACGGGTCTCTTCCTGCATCGCAGGAAGGTTAGGCCATACTCTACCACAGGGGCCAAGTCCGGGTTGGTGGAGGATTGCAAGGCAATGGCGGGCCTTACTGACAGAAGTTATCAAGCCGCCCATAAGGCCTCTGACATGGCTTAACGACTGCCATTACATGACAGCCGGCACCAATGGCTTAACGTGCCTTGCGAGGCACGGAAGCGCTCGGAAAAATGCCACTAGCGGTAGCTGTAAAAAATGTTTATTACACTAAAAACATAATTTGTGCAAGGGCGAGCTTAATACTAGATAGTATTTAGATACCTAGTAATATTATAATACGTCTTTTTTTTCTAAAATGTACAAATCGTAAATCATTAATCTTAACAACTGTAACAATTATTTTTAGAACCTACAGTCTAGAACCTACGATCAACAACCTAGGACTTAAATCGATTGCAGCTAAAAACGGCCGTTTGTAGCAAAACTCCTTTAATGTTCTAGGTTCTTGGACCTAGGTTCTCATCAATAGGTTTTAGAAAGAGCTGCTAAGTATATTTATTAATATTTATGATGTTCACTTTTTTTTGTTCACTTTATTAATATTTATGAGTTATAAATACAAATTGTTTTATTATTTCTAGATAGAAAATACATTTCATCCTTATTATCTAAACGATAAAATATCTAGACAATCAGAAGACAATAAAAGAAGATTTTTTTTCCACAAATGGAAAATTGTTTGTTTATTAGTAAGTATTCTTTTTCTTCAAGTCTAGAACCTAGGATCAACTATCTAGGACTTTGATCGATTTCCGCCAAAAACGGCCGTTTTTAGCGGCAATCGATTAAAGTCCTAGGAAAGTAATACTACATTCTAGGTTATACGTTCTAAAAACAGTTTATATTATGTTCTAAAAACAGCTATCGTATCAAAGATATCAATTTTTGTGGTTTGCTTTCATAAAAACGTATTATGAAACCAGTTATGATTTTTATTCCATTGGTGGCGCTGGTTGGCGCCCTGGCGCGGGGCACCAGACTTACAATCACAGAACATAAAAAATGAGTAGAAGGTAGAAGTCGCATGTGGGCGGTGTCCGCGTGCCTCGCATTAGCAATGTATTGCCTATGCGTAGTCTCTGACAGTTATTCTCTTGCCTCAGTTGTCGTTTGTTTCTAGTAAGGAAAATAATCGTAAAAACTCTACTAAAATGCTTTCCTTTGCTGTGTTAGAATGTAAAAATAACAGTAAGGGACTAAAACTTACCAATCATGTCGAAACAGTTCATCGGTGAGTATTATTTCATTGTATTTTTAAATTGGTAATGACATGCAAGGAAACCAATCCGACTGAGTAGCAACATATCGGAGACTTGTTTTTCCATTTTCGGCTTTATATCCTATCACATAAAAATTCTTGTAGATCAGACGCGGTGGTAGTTCCATCTAGTGCCGAGTAGCGGTACTACAAAAGGAAGAGTTATTGTCAAACTTAATTTCATTTTTCTCCATGGATTTTGATCTTTGTTTACATAGCTGAAAGAAAGGTTCATATTTAACTGGAACTTTTATGATTTAGACCTTTTTGGCATTGTCTTTGTTTACCAATGGCAGTTTGGCATTCATAGTGTCGTCGTCGTCGTGGCTATACTAGTCAACTGCTGGGCATAGCCCGCCCCTAAAGAGCGCGACGTCATAGGGGGTAGTGTCCATAATCCCCACACTGAGCATGCGGGTTGGGGATCGCAGTTCGATGGAATTGTACTGCAGGCGACGCTGCTGCCCACCCCCCGATTTGTGACCCTCCTTTTACGACACCCGCGGGAAGCCCTCCGGCCTCGTGCTCCTACAGAATTGGGTTGGTGCTATTCTCTTCTCTAGACACCACACAGCAATCATAGTGTGCGTTTAGTTTATATGTGCCAGTTTGGTCACACTGGTTTTCATACTAATGGGACATGTCACTACTTCTACTCTTTTTTTATGTTCTGAGCTTACAATGACTGCCGAAAGGCTAATTCGGCCCTCAACCAAAACTTACCTATATTCGGGGTTATTCCGGCACACGTCCTTACAGAAAGTCAGGTCTGCGAGCTCCGTCTCATTGTGGTACGAGGAGTTGATTGAGACGAAGGCTATCGCCGCCTTTGCAGCCGCATCGTATACCACCTGGGAAAAGGTTAAAATTTAAAGCTGCTGTGAGCACGCTGTCTGTTAACATAACGAAATTCTGTCAAACCCTCTTCTTTGCTTTCTTTATTTCTCCGCATAGTCTAGGGCTGACACAAGGGCTTTTCATTTAGACAGATAGGGATAGAGAATACTTTACCCTTAATATAAAAATGAATCGCTGATTGTGTTGGTAAGCAAAAATCTCGAGAGCAGCTGAACCGATTTCGCTAATTCTTTTTTTAGAATATGCCTTGAAGTACGAGGATGGTTCTTACGGATAGAAAAAAAAGCGCTCGTGGCCTAGGTGAACCAAATGATTGGAATCCAATCACTTGGTTAAGCAACAACAGGCGCGGTCAGGTAAGTATGGGATGGGTGAACGTCCCGTAACTACCGCTAGTGGCATTTTTCCGAGCGCTTCCGTGCTTCGCAAGGCACGTTAAGCCATTGGTGCCGGCTGTCATATAATGGCAGAAGTTAAGCCATGTCAGAGGCCTTAAGGGCGGCTTGATAACTTCTGACAGGAAGGCCCGCCCCTGTCTCACAACCCTCCACCAACCCGGACTTGGCCCCCGTGGTGCAGTATGGCCTAACATTCGTGCGATGCAGGAAGAGACCCGTGCCCCAGCAGTGGGGACATACAAGGGTGATATCGAAGCAGCTCTGTTTTGTAGGTAGGCCTTTTTTAAAAAAATATTTTTGTTTTCAGGATGATTCAGTGCTGAGCGTGGGATGTGAGCAAAAATGTGTCTTTTCTACCTATGCCACGGTCATTTCTTCTTTCTTGGTCCAATTTACTGCACACTGACTTAGTTGAGGAAGAGACCCGTGCCCCAGCAGTGGGGACTTAACAAGGGTTCATATCAATCAATCAAATATTTTTGTAATGGTGATTGTTGAAAATGGTAAACACTATTGACAATTGTGGTCCGAGAATTAGATGGAATTTCGTAACGCAACGATGGAGTCTTACCTACCTTATAATAGTACAGGGGCACGGGGACAATAGGGTTGTTATTCTCGTCCTTAGCCAGGTAGATCTCGCGCGGCACTCCGCCATGGTCGTGAAGCGTGCCCACGCCGTGCGTGCCCGTGTAGATCTGCGCGCGCGCTCCTCGGCTCCTTACTCTCGTGCGGACGCTCTGCAAGCCGATTGGTGCATATATCTATCTACTCTGATACTATAATACAAAGATTATAAAACTGAAAACAAAACTCTTATGACAAACATAAAAAAAAGTAAAAATAATTTATTTGCTAGAACACGGGTACCTATATATCATGTTTTAAATTTAGGTACGCATAGGCCAAAAATAAAGTTTTTTTTGCGATACAGGTCTTGTATGGACACCTGTATCATAATATATTAAGTTTTTAATCATAACGATACACCTATACAACCTCCAGCTGGACCAAAAAGGTGGAACCTCTACTTTAAAAAAAGGTTTTAATGAACGTACAGCATTAAAAAGTTAAAATTACTTTGCTAAATTCCGTCAAAAATCCCACAAGCACCATGCGGTTAGTTAATGCATCGCCCTCCCTCCCACTTTTTCAAGCAGAAGCAAGACACGAACACACCACCACCAACACCAATACTTGTGTGAGAAAACACGCGACGCGTTTCGCCTCTAACACGAGGCATCCTCAGGCTCCCAAATGCAAATTAATGAACGTGTCCGCGTCGACGCAACACGCATGGGCAATCGATGTTTGCGCCTTGGCACAAAAAAACTTTTCAATATTTAAACAAATGTTATTTTTATTTTATTTATTAGGCACACAAAACAGATATTAGCCAGTACATCATCAAGATAACATTAATTAACATGTAAGATCCAGACTAATCTCCGTTTGTTTCTGTTTAATATTATTTTATGTATGAGAGTAAAGATAAAGATAATTTATTTAAAACATTTTACAGTGACCTTATCACTAAGGCAGTGGTACCCTGTTCCCTAAAAAAGGCTAAAAACCTGTGGATTTAGGATAAACAGTGCTCCTCCGAAACACATTTTACATAATTAAGGTCAACAGACTTTTACAGTACTTGTACCTACTTTTACAGAAAAAATATATTAAAGTTAAAACTAAGTAATATGAGAAAAAAAGAAAGAGCATGTATGTTGGTGTGTGTGTGTGTGTGTGTGTGTGTGTGTGTGTGTGTGTGAATGTGTCAAGAAAGCCTACAAGATGTCTATTTTGAGATATTTCTGTTTGTGATTTATTAGTTTTACGAAATTATAGTTAAAAGCTGTTCAGTCTCATCGTAAGACAAGGTCAATAGCCAGTTGGAAACTATTTTTTTACATTTAAAATTAGTTTGAGGGTAAATAGACAGCTCTTTATTAATTTTATTATAGAGGTAGGGTCCCAGGAAAATAAACATTCTATGCGAGAATGCGCTTTGTAATCTCGTGACAGGACATACATTTTTTCTACGTGTTTGGAGAACTTTATTATCGTAGGTGAGTTGTAAGTGCTGTTTATTTATTATACTTAAAATAAAGTGCTGCCGTACGGTGAGCACCTGACAATTTTCATAAAGCAGTTTAGTAGGGAAACGAAAATTATAAAAGAACTTTACTTTTAGTACAGCGCGTTGTGCCACCTCTAAGACCTTCATATGGGTCTTTGGGGCACCGCCCCATGAAACTATACAGTATTTTAGAAGTGACTCACACAGTGCTTTGTAAATTTGTATTAATAGGTTTGTACCGGTAACATGGCTGAGGGTTTTAAAGATAAAAATGAGTTTACGCACTCTTTTGCTCAACGATATTATGTGATTTTTGAAATTTAGATTTTGATCAATAATGATTCCTAGGTATTTTATATCATTTGTTTTTTCAAGATGAGTACAGTTACAATTAAAATTCAAATATTGCGGGGTAATACATTGGTGGGCATACAGATTAAGATTTTTTGGCGGCTGTGAGGAGTTACGAAGAGAAAATGCAATGTATTTGGTTTTGGTAGAGTTCAGCGTTAGAAAGTTTTGCCTGAGCCAGTCACTTGTCACATTTAGACCTAACTGAGCCGCTTTAAAAACTTCCGGCCAAGTATTGGCCTGAAACGTCAAGGCTGTATCATCAGCGTAAGTAGTTTATTTATTATTATTATTATTATTATTATTATTATTTATTTATTTATTTATTTATTTTACCCTGTTCTAAGTCTATTGAGCACAAGTCGTTAATGTAAACTAAAAACAAGGTAGGTCCAAGGATGCTTCCTTGAGGTACTCCGTAGCTAATAGGTAATTCACGACTAATATGACCGTCTAACTGTACTCGTTGTTTTCTGTTTGAGAGGTAGTCATGAAAGATATCACGCTGTATACCCCTTACACCAAGAGATTCAAGCTTGTCTAGAAGGATGGGGACGGAGACCGTGTCAAAAGCCTTGGCCAGGTCAAGAAATACTGACAAGCATTTCTTTCCCTGGTCCAGGCCAGACGAAATATTACTTACCAGCGCATGAACAGCATCATCTGTGGATCGCCCGGACCGAAAGCCAAACTGACCATCTGAGAGGAGTGTATTCCTCTCAAGATAGTCCATGAGTCTTCGGTTTAAAAGTTTTTCTAAGAGTTTTGAGAGCGCTGGTAAAATTGCTACGGGACGATAATTTGTGACAAGGTCTCCATCACCTCCCTTGAAGATAGGACATATTAGGGCCTGTTTAAAAGATTCGGGGAAGATACCCTTGGCAAAACAGTTATTAAAAATAAAAACTAAAGGTGCAGCCAGTTTAGGTTTCAGGATCTTTAGAATTTTGTTTGATATGCGGTCATGGCCGACTGAACAATCAGTCTTTAGGCTCGAGATCAGGGTTTCAATTTCGGTTAAGTCGGTTTCCAGTAGCACGAAGGAGTTCATAGATTTTATAATTGCCAATGAAGTGCAATAATTTGGAGATTTTTCTAAAAGTTTAAGATTTTTTTCAGCCAAGGAGCTACCAATGTTAGCAAAATATGTATTAATCTTATTCACGCTTTCTGAGGGGGTATCCCGTAGTTTAAGTATTTTGTAAGAAGAGCTTTTAACTTTGGTGGTATGAGTAATAGTTTTAATTGCTTCCCAAAGTTTTTTGCTATTTTTACCTGCTTTTTTGATTTGGTCCCGTTCATATTCTCTCTTTAATTTCTTCAACAACTTATTGCAGAAAGTTCGATATCTTTTGTATGTAATACTAACCGTTTCATTCTGTGGATTTCTTTTAGCTTTCTTGTGGAGTTGGTCTCGATTTCTTAGACATTTTAAGAGTCCTGGAGTGATCCAGGGCTTTTTTATTATCTTTGATTTTGGTATGGACACTGTATCAGTATTGTTATCTAGATAAAGTAGTGTATGACACTGTACATAACGTGTTATAAGAACCCTATGCACAGTATCATAAAGTACTATTTGAACCATGAACGGCATATCATTTACATATAAAAGGAAAAGGAACGGCCCCAATATAGAACTCTGTGGCACTCCTATCTTGACCTCTGACCCTGAAGATTTAGTTCTATTTACGTCAGCTCGTTGAACTCCCCCTTTTAAATATGATCTCATGAGTTTTAGGCTATTCCCCATTTAAACCATTTATTCGTTTTATAAAGTGAAATTGAAATTGAAATTATTTATTTGCTCAAAAGACCTGACAAAACAGCTGTTACTTACATATAGCTTAATACAAGACTTATGCTATTATTATACAAAATAAAATGTTAGCAGTTTGGATATATTCGGTCGGTAGGTTGGTCACAAATTACTTTGCTTGTTAAGTAAGCAAACGCCCAGAACATGGTAACAGCCAAAGATTTACTACTACCCTCCGCACTAGTTTAAGAACTGTGTTGCGGCAGAGTAGGTTCGTCGTCAACGTAACCAGTTTAAATAGAACCGTACGTAAGTGAAAAGTGAAAGGGAAAATATTTAATCACATCACACTAATATTAAAAAGGCGAAAGTTGTTTGTTACTTCTTCACGTCTAAACGGCTGGAGCGGTTGTAGCAAAATGGTGATGTAACATCGGACCGCCCGAAGCCAAAGTCCATTGTCCATACCTGTTCTAGCGCAGCCCAGTCGCCCATATTGCCGCGTCTCCATTGCGGCGCCGCGTTGGCGTAGAGGAAGGTGCCGCTCTGTCCACTGCGCAATGTGAAGTCTGCTTTTGGTGCCAAGTGGCCGCGCGTCAGCTGCTGCACGTACAGAAGAATAAATTCAGTTCAGCCACAGTACAGCCGCCACCTGGGTGTAGATTCTGACATTGAAGCTTATTAACAAGATGGTGATATCAACCCTTGTTTGTCCCCAATGCTGGGGCAAGGGTCTGTTCCTGCATCGCAGGAAGGTCAGGTCTTTCTTCACCACGGGGGCCAAGTCCGAGTTGGGACATTTACAAGAACACGAAAAATATTTTCAATGTAGGTAGGAGCAACATCTCACACCTGCGATTTGCAAATGACATAGTCTTAATGGCGGAGTCGCTAGAGGAGCTGAACCAGATGCTGACCGGCCTAGATTCAGCCTCGCGACGTATCAGTCTTGGCATGAATTTGGATAAAACCATGATCAATAGCCACATTGATCCAGGACCGGTCGTCGTACATCACCTTCTCGAAATCGTTTTTGAATACAATTACCTCGGGTAGATTTTGCAGTTTGGTAAAAACAATTTTGAGAAGGAGACCAAGAGGAAACGCTAACGCTACCCAGCCCAGCTGGATAGCTGGGCTGGGTAGCGTTTGGGAAACTACGCCGAGTCTTCTCGTCATTCATACCGCAATGTATGAAAACGAAAGTTTTCAATCAGTGCGTCCTACCTGTGATGACCTACGGAGCCGAGACATGGACACTCACGAAAGGGCTGGTCCACCAGTTCAAAGTCGCTCAGCGAGCTATAGAGAGAGCTATGGTCGGAGTTTCTCTGAAGGAGAGGATTCGTAACGATTGCATCCGCCAGAGAACCAAAGTTATCGACAAGCTCAGAGTATTAGCGAGCTGAAGTGGCAGTGGGCTGGCCATATCTCGCGAAGAATCGACAACCGTTGAAGTAAACGTGTTCTTGAGTGGAGACCGCGACTCGGCAAACGTAGGTGTAGGACGCCCTCCGACCAGGTGGGATGACGATCTGCGAAAAACTGCCGGCAGATGCTGGATGCGGCAAGCTGAAGACAGGGCGCTATGGCACTAATTAGGGGGAGAGCTATGTCCAGCAGTGGAATTTCCACTCTTTCGAGTTAAGTTTTTGGGCAACTCTCAAGTGTCAATATATGCATGTATCAGACAGTTCGGAGCCCTCGGAGTAGGCTAAATCAGACAACTATGCTCCATAGTGAGGAACTTGTTATGAACAAGTGGAAATTTTTAAAATCGATTTTGGGGAATAGGATAAGGATGAGGAATCTGGCAGACTAAGAGGAGGAGGATGCAGGAGACTACTCTCTCTCTCTCTCCCTCACACATTTCGTTTCAACAAAACTTATAACTCTCCTTCCTATTAAATTCCTCTTAAAATATTGGAAGGCCTCGGTGCCGCAGCGGTTTGGCATGCTGCTGTGAAACCGAAGGTCTCGGGTTCGATCCCCGGCTGGGTCCAACTAGGAAACGATCTTTTCTAGTTTGTCTCGGGTCTTGTATGTTATCTATGTATTTATTGTACTTATTAAAATATATCGTCGAGTTAGCACTTATAAATAACATAATAATACATTTTTTTAATGCACGAACCCGTGCTAAGGACAATTTTAAAAACCTATTTAGAGGCTAAAAATTCCACTCGTGCCGGGATTCGAACCCGCGACCTCTTTCTATCCCTGCCAGCGCTTCTTCTAACTGAGCCAATGGGCGACTCACCGGCATTAGTGAAATTTCGAACCTCTTTACAATATCCTCTGTATTACGTACAGGCAGCGACATCTGGCTGAAGTAATACGTAATACAGAGATAGTAATACGTAAGTAATACTCCCTGTGTGTCCCATCACCATGCTAGATGCAGTCCAGGAATTATTGTGTCGTATGAAGTACACACCTGATTTTTCGTTAAGTACCGCTTGTCCATGTCGGCGCCAAGTACCTCGTTGATTCTATCCTTTTGATTTTGCAGTTGGTATGCTTTCGCAATTTTCGTTTTACCGAAGTGGCCAGAATCTGTTGGAATATACAATAATACCCTTAGAACAGACGTGAAACAATAATACAGTAATAACCTTCACACAAAACAGTCACAGGCAGGTCCCGAACTAGAATACACTGCTATGGTAGTTAACGGGTCTAATCGCGATTATTTATTTAGAAAGCAAGACATTTATTACATATACAAACAAGACACATCACAGAAACAAAAAAAAAACCAGACTATGTATTTTTTTTTGACGACCTCTGTGGCGTAGCGGTAGCGCATCTACCTACCATGCAAGAGGTCCCGGGTTCGAATCCCGGCTGGGAACAAAAAAAAAACCCAGGTCTTGGATGTTTACATGTTTGTGATGTCGTTGTTTCTGGTTCCCACGACACAGGGTATCCTAGTGTGGGGCCAGACGCAATGTATGTGCCTGTATGTAAATATTAAAAAAAATGCACTAACCCGTGCTAAGGACAATTCAAAAACCTATTTAGAAGCTGAAAATTCCACCCATGCCGGGATTCGAACCCGTGACATCTGACTATCCGTGCCAGCGCTCTTTCCAACTGAGCTAATGGGCGACTCACCGGCATCAGTGAAATTTCGAACCTCTACAATAATCTCTGTTTTACGTACAGGCAGCGACATCTGGCTAAAGTAATTTGCATCACTGATGCCGGTAAGTCGCCCATTAGCTCAGTTGGAAAGAGCGCTGGCACGGATAGCCAGAGGTTGCAGGTTCGAATCCTGGCATGGGTGGAATTTTTAGCCTCTAAATAGGTTTTTGAAAAACCAGACAATTAACGCATTATGAGCACAACACAAATAAATCAAATATACAATAAACAAAACAAAAAAACAGACAAAGGTTTAGCCTGTGGTGTGTCTAAGTTGCCACAAAAGGCAGCTGACTCAGCGTTGTGCTGAGGGAGTGAGCCCTCAGCGCTGAGTTTCAGTCAGTGCCCGAGGTAACCAAATGGTACTTACTACGGGGTGGTACTACTATTTGGTAAAACGTACGTAAACTGTACCTACGTAATACAGTTAATAGAGATAGAGTATTGTTAAGAGGTTTGAAATTTCCCTGATGCCGGTGAGTCGCCCATTAGCTCAGTTGGAAGAGCTCTGGCACGGATAGCCAGAGGTTGCGGGTTCGAATCCCGGCATGGGTAGAATTTTTACCCTCTAAATAGGTTTTTAAAAAACGTACGTGCTATGGTAACCAGGCGGGTCGACATTTAAAAGTAAGTCATATAATTTAATAACCAATAACAATGCAATAATGTTAGACTGAGCAACTACTACTAATTAAGTTAACAGTATTTACATATATACTAAATGAGTTCTATACCCGCATGCCCAGCGCGGGGATTATGGGCATTACCCCCCAATGATGGCACAATCTTGCACTATGGCGCTCATTAGGGGAGGGCTATGTCCAGCAGTGGACTAATATAGCCTGAAGAAGTAAAAGAAATGAGTTCTATTTAAAAAAGTCAACTTAGTTAATTTTGGCTACTGATCACTAGATGGCGCTTTTTTTACTAAAAATTAATTTAAAAAAAAACCTGTGCATTAATTAATAAGGAGGATGGACTCAAATTCAACACTGACTCATTATGAGGTAGGGACAGTCGACGGCAGACCGACCTTTACATACCTGCACTCTAATCAGTTACATTAAGGGTGATTTAGCAACAACTTCTAAGAATAAGAACAAAAAGAATTTTATTGCCTCATCAAAAACAATGATTAATCTTATGATTGACATTCTGTAGACTGTACCTAGTGTTGGCCGTCTGACTGTGGCAGGTGCATAGATATTTTGCCGGGTAATACTGTACAATCTCCGATTGGTAGCACACACAGAACATAAAAAAAGTAAAAGTAGTGACATGACCCATTAGTACGAAAACCAGTGTGACCTAACTCACACTTAAAAACCAAACGCAATATGAATGCCAAACTACCATTCGTGAATAAAGACAACGCCAAAAAGGCCTATATCATAAAAGTTCCATTTCCATATGAACCTTTTACTAATGTAAACAAGGATCAAAATCAATGGACTGTTGTAGTCTCGCTACTTCACACTAGATGGAACTACCACCGCGTCTGATCTTCGAGAGGTTTTATGTGATAGGCCATAAAGTCGAAAATTAAAAACCAAGTCTCCGATATGTTGCTACTCAGCCGGAATGTTTTCCTTGTTTATGTCATTACCAATTTAATTTAAAAATACATTGAAATACTACTCACCGATGAACTGTTTCGGCATGATTGGTAAATTTTAGTCCCCAACTCTTATTTTTACATTCTAACACAGCACAAGAGGGCATTTTAGTAGAGTTTTTACGATTGTTTTCTTTACTAGAAACAAACGACAACTGAGGCAAGAAGAACTGTCAGAGACTACGCATAGGCAATACATTGCTAATGCAAGGCACGCGGGCACCGCCTACTTACGACTTCTACTCTTTTTTAGTTCTGTGCACAAGTGATAAGCACCGCCGGCCATACCACAGTTGAACGTGGCGGTGTTTTTTAGTGCAAGTTGGACATTTATGTTTTCACTAGCGATATCAGCACGGGTCTCTTCCTGCATCGCAGGAAGGTAAGGCCATACTCCACCACGGGGGCCAAGTTCGGGATGTTGGAGGATTATAAGGTAGTGGCGAGCCTTACTGTCAGAAGTTATCAAGCCGCTCATAAGGCCTCTGACATGGCTTAACGACTGCCATTACATGACAGCCGGCACCTTTGAAACACATGGAGTGTTTTAGAGGAATCGTGTTTTTATAATGTTTACAAAATTCTTAATGTACTTATAAGAAGTTAACTAGTTTGTCACCAGATGGCGCGGTTTAAATCTTGCTACTCATCACTGGATGGCGCTGCAGATACTAAAATGATTGAAAGACAATGGCGGAATGTTTTCCACTAATCTTACCCTTAAAATTCGGCCGACTCCCAAACTGTACATAGTAGTTGGATGGCGCCAACTCGTGGCGGACGAATGGAGTCGTCAAAAGCTGATCGTTAAAGCAGATTTCAAGCAGCTGCTTAAAAACATTTTTTATCCAATAGCCGACTCTGAAATTAATATATAAATAAATAATTGCCAATAATATAATCACCTGCCCCGGGGGTGGAATCTCTAAAATGTATAGTTGTTCATTAGTCCGGTAATGGTCGTTTCATTCACACTATACAAGACTATAAATGTATAATATTAAAAATGTTAAAATTTATAATCTTCCTTTTATTTCTGATAGTAGGTATGTTATTTAGCAAAAATAATCCTTATGATGTAGCCTTCCGATCGGTGTGATAAAGCTACAGGGTAACTTTTTTTCTCGTGTAGCGGGTTCCGATTCCCGGTTCAACCGATTAATTATTTAAAAATCTATGAATGCAGTTTAGATGTTCATGTTTTTGAAATTAAAATAATGTCTTCTTTCAGTACAATGTTCTATCTGCAATATTAAAGGTAGTTTCCCTCTATGTGGCATAGCCGTGGGACGCCCTGTATACATACATACACACACATACACCCTCACTTACACACACACACACACACCCTCACATACATACATACACCCTTGTTCGCGGCTCATATATTGTGAGGACCTTGTCAGAATTCCCCATTATGCGGTCCTACCTTTCCCGTTGACTTAGCAGTGTGTAAATCTGTCTACAATCTGGAGCTATCTCGTTCTGGCATGAACTTTTATTTGAAGTTTCCATACACACGACTGAGACAGAGATAGAGCCCTTCATAATTTGTGTCAAAAATCGGGCTTGTGCGGTCCCAATTTATTATGCGGTCGGACCGCACTTTCGAACATACGCGTGCGAAAAAACACACCGACCGCATTTTATGCAAAATACAAACGCATTTACACACTGTCCCCACTTTAGTGCCGTTTGAGAGAAGTTACACACCGACCGCATTTTATGCTAAGTACAAATGCATTTACACACTGTCCCCACTTTAGTGCCGTTTGAGAGAAGTTACACACCGACCGCATTTTATGCTGAGTACAAATGCATTTACACCTGTCCCCACTTTAGTGCCGTTTGAGAGAAGTTACACACGGACCGCATTTTGATGTTGTTATGTTGTTGCATGAGTATGCAACAACGCATTCACGAAGGAATATTATGAGGACTGCAGGTTAATGTGACTTAGTGCGTATTAAAAAATTGCGAAGACGCATTAATTAGGTACCTACCTAAATACTAGAAAAGGGAGAGGTGATTGAGTAATCACCTCTCCCTTTTCTAGTATTTAGGTAGTCACATTAACCTGCAGTCCTCATAATATTCCTTTGTGAATGCGTTTTCAAACTATCTTAATCTGTAAAAATTTTAAAAAGCCGCGCGCGATTGCTTGTTCCGCTGCGCCGCGTTCCCTTATTCTTTTAACAGCATATGCTGCAGAGCAAAGCTTATTTGCCAATTTTATTTGAGGACCCCATTGAAGCTTTGCATCAATTGTGATACCTAGAAATACAGTTTCTTTGACAAAGTCTAGTTTGTCCTTTCCCAATATAACTTTGCTGTCAACTACTTTGACATTGGTAGAGTGAACTTTATACATATTGTTTTTTTTTAAATTTAACAATAAGTTATTAGACTTAAACCAGTTTAGTACCTGAGGGAGAGAATTATTTGTACTGTCAAGATCATTCTCTTGTCTTTTAATTTTGAAAATAAGTGAAGTGTCATCTGCAAATAATACTATCTCTGACATATTTTGAACCATGAAAGGAAAATCATTTACATATAAGGAACGGCCCCAAAATCGATCCTGTGGCACTCCTATCCTGACCTCTGACCCTGAAGATTTAGTTCTATTTATATCAGCTCTTTGAATACTTCCTTCCACATAATGATGTCATAAGTTTTAGAAACATTTCACCTTCTTCCAAGGATCCGTCCGCACTCAAGGTCATTGGTTCACGACTCGTGATGACTACTCTAGACTACGACGATTCTTGTCTCCTCTCGTTTTAGGGTGTCGTACCCAATGGGTGCAAATCGAGACCCTATTACTTGACAATACTTCGCTGTCTGTTTAACCTTATCTTTAAGTATAATTGCGACGACTTTTTAAGAATAAAAGTTCTATTCTATCACAGAGATCTATCTTTTGAACCGTAATAGGTAGACACTTGAAATTTTCACAGAATGTGTATACCTGAATAAGATCTTAACTGGCTAAGGAAGAAAATACCCAACAAGAAAAAGTGTGAGTAATGCCTAAGCCAAGAACTGACCTGAACAGAAGAACTTGGACAGATGTAAAAAACTATTTTTAAAATGTCATTAAAAAAATCCGAAAGGGTCCTAACAAAGGATCTAGAGCAGTGATTTGGTTGGAACAATGTTTTCTTGTTTTTTTACTATTATTTGTTATTAACCCTCCGACGCTGTAGTGCCTGGGACATGGTTCTATAGATGGTGTAGGCTTGCCCAGCACATATATCATCCTGACAGCTTAGTCGGCCTAGCCCACAGGAAAGACTAGTCAATACGTGCGGAGTCAACTATGCCGCGGGTTTCCTTACGATGTTTTCCTTCACTGTTAGCGTCGGAGTGGTCCCTTCACCCATCTAGTGTGAGTGAAGATACCACTGGACGCTGTATAAATCATCTCATTCAGTAGATGCAAAAAAGCCAATATTATTATTATTAACCCTACAAACCTAATAATCTTAAGAACCATGCAAACCCAACCTAACCTAAGCCCTTCAATGATAACAGGATCTTTGCGTAACGCAATGTATAGTACCTACGATGTGTTTTGTCTTTGCTATAGTGGCACTGATAAGTGCTTTAACTCTGTGATGCTCTCTATTATTGAACATACATACTTAGCATAAGTCTAATTTCTCGTATAAAGTGCGGTCCTTTTTACAGGTACTCATTTTGTGCTTATACACACAATGGGAACTGGAGGCGCCACGTGGTGGTTCTAATGAGTCTAATTTCTCTTATAAAGTGCGGTCCTTTTTACGGTCCGCATTTTATCACATTTTGTGCTTATATACACAATGGGGACTGGTGGCGCCACGTGGTGGTACACACCTGAACTATTTTTTGGTTTGTGTTAACTCAACTCGACAAAAATACCGAATATGAGGTCCTCCCCGAAAATTTGCTCATACTTCGCCAGTCGAACAATCAGAACGCGAGAATTCGATAGCTATATTTGAAGCTTCCTCAAAATATTGTGCGGACGTCCGCACAATGAGGTCCGACCGCACATTGAGGGTTTTTGACTAACTTAAGACCGCACAATGTTAAAGCCGCGAAGACTACATACATACATACATACATACATACATACATACATACATACATACATACATACATACATACATACATACATACATACATACATACATACATACATACATACATACATACATTCATACATACATACATACATACATACATACATACATACATACATACATCATACATACATACATACATACATACATACATACATTACATACATACATACATACATACATACATACTTACATACATACATACATACATACATACATACATACATAATACATAATACATACATACATACATACATACATACATACATACATATACAGTAGACTCAATCGATGCAAAGGCCAAAGTATTTTACCTTATGAATTGACTTCTGCATAGCAGGGGTATTCCAGTTTTATCGGCACTCAATTCAGGATTCTTGTTACATTTGATGTCTTTGAACAGACCCACCCAATCTCCGATGGTAAAAGTCTTATTCGATACGCATGTAGCTTCCTGTAATGGCATGAATAATAAATGTTAAAATATAATAATATAGGTATAAAGAACAAAAAACTGACTGTTAAGTTTATTTATTACAATTCGATGTTAGTATTTATGCAGTGTTCCTATTTGTTTATCGGTAGGTCAATCGTCTATGCAGTGTACATTGACTTGCCATAGTAGGTAATCAATGCTCTGCGGATAAAAGAAATTATAGAAGTATTTCAAGGTTAAAATATAATTATGTTATGATAATTATGACAACGCTCTCCGCTGATCGAATCCCGAATCATTCGCAGCCCCGGCTGCCTGAGCGATCCTAAACGATCACGAAGGTTAAGCAACATAGGGCGTGTTCTGTGCATGGATGGTTGACCGCCTATGACTAATGGCATTTTCCGAGCTATTCCTTGCTTCGCGAGGCACATTAAGTAATTGGTGCCGGCTGTCGTCAATAAGCAGTCGTTACGCCAACTCAGAGACTTTAGGGCGGCTTGAAAACTTCTGATAGTAAGACTAGTCTTGCAAGCCTCCACCATTTCGGACTTGACCCCCGTGGTGGAATATGGCCTATACCTTCCTAAGGGTAGAGACCCGTGCCCCACGGTGGGGACATAATGGGCTGAATTGGGTTTTTTTTATGTTTCAAGTGTTTAGCGCCATCTAGTGACGAGTAGCAAAATTTAGGGGTGCTAACTAGGGGCACCAATGGAATGCAAATCGTAACTTGTTTTTAATAGGTCGTACGTACGTTTTTATTGAAAAGGGAACATGAGAATTCTTAACAACTGTGACAACTATTTTTAGAACCTACAGTCTGGAACCTAGGAGGAGACAGATTTCCTTCGCTTTTTTAGGGAGCAGGGTACCACTGCCTTAGTGATAGGGTCACTGTAAAATGTTTTTTAAATAAATTATCTTTTATCTTATCTTTATCTTACCTACATACCCACGTATGTCATAGTGTTTATGATTCACTATGTTTACTTTTTGAAAATAATGTATTATAAAACAAGTTATGATTTTTGTTCCATTGGTGGCGCTGGTTAGCAACGCCCAGCGCCTAATGGTTACGGAATACAAATAATGTAAATGTTATGTTGTAATAAATGATATGTTGTAAATGTTGTTAAGCGCCTTTAAGAAACTTCGAACACTGGTAATCTGGCCACAGATATGGGACGTGAGACAATGGAGCAGAAAATTATTCACTGACATGCAAGTGTGGGGGTGTACCTTTATGATATAATATTTTATATGGCAATAAACATTTTTATTGCCATATAAAATATTACGGAATACGGCGCTCATTAGGGGAGGGCTATGTCCAGTAATGGACTAGTCTAGCGCCTAAGAAACATTTTTATCTCTTTATCAAATATAGGCTATATTTAGCATTTCAACCAAATTCACCCCAGCATTTATTGCACAGGTACTTACGGCGACATTAAAATCAGTGGTGTAATTTCCCAAAACAATAAATCTGTTGCTGCCACTGCAGGAAACAGTTATTGTTTCCGAACGCCCCACCAAGATGGCGCCGCCGTCGTTTGGCGCCAAAAACTCGCCGTTTTGCAGAAAAACTGGCTGCGGTGAGCCGAAATCAGTTGGTTTGTTGAGCGACAGATCACAATCTGAAAATTTAATAAAATAAGTTTTTATTTTAAAGTAAGTAAAAATGCATTTATTGCGACCAATAATAGAAAGGAGAAATTACAAATTAATAATGACTTCATAGCTGGCGACAAAAGGTGTGTGCTCAGCGTGTGCCGCCAGATAAAACTATGACAATATTATAGATAGATGCTGTTTTTCAGCACTCGCCCACTTAAAAACTAACTACAAACTAGTTCCTAATCCTAAATACAAATAAAGAAATGTGACATAATTCGGTTGTCCAGTGTTTCAAAATAACACACTGCATTTTCAGCAGTAATCTGAATGATTTTAATACCTACTAGTGTGCGTGCATGTGTATGGTTCTAATAATTATGAGGTTTATGTATGTATGTTTAATTTCCTCCAGCAACTTTCCATCGTAAGGTTGTCTGGAAGAAATTGCTTTTAGCAATAAGGCCGCCAATTGTACTACTATGTATATTTGCAATTGTTTTGTATTTGTTGTTTTCCAGTGTACAATAAAGAATATTCTTATCTTATGTTATATGTACGAAAGAAGGGATGGACCCAAAATATTTTGGATCTGTCTCATTTACAAAAATGAAGTACCTACTGTAGGATCGAGAGATATCTATTATAAAATGAAATGGGCACCTAATTTAAATGTATCTGCCTACCCCTCTGGGATACAGGCGTAGGCGTGAGGTTATGTATGCATGTGTACTTGTATTATTCATTGTATAATACCTAAATTTTTTAACATTGCTTCTGGCCCCACACTAGGATACCCTGTGTCGTGGGAACCAATGAAACCATGACATCACAAACATGTAAACATCCAAGACCTGAGGTTTTTTTTGTTCCCAGCTGGGATTCGAATCGTAAAAAATGCCCTCAGAGTAGGTACTTGTCGCGGACTCAACGCTACGGTGTGCGGTCATTTTGTTCCCCGAAAATTTAGTGAAGCGTACCTACGCTATGGAAGCTAATATTCTGAGATTACATTGTGTTAAGCACCGTACGAGTATGATGCCCTACTTTTCTGTTTTAATAATAGGTAAATATTTTATTTGTAAATCCGTGTTTATTTAATAATATTTACAAGACAATTAATTACAAGAACAGACAGAGAACTAAATTTAAAAACTGACACAAGTAAAAAAAGACACGTTTATTCGTGTTTTGGCTTCTAAACGTGTTCACTTCTCAACGTAAACCATTACAACTCGCACAGCCATTTTAATTTCCATACTTGTCGCTAGGTGGCGCTTCCTCGTTGCCATAGAAATATGAGTTTACGTTAACGCGATCGAGTAGTTAAAAAACTCGCACTAAGCACTCTGAGTTGTAATTTACATAAAGTAGTTGAAAAAGAAAAGGCATTTTAGTTTTAGCTCTTCGTGTGCGATACTCGATACAATTTATACGAGATCTATAGGTATCGACAGACAAAAAAGTACCCGGGGGACAGTCCCTCTTCTGCGCAGGCCTTAAAATACGTACCTATGCATTTTTGCTAGTCGCAAAATAGGCTTCTCTCAAGCCAGAGTAAACTTACAGAATGAAAACTGACGAGTGAGGAAACTGACCAGTTAAAACGAATAAGTCAAAACTGACAAATCATGTAAAATAACGAATTAAGGAAACTCTTTTGAGGAAACTGATGATGAGTGCCTCGTGATGATTCTCGAAGCGCTCGTGGCCTAGTCGAACCGAGTGACTGGAATCAATCACTTGATTTAAGCAACAACAGGCGCAGTCAGGTGCACGATGCGTGACCGTCCCGTGACTACCACTAGTGCATAGATACAAGTATATTTTACTGGCGTGGCATTTTTCCGGCGCTTCCGTGCTTCGCAAGGTATGCTAAGCCGTTGGTGCAGGCTGTCAGCCACGTCAGAGGCAGTAAGGCCCACTACTGTCTTACGATCCTCCACCAACCCGGACTTGGCTCCCGTGGTGGAGTATGGCCTAACCTTCCTGCGATGCCCCTTGCCCCAGCAGTAGTGATACAAGGGTTGATATCGAAGTGATGATTCTTATTCTGTTTTTTCAGTTAGCACAGGCTGCCAGCGTGATAGCACGCCGTGGTATGTTATTCGTAGTGGCGCGCGCGTTCGACCGATAAACTAGTACCTACATACAATCTAACAATGCATATTTTCGGCCATGACATTCCTGTTAGATTACTTCAATTATAGTGCATACCAAGGATCAGTAATATCCACATTAAACTTAGCGCAGACAGTATTTCTTAATGATTCGCGATGCTCATACACATCGATATCAACCCTTGTATGTCCCCACTGTTGGGGCACGGGTCTCTTCCTGCATCGCAGGAAGTTTAGGCCATACTCCACCACGGGAGCCAAGTCCGGGTTGGTGGAGGATTGTAAGACAGTGGCGGGTCTTACTGTCAGAAGTTATCAAGCCGCCCGTGAGGCCTCTGACATGGCTTTACGACTGCCATTACATGACAGCCGGCACCAACGGCTTAACGTGCCTTGCGAACCACGGAAGCGCTCGGAAAATGCCACTAGCGGTAGTCACATGTCACAGGACGATCACCCATCCTGCACCTTACCGCGCCTGTTGTTGCTTAACTCAAGTGATTGATTCCAATCACTCGGTTCGCCTAATCCACGAGCTTTTCATACATAGTTACATATTTAACGGGTCTAATCGCGATTGTATAGCGCTCGTGGATTAGGCGAACCGAGTGATTGGAATCAATCACTCGGCCCCAGTGGTGGAGTATGGCCTTACCTTCCTGCGATGCAGGAAGAGACCCGTGCCCCTGCAGTGGGGGCATACAAGGGTTGATAACGCAACGTATATTAGGTAAAACGTAATTACGTAGCGCAGACAGCTCTTGGGTTATTATTTTATTAACTAGCGCCAACAATGGTGCAAAAATCTATTTTTAAAACAGTCTAGCACCTAGGACTTTAAGGGCCTGTTTCACAATCTGCAAATAAAGTTCCGGATAAGCTATCCTCAACGTCATCGATGCAGGTGACTATTAGTTTGGCAATCTTAGCGTGAGCGAAATAGGTAGCGCTACTGCGGCAATCAATTCTGCACCTTTACCGTATCGGTTAAAGATCATGTTGAATGTACTTATAGCTTCGGGTACTTTCGTTACACTCCTTCCTAGTCTGGGCGAACGTAGATTCCCGAAGGGACTTTTATGATGTGTAGTACTGTACGTAAAGTACATTTCAGTGGAATATCTTAGGGAAACCTGAGTGGCTGAAGTGTTCAACTAACTTAGCGCTTGAAAACGCCTCTCGACAGACGCGTGGTAATTAAGCCCTACTCTCTCGTTCTAAGAGATCTGTGCCCTGCAGTGGGACGTAGGTACATAGGCTAGATAAAAAAATCAACCTGCTCGTAGTAGGCGGGTATAATGTCCGGCAGATAACTTGAACAGAAATACACGTAGTGCAGAATATATTAGATTGCGATGAACGCGTAAGAGAAAAGCAATCTATTTTCTTTTTGATTTAACTAAAAAAAAAAAAAAATTTAAACTGTTTATTTCATAGAAAAAAAAGTATACAAAAGTTTTCTTGTTCTGGAGGCTAAAAATCTTTCATACAAGATTATAATGCTTCCAGAGGTTGCTCTATATCAGAAAATAAATTTTACAAAGCAAAGCAAAGTAAAAGTGTTGAAAGTGCCAAGGAACATTATACAAACAAGTGATTATATTAAAGTATATTATGTTCTATATATGTAGTGAGGTATTAATATTTTAGAAACCTATTCAGAGGCCAAAAATTCCACCCATGCCGGGACCCGAGCCCGCGACCCCCGGCCATCCGCGCCAGCGCTCCCTCCTACTGAGTCAACTAAAGTTCTAAGAATTTTAGTTGTTTGGATTTGAGGCTAGTTTCTGAATTGAAAACTTCGCTAAGTAGGTAAATACAGTCAAGTTGATTGTCAGCCATTATACCTAATATGGTAAACGGCATATACATACCTATGTTATAATATAATATAACAGTAATACCTAATAAGTACTAACAGTGTAAGCATATTGCTAGTAACATTTAAATATTCTTGTAACGTTTTGTTTGTACATGGATGTACCTATGCTAAGATCTGAAATAAACGTTTATAAGTATTACATAATTATAAATAATATAGGTAAAGCTTCTACTTGCCACTCTCAACTTCGAAAACGGTGTTCAGCACAAATACGAGAGCAAACAGGAACTTTTTAACAAAACCCATTCTGTAACTCGAGACGCGAAACACGTCACTGCAGCTCGGAGTACATAACTGTACAAGCAAGCAGGCTAATTTAACACGCTGGGAGCCGCACCGAGCAGCCATATTGTAAACATAGAAAATTTACGCGAGGCGCACCTTTTGTTCTTATGATTTTGCGTCGAATTCCATTAATACATAATTATCTTGGAGTATGGCCTAACCTTCCTGCGATGCAGAAAGAGACCCGTGCCCCAACAGTGGGGACATACAAGGGTTGATATCGATGGCCTACCTAACCTTCCTGCGATGCAGAAAGAGACCCGTGCCCCAGCAGTGGGGACATACAAGGGTTGATCACGATCTTGTAAGCAATAATTTTAAAAGGGTGTGGTGAAGTAAAACTAAGAAAAGGAATTATATACAGCTATATATTTCAATAAAAATAGACTTATTCTATAATATAAAAATGAATCGCTGAATGTGTTGGTAAGCGCAAATCTCGAGAACAGCTGAACCGATTTCGCTAATAAATTCTTTTTTTAAGAATATTTCGTGAAGTACGAGGATGGTTCTTACGGAGGGAAAAATAAAAAATGTTTGCAAAGGTTGGCTGGAAGAGATCTCTGTTAGAGATAAGTTCGCCTTTGAAACAAATTTTATGTAATGATCTTTCGATTTTACTGTTCAAACAGTAAAGTCGAAAGATCATTCATAAAGAATATATATAAAAAAAAACCGTGCTTCGCAAGGCACGTGAAGACGTTGGTGCCGGCTGTCATTAATGGCAGTCGTTAAGCCATGTCAGAGGCCTTATGGGCGGCTTGATAACTTCTGACAGTAAGGCCCGCCACTGTCTTACAATCCTCCACCAACCCGGACTTGGCCCCCGTGGTGGAGTATGGCCTAACCTTCCTGCGATGCAGGAAGAGACCCGTGCCCCAGCAGTGGGGACATACAAGGGTTGATAACGATATAAAAAAATAAAGAATCGACTGTTAGGCGGTAAGAAGTTCGCTGGGTCAGCTAGTAGATAATGAAAATAGAAAATAGCTTATTCTATTATATTTATGTATAAATTGCAGTGCCCTTACAGGGCTCATGTTGCGGACTATTATAATCTCAGAACACAAAAATAAGATTATAATGTTAAGAGCTATTCTGTACCACATGAAGCAATAAACGAACTTGAACTTGACTTTACGCTTATATCCAGCTAAAACTACTTTGATGCGAAAAAGCATTTTATGCATACCAACACTGTACCTACCTACAAATAATTAAATATAGACTTAGGTACTTCGAAAGACATTAAATTAAAAAATCTAACATATTGACAAATTACACTATTTTTATTTTTAATGCACTAACCCGTGCATTAAAAATTAACTAAGTAGTCGGGGCTGTAAGTAATGCAATTTGCTTAAGTCAGATGTCGCTGCCTGTACGTAATACAGAGAATATTGTAAAGAGGTTCGAAATTTCACTGATGCCGTGAGTCGCCCATTGGCTCAATTGGTAGAGCGCTGGTACGGATAGCCAGAGGTTGCGGGTTTGAATCCCGGCATGGGTGAAATTTTTAGCCTCTAAATAGGTTTTTAAATATTGACAAATGTTATTATCAAGATTACCTATTTACATTTATTTAATTAGGTACCTAAATAAATAAACTATATGTAGAAATACTACAACAGGGCATTACATACAGACCTAATCTAGCCTTTGAACTCTCAGAACATTGAAAATAACAAAGGAGAAGGGAAAAAAAGAATGCTAGCAAAAGTGTATTTTAGAACTAGTATACCTAATAGTAAATGTTCTATAGTAGTAGCAATAGCATTAGCTAACGATGAAGGAAAACATCGTGAGGAAACTTGAGTGTTTAAGTATTCAAATACCTCAGCGCTTGATGTTGCCAATCCGCGGTAGGCATGCGTGGTAAATTAGCACACACTCTCTCTCTCTCTCTCTGAGTGAAGGCCTGTGCCCTGCAGTAGCACGTATATTAAAAAAAAAACCGTATACGCCCTGCGTAGGTACAGTGCCACCATTTTATCTGTTCAGTTGATAGCGGCGCTAGTGGAGAATTTGGGGGTGCCATTTACGAAATTTACTCAGAAAAAATGGAAAATTTAAAGTAAAACGCCCGTCTTTAAACGTAAATAAAATGTATCTATAAATCAACAGACAGCGGAATGTTTCTTTTTAATATGGCAGATGAAAAGGCCGTTGTTACAATTTTGCCCACCTGAACAGATAACTTAGTGGCGCTGTATTTCTTTTTCTTTGTATTTTTTTTTTTAAATCTACGGCTCGATCGCTGTGTTAATCATCTCATTAAAGATGTTTCACAAACGCCCCAACTGGAGTTGGAATTGACTGATTTTTGTTTTAAAACAGATGCCGTCGCTTATCAGCTGAATGAGGGCTTTTCAATGACGGCTGTCAGTGGAGTTCCACACAGACGTAATAGATGGCGCTAGCACGGAGTCCCTTTAAAGTTGCTACCACGTTGCTACGAATTTTTTTCTATATCAGTTGGTAGGATCACAGAGTATAAAGTTAGGAATGAGTTCCACAGATAAGAGAGACTACATTAGTTCTCACAGAGTTTCAGAGTTTTGTATCGTCCATCGGTAGTAGTACTACTCTTTCCTTTCATAGTACCTAGGTACATAGTCTGGTTTTTTTATATAAAGTTCAACTTTCGCCTCTTACGTAGCCTTAGTAGAGTGTAGAGCTAGACCTCAAAACAATAACTAAAGCTAGACGTTCTCTGCTCTTCTGCCTAATGTAAACAACGAATCAAAATCGAGTGCAAGCATGGATACGAAAATTAATAGAGTTTGCGCTGTAAAAACTTGCAAAAATTGTGGCACTCACTTGTTCCCAAAAGATTAAAGCTATCGAACAGCTGAAGTCTGGGTTGACGATAAAAAAATATAGTAGAATTTGCTCAAGTCATTTTAAGCCAACTGATTTTGTTAAAAGGAAGCCTTTAGCCCTATTACAACCAAGTAAGTTTGTCATTATTTAAAGACACTTTAAATATGCAACTATGCCTTATTTTGAATTATATTGGCCCCGTTGTCGGCTAATATAAATTTTATTGATCTAAACAAATATATTAAAAACATAATTCATAAGTATTGTTTATGCGTTTCGCACTCCATTTTAAGGTCCACGAGAGACCACTCCCCATATTTTTTGTCCATTATACAGGCCGGTGTCGTTGATACAAGAAGAATCGTGGTCCAATAAGCAGGCTCGGGTCAATCAGGTAAGCAATCAGGTAGTCCGGGTCACAAGCGTTGTTTTCGTCGATTAAAGAAAGTATCAGGGTCCGTAGGCAAGCAAGGTCGTAAATAAATCAAATATTCAAACAAACGAAAACGTAACGACGCAACCAATAGTATTGTGTCGGTCATGTACGAAGTACGATTAAGATACGTTACCATGCAATGACCGAAAGGAAACGTTTCCCAGTAATAATCGGACATTCGGTCTATTCGTTCATTGCTCTCGCGATCACGGATTGGCTGAATGAATAAATGAACCGGACCGGGTGACGAATATGGCCGAGAGCGAACGAACGCTGCATAAGAGAGAGTGTGGTGATTGAACTGAACGGAGCGAAATTGTTTCGATCGGTCTCCCTTCAGCCGGTCGGTCTTTTCCGAACTTTAGAAGTAGGTCGTATGTCGTAGCAATAAAGATTGTTTTTACTTGTTTTGTTTTTTGTTTCATTCATTGTGTCAATTCTGCGCTGCTGGTTCGCGCGCTAATCCAAGTAGGTACTTTTGTAAAAGTAATACCGTGTTGTTTTCTTGATGTTAGTTTCTCTAACGAATATAACATAATATTTTCACTGTGTTATTATTATAGTAAATTATTGGTGAAGGAGATTTTTCTGTTTCGTGCGCTTTGGGACGCTTATTTCAGTGGTAGTAATCTTGTTCTGCGAGCTACTTTTGTTCTTTGCAAATAACAAAAGTAGCTTACGATAATCTAGATGGTAATAATTATTTCATTGTACGTAGGAAAAAAAACTACTCGAACTAAAAATATTTTTTAATTGATTTTTATCATAGTACTTCTAATATAATGGTGGCACGGCAACATTAAAACTATTAATCATGAATTGATGGTCCTGTAAAAATACAGATATTAAAAAAAAACATATTTTATGGCTGAAAGGTCAAAACGTGAACGTTGAGATGGTTCTACTTTGAGGTCCTAATAGTCCTAATAGTACTAATATACAGTACTAGTACATTGACTCAAATGTAACAGTACGGAGCGATCTTTAAGATGTCCGAGCAGTCCCAATACTAGCAACCAACAGTCAACACAATCAACACGCTACGCTCAGCTACGCACAGATTACTCAGCAGTCAAACGGAACACACACATTTTTTCCATAATCTATAGTCATAGCTATGCTGTGACGACTCCGTCGTTGGCATTAAAAAAAAAAAAGTTCAGTTTCCATACACAAGACTTGCAACGCCATCCATCGAGAGAAAAAGGAAGTATTTTTACTTTTTAATAGCTGTCCGAAAAGAGCTCAATGAGCTCTTGAGGGCTTTTCAATGACGGCTGTCAGTGGAGTTCCACACGGACGTAATAGATGGCGCTAGCACGGAGTCCCTTTATAGTTGCTACGATTTTTTTTCTGTATCAGTTGGTAGGATCACAGAGTATAAAGTTAGGAATGAGTTCCACAGATAAGAGAGACTACATTAGTTCTCACAGAGTTTCAGAGTTTTGTATCGTCCATCGGTAGTAGTACTACTCTTTCCTTTCATAGTAGGTACATAGTCTGGTTTTTTTATATAGTTCAACTTTCGCCTCTTACGTTGCCGTAGTAGAGTGTAGAGCTAGACCTCAAAACAATAACTAAAGCTAGACGTTCTCTGCTCTCCTGCCTAATGTAAACAACGAATCAAAATCGAGTGCAAGCATGGATACGAAAATTAATAGAGTTTGCGTTGTAAAAACTTGCAAAAATTGTGGCACTCACTTGTTCCCAAAAGATGAACAGAGAAGAACATTGTGGATTAAAGCTATCGAACAGCTGAAGTCTGGGTTGACGATAAAAAAATACAGTAGAATTTTCTCAAGTCATTTCAAGCCAACTGATTTTGTTCAAAGGAAGCCTTTAGCCCAACTACAACCAAGTAAGTTTGTTATTATTTAAAGACACTTTAAATATGCAACTATGCCTTATTTTGAATTATATTGGCCCCGTTGTTAGCTAATATAAATTTTATTGATCTAAACAAATATATTAAAAACATAATTCTTAAGTATTGTTTTTGTGTTTCGCACCTTCAACTCCATTTTAAGGTCCGCGAGAGAGCACTCCCCATATTTTTTGATACAAGAAGAATCGTGGTCCAATAAGCAGGCTCGGGTCAATCAGGTAAGCAATCAGGTAGTCCGGGTCACAAGCGTTGTTTTCGTCGATTAAAGAAAGTATCACGGTCCGTAGGCAAGCAAGGTCGTAAATAAATGAAATATTCAAACAAACGAAAACGTAACGACGCCACCAATAGTATTGTGTCGGTCATGCATGTACGAAGTGAGTCTTTTTAATCTGTGGTACGAAGTACGATTAAGATACTCGTACGTTACCATACAATGACCGAAAGGAAACGTTTCCCAGTAATAATCGGACATTCGGTCTATTCGTTTATTGCTCTCGCGATCACGGATTGACTGAATGAATAAATGAACCGGACCGGGTGACGAATATGGCCGAGAGCGAACGAACGCTGCATGAGAGAGAGTGTGCAGATTGAACTGAACGGAGTGAAATTTTTTCGATCGGTCTCCCTTCAGCCGGTCGGTCTTTTCCGAACTTTAGAAGTAGGTCGTATGTCGTAGCCATAAAGATTGTTTTTACTTGTTTTGTTTTTTGTTTCATTCATTGTGTCAATTCTGCGCTGCTGGTTCGCGCGCTAATCCAAGTAGGTACTTTTGTAAAAGTAATACCGTGTTGTTTTCTTGATGTTAGTTTCTCTAACGAATATAACATAATATTTTCACTGTGTTATTATAGTGAATTATTGGTGAAGGAGATTTTTCTGTTTCGTGCGCTTTGGGACGCTTATTTCTGTGGTAGTAATCTTGTTCTGCGAACTAATTTTGTTCTTTGCAAATAACAAAAGTAGCTTATGATAATCTAGATGGTAATAATTATTTCATTGTACGTAGGAAAAAAAAACTACTCGAACTAAAAATATTTTTTGATTGATTTTTATCATAGTACCTACTTCTAATATAATGGTGGCACGGCAACATTAAAATATTAATCATAAATTAATGGTCCTGTAAAAATACAGATATAAAAAAAGCATATTTTATGGCTGAAAGGTCAAAACGTTAACGTTGAGATGGTTCTACTATGAGGTCCTAATAGTCCGAATAGTACTTATATACAGTACTAGTACATTGTCTCAAATGTAACAGTACGGAGCGATCTTTAAGATGTCGGAGCAGGCCCAATACTAGCAACTAAAAAAATATTAAAACAAAAGATAAAAACCGACATAAAAACAATAAGGCACTTAAATTTTTATTAAAAAAATATATATTTCACGATTATGATTATGAGGCCTGATAGAATGGAATGTGACGCATGCCCATCGTGGATTTTTTATTAAGGGACTAATCATCACGACAGAAAAATTTAGTGTTGTGGTTATAGGTGCAACTGACCAGGGGGTCGATTCTCGCCCATGCCAATTGAAAGCGTAGACGCAAAGATTCGAAGGCTTAAGACATTTATCGCAAAAATAAGATAACGTAATATTAAATATTATAATTATATATGTATGTTGATTATTATTATTACATTTGATGAAGACATTAATTTTCTAACTAATTAAATAAAATAATAAATTTTCCTATAACTATATACAGCATTAATATTAAAAAGATTTACATATTTACAAAAAAAAAGAAAGGTTTAAATAAAAAAGTCTACACCGCTGCCGATGGGGAGAGTTCCCAAGACACAGGCAGCATTCCCTCTCTGAATGGCCAGGCTGATGCGCTGGCCGAGGTAGCTACCAGCTCTTGGGTCGCCCGATGAGTCGAGTCGCGTCGCTATTTCTTTTTGAAGTTTACGCGCCTCGGGCCCCCACGGACCCATCGTCTCGACCCCAAACGGCGCAAATAGGTAACCATCCCCAAGGACAGAGTATTTGCGCCGCTTGAGGCCTTCGGCCGTAGTCGCCGCCGCGCCCGCGGCCCTGCTGGTGTGGGTGACATGGGAAGACGCCAGTGTGTCCACGCAGGTCGCATCCCACACTAGCGGCCTCCCGCTCTGCCACGGCACCAGAGACATACCGTCGGGTATCCTTCCATCGTCCCGTGCTATACCGTTAGGCTCAAGGATGGCCGGCACGGCGACGCTGGAAAGAGCCCTCCGGATTATCTCGTTCAGGGACGCGTGACGCGACAGTCACGCGTCCATTTTGGTTAAGGTTAAGTGGACTAGATCATCTATTGGTGTGAGTAAGGATTGAAATTTCCAGACAGGTGTGCATCTTAGGATGTATGTGAATTTTGGCACAAATAAACAAAATCGTATGATGGTATATGCCATGTGGGATTTGATTTTGCTCAAATGAAATGATGTTTCCTCGAACTTGGCCACCTGGTCTCTGACGTATGGTTCTATTCCCTCGCTGAGTACTGGGGCCCCTAGGAGGCGGAATGAACTCTTGTCTAAATTTTTAATATTTGGGGCTAACGTGTTGAATTTGTTTTCGATTTCTTTTTAATTCCGTTACCTAATGTGTCTTTAATATAAATTTCGCATTTACCAAACTTTAATTCTAGTTTGAAATTTTGTATCAAGAATGACAGGTCATTTAAGACTGTTTGTCGGTCGCCTCCCAGGGTACCATCGTCTAGGTACCAGATGTTCAAACTCGAGGAAAGGGCAGTTATTATGGGGTGAATGGCGAGGCTAAATATGGCCGGCCCGAGTGGGTCTCCCTGTTGACAGCCCACTGATGAGTGAAGGAGGTGCTCTCTATAGAGTAATTTTGAGGGTGTACTATAGCACTGCCAAATATAACCGTACATTTCCGGTATTACCTCCTTCACCTGCGTCAGGATGGCACCTCTGTCAACAGAGTTAAAAGCATTTTTCACGTCGACCTTAACAACGACCTCACCGCCATCCTCCTCGAGGTATGTCCTCATCGCATGTACTGCCGCTTCGCAGCCCCCTCTACTTCCGAAACCTAATTGAAACGGTTGAAACTTACTGGACAGCGAGGGTAGGATGTGTCGGCAGCACAGTTTGGATGCCAATCTCCGTATGCTTGATCCTACGGCTAAGGGTCTAATACCTCCATCTTTTTTTAGGAGAGCGCAGAGATTGGCTCCATATAGGATGTCTGTGAATTCGGGACATACCTTCCCGGCCAACATCAGGTTAATCAAGGCCGTAAATTCCTTCAAGAGGGTCTCACCGGCCTCACCGGCTGAGCTGCAAAGAAAGTCTTTTAAGTGTTGTGGGCTTAGACCATCAAGACCGCTCGCTGATCCTCCCTTGAAGGACATCACGGCCGATAAGAGGTCTTTTCCGATTATTCCGATGTTGGCGTCCTCGGGTTGAGGAGCAGGCGGTAGTGCGGTGGTTGCAAGGGGCGACGGATGCTTGCCCTCCAAGGCCGAGACTGTTTCGCGGGAGTCGGGATCGTCTCGGCCGGGAGAACAGGAGCTGAGCAGCTCCCCGGATATCGCCATCGCTGACTTTATTTTCCACTAGTCTATATTTGTTTATGCTATAAGAATTTGCTTGTCTGTCTGTTGGTAGGTCTAAAGGGTTCGAGCAGTTGTTTTTAATGGATTGTGTCAGGGAGCTGCGTTTTCTCGTGTCCTCTTTTACGTGCAGTGTTCGGTAGGCAAAGGTATAAAGTGCCTCCCAGGCGCACTTCGAATTTTCATCCACTACTTTCTTTACTGCTAACTGTAGATTTTTTGCGACGCTTATTCGAGCTCCACGCGGGATTCTTTTAACAACTTTAACAGAGGATTTGCACTTTCCTATAGTTTTCCAAAAGGGTTCACTTGTTCCTGGATTTTGTTGTGTGGTCGTTGTGATAGGGGTAGGTTGTGAGTGAGTATTTTGGGAGGTGGACTTATGTGTTCGAGCTTTGTGAATGTTTAAGCCCGCCCTGCCTTTGAAGAAGCGCGGCTGGGGGCACTCCGGGCACTGCACGTATTCCGGGAGTGAATCATGGTGGCCGCTGGCTATGCCGTCGGCCTGCGACATATACGAGTATATACTGGTCGTTGTTGTTTTTCTTGGGCTGGAGGTTGTTTTCTAATTTCTTTCTATTCTTCTTCTTAATTTATCTAGAAATGGATAAAAATATTCTATTCCTGCATTCCTTCCACATCATATTATTTATTAGGACAATTTTATAAACCTATTTAGAGGCCAAAAATTCCACCCATGCCGGCATTCGAACCCGCGACCTCTGGCTATCCGTGCCAGCGCTCTTTCCGAGCTCTTTCTCATTCGAATTCAATCTAGCATGGCGTTCAGCATACAGATTTTGGCTGTCGCTCGAATTTTTACATAGTCCAAGTCACAAGACTCCAGACAGTGAATTACTGAATGAAAATGTTTGAAGTGTTTCAAATTAAAAATTAATACTTTGCTTTAATATGTGTTCTCAATTTCCATCTCCGAGTCTTCATTAGATCATCACCAAATTACCCTGAGACTACTTCTAAGATATTGCTAAAGGATGGGCTCCATTGGACCTTATTTACTGCTGTCCATTGAAAAGTTAATTAAGTCTTTATCAGATCTTCATTAAATTAAAATGGTGTCCTTTTTTCTTTAATTCAATTAATCCCTTACGTTAAGCCTTTTTTTCGAATAGATGTGACGTCCATCGAAAAAAAAGGATTGGCGAAATCGGTTAAGTTTAACTGAATTGTGCGAGAACATAGTAAAAAAATTTAAAATATACGCGTCGAATTCATAGCCCACCCCTTTTTGAAGTCGGTTAAGAACAGACAGACATTAACATAATAAACACCCTATTAGATTTCAAAATTCAATCACTAATTCCTAATTTCAGGAGATAATGTATGGTATCTGTTTAAAACAAAAAAAGTACATTTCGCAATTTATTAAAAAAATAGCCGAAGGGACAAGAAACAAAAAATAATATAGTGATGACGGCACTAAACAGAGATTAGATTCGTGAACTACAGCCAACTCTGTGATAGAGTAATGCTAAAAAGTTAAAATTACTTTGCTAAATTCCGCCAAAAATCCCACAAGCACCATGCGGTTAGCTAATGTTGATGTTATGTTAGAGTAATGTTGATAGCACATCAACTCGTAACTCTTTACATGCCTCAATACTTCTACCATTTTGTTCTACGCTTGTGCCGTCTAATCTACTTGTCTAGTTACTTTATGTGCTAATTTGCAAGTCACTACTAATTCAGCTGTACCTAAATACAGGATAAAATTGAAACAATCAAAACTTTACAACATAACTCTTACACAGTACTATTTATTACATAATTATTTTACAGGCAACAAATCACCCCAGTTACTAGACCGAGCACATCTGTACGTTGTCTGGTCAAATTTGGACTTAGCGAATATTACCTCTTCTAGTTCACCTTTCGCCGTACATAACCTACAGACTGTATGTCCTGAGCGTACAATGGGAGCTCTAACAACTCTAGGCCACTGCTCATCATCATGTGGACGGTCACCTTTTCTTAATATTACATATGAAAACAACTCTGCAGCGATATCTGATCTCGCTGGGAACGGTAAGGGGTCATATTTCATGAGAAAATTACATGGGACCTGATGTTCTAAATATCTCGGACATACATTGTCGTTTGGGCATGGTGCAAAGGCGTAACCATTTGTTTCGCCTTTTTCCAAGTTCAGGACAAATTCTCGGGCTTCATTAACAATTTTAAAGCCAGAATACGAGCCTTGTTCAATTATAATTAAAAAATCTTCTGTCTTATTCCAAAGTTTTTGTATGGTTTCAAGTCGGGACTTCATATTTGGCATTTCAAATAGTGAATACGCTGAAAGGACAATACTGTAACGCAGGTCTGTTGAAGCTGGCAGGAACTGACGTTGAAAGAAGCCTCTAAGTGGCAATTCAACATTCTCCTTCCCGTGACACAGGATTAGCCGTGCCAGGTCATTCATTTCTGATGATGTATCAACGCAGAAGTATTCAAATAAGTCCCCTTTCCAGAGTGTGTTTACCGCCCAAGTACCCGTGCCAACGCCGGAGCCAAAGTCAAAGAAGCTTCTGGGCTTATAATCTGGCAGTTTCCGTTTTATTTCGTCTAGAACTTGTAAAATTACCGCATACTCTGGCGCTGCCCGGGACATTAAGTATTGCAACGATGTAGGCTGATCGTAGGCTACATTGCCCCATGAATAAAGGTTCTTCTTCAATGCGCTAAAGACTTTCATTTGGATCTTTCGTTTTACCTCCTCTTTTTCGTCCTTAGTTGATGGTTGATTAGCGTCAGAGTAGACTTTAGGTGCGATTTTCTCGTAAATTTTTGTTGCCTTTTCGTCAATGTCTCCGTCTTCCGGTGGTAGGAGGCGGGAACGCAGGTAGTTAGCTAGCCTTTGGCTGTCGTGGATGTAAGTTTTGGCGTTTTTATCCTCTAAAACAGTCGTGATAGCTTTACAAATATCCGGAGGTATAGACGCCACTTTTATTCGAACTTTTCCAGGGTGCTTCCGTGGCTTGTATAGATTTGAGTCGAAATGTTCACGTAATTTAGCATCTATTTCAACGCGGGTAGCGTAATTGGCTGAGAGACGCGTTAAATAAGTTACTTTCAGTCTTCTAAGCATTTTGCGGTTTTCGTATAACCTCAAAATGTGTTGTTTACTTCTTACCACTTTTTTTCACAGGACGCACAGGCTAAATAGATATAGTTCACAGGCGACAACAATGTGAATCAACTAAAGGAAGGCCAATGAGACGAGATAAAGAATGTAAACAAAGTTTCAGAGGTTCTAAACATTTTTATTTGAATAAAATAGTTACACAAATTTCGGATTCCTTATTTTAATCGCTGTCGTCTGTGTTAGTCTAACATGATTCACCGGAAGAGTCCTAGGCTCATTGCATTATTAAAACCAACAACTAATTACAGTAACAGCAAAAATCAACAAGAAAACTAACAGTAACGGATTAATAAACACAGTAAACTAAGTTAATACGGAAACTTAAAAATACGTATCACTTCGAACGCAATCTAAACAGGAATAGTTCACAAAATAGTGGATGACACCAAATGTTGACAACTGCCGTACTGAAAGTTCAATTCAATTAAATTTTGGCGAAATGGCAACCAGCCGTTGTCGACTATTTCTGCCAGTGTCACGTCTTGATACGACATGAACTAAAAAATAAACACAATTTATGGCGCATCGAGACAAAATTTTATGAGTGGGGCTCCTTTTTGCGGGCTTATCGTGCAGAGTCGTGCAACATAAATCATGCAGGCGAATCTGTAAAGACAAAATTACAATAAGTTGCTTTTTTTTCTGGCAACTATTTACATACCAGACAACATGTAACGAGTAACATTTATGGACAAACAAAAGACATCACAATTTAATTTCGTTTTCCCCAATAAATTTAATAAGTATAATAAATAGATCAGTAGAAGAGGATAAATATGTTAATAAACAACCAAAGTTTATAGGAAGAGGGATATTATTTGAAGGAAGATACATGTAAATATTTAAAGAGTGATTGTTTCTGCGACAGTTGAAGAATATGTGGTCAAGATCGCCCTCCTCAAGCCCGCATTCGCATAAGGGCGAATCTCGTACTCTGATTTTATTAAGAAAAACGGGTGTGCAGCAGTGACCAATACGCAGCCGACAGATTATGGAAACTACCCTCTTACCTACCTTCTTGAATCTAAAAAACCACGGTTTGGTCTGGATAGACGGTTGGATGGTGTAAGACTTGGAGCCCTTAACGCGACTACTCTCCTGCCACAAGTTCAGCCAGGATTCAGCAAGTTGTTTTTTTGGTAAGCAAAGTAAATCATAAGCGTGGTGCGAGTCGTGTTTTAAGTCCACCTCATGTCTACTTGCATGTTTGGCTATAGAGTCCGCATTTTCATTTCCTACTATACCCGAGTGTCCAGGGATCCATACCAGAGTCACCCCAAGGTTCCTACTATTGCAGTTAAATAAGGTCTTTTTAATGTCTAAGATAATTCTGCTATTGAGTTTGCTCTTGAGTTGACTCTGGTCCAGAGCCTGTAGACAGCTAAGTGAGTCCGTGAAAATGACTGCGTTTTTAATATTGTGAGACTCCACGAATTGACAGGCCTCAAGGACTGCTATACACTCACCCGTGAAAACGGGCGATTCCGATGGGCATTTAAATTGTAATGCTAGTTTTGAATTTTCTAAATAAACGGCAACTCCTACCGAGGAAGACGGAGATAGTTTGGATGCGTCTGTGAAGAACCTTTGGGAATCACTCCAACGGTCCTTAATTATTGAATTAAAAATGGTGTTAGCCGCAGGGTTGTCCTTAAAAATACCAATGTTCATAATTATATTAGGTTTAAAATGTAAGATGTTGAAGTTGTATTCAAATTGGGGCATCGTCACTGCCGTTATCATCGACTTCTCAAATAGCTTTAGGCGTCGGAAGCTGTGGAGGGTAATTGGGACTTCTTTGTTTTTCCAGAAGGAGCTTGTACGGGTCAAAAGATCAAGTTCCTGTAATTTTTGAGGGAGAATGTGTGAAGATCTGGACAAGACCCTGACCATGAAGCGGTCCGCTAGGTACTGACGGCGCAGATGAAGAGGGGGATCAACAGCTTCGACTTGGAGGGCATTAGTAGGAGTTGACCGCATACATCCTAAAATTAGTCGTAGGCACTTATACTGTATCCGATCCAGTTTGACCAAGGAAGTCTTGTTAATCGGTTCCAAGGCAAAACAACCGTAGTCCATAACGCTTCGAATCAGGGCGTTATACACAAGTTTCATACAGTATGGATGAGCTCCCCACCAGACACCAGCAAGGACTCTAAGGATAGAACACACTCGTTCACATTTTTTGGTCAGATGATCTATGTGGTGGACACCTGATAGTTTAGGATCTAAGTAAACGCCCAAAAATTTTACTTTGTCTTTTCGGGGAATTGAATCATTGTCAATTTTGACTTCAATATGGGGCACATTGTTGGGCCTTTTCCTAGTGAAAATCATCAAAGAACTTTTTTGAGCCGAGAGATAGAGACCATGGCGACTAAGCCATTGGCCAAGCGAGCTGAGGGATAGATTTAAAGATAGTGCTGCATGTTCGATAGAGATGTCTGAGACATATAGTGCTACATCATCAGCATATTGAAGGATCTTACAATTATAATTGAGGCTAGAACTGATGTCGTGAGTGTAAATGTTAAAAAGGGCAGGACTCAGTACCGATCTTGGGGCAGGCCTTTACTCAGTATTCTGCAGTCAGCTTCGTAGTCAGGGACCCGGAGAGACACGGTTCGTGACATGAGCAGTACGCATATGCATCGAACCAACTTAGCAGGAACCCTCAGATGCAGCAATTTTTGCCTGAGGACCGAAAGTAGGACGTTGTCATAGGCAGAGGAGATATCTAAAAACACTGCTACTGACACACTGTCCATCGTGCTCAGACCCTTGCGAAAACCAAATTGCGTTTTTGGTAACAGATTTCTACTCTCTATGAGCCATTCGAGACGATTCTTCAAAAGATGTTCCATTACTTTAGAAAGAGCTGGTGAGAGAGCAATGGGTCTGAAACCGTTAGGGTCGCTAGAGCTTTTACCGGGCTTCAATATAGGCATAATTAACTGCTTCTTCCATGAATCCGGTACAAAGCCAGCATCGAAGCACTTATTTGCGAAGTTTAAGAAGTAGTTTAGTGTATGGGGACCTGATTTTACTAAAAATGAGTAAGGTAGCCCATCCTCCCCGGGAGCTGTATCCTTTACCTGAGAAATTACTGTACTCAGTTCCTCTAGAGTGAAAGGACCATCAAATGGATCCTGAGGCCTAGATATTGCGAGGTCTGGAAACCGCAGTTCATCTTCAGCAGGAACATAAGGGGGTGCTAATTTGGTAAAAAAGGCTTCTGCGACTTCTTCGGCAATTGCATTCGAAGACCTAGGTGTAAAGCTATTTCTAAATCTATTTATCTGTTTCCAAACTACGGTGGGAGGCGTGGCCGGGGAGAGGGAGGTACAGAAGGAAACCCAGCCTGCTCTCTTTTTCTTACGTAGCGCTCGTTTTGATTTGGCCAGAAGTCTGCGGTACTCGATTAAATTTCTAATAGTGAGCGATTCATTGCATTTTTTCTCGGCCTCTATGCGCTCCTTTATTAATTGGGTGCATTCTTCATCCCACCAGGGAGGGGACGGGATCTTACTAGAACGGGGTTTTTTGGACGGGAATGCCTTTTCTGCAGACCTATTAATTGCGTCTGTGAGAGCATTGTAGGAGCAAGCCAGATTATCTTGGTTGGTAACAGTTATGTATTGGACTTCTTTTTCTACAAGTTCAGAATAAGTTACCCAACCTTTCTTGGTCAGACAATATTTAAGCAAGGGTTTAGCTATGATCTCTGGGAGGGATTTGTGAGGTAAATTAACCACGATTGGAAAATTATCACTTGCATGAGTAGAATTTAATCGGTCCCAGTTACAGCATGACCCTAGATCTAATGAGCAGATGGTCAGGTCCACACAGCTCTTTCTATCTCCAACTTGGCCTCTGCGTGTAGGTCTTCCGTCATTCAAAACACATAGACCAGCATTGTCAATGACCTCGACCAGTTCCTCCCCAAAAGAGTCACAGTGATCCGAACCCCAACGGTAATGGTGGCCGTTGAAATCACCCATAATGATAGATGGGCCTTGTAACTGAGAGAATAGAGAACTGAGCAAAGGAATTAAAGCAATTTCGGGGTCTGAAATATAAATAGAAATAATAGTAATGCCTAAGGCTTTGATAGCAATTATGTTAATGTTATCCTCATGCATATCATTTATAAAGGGAAAATTTACAAGGGAAAAGGGAATTCTGTTATTGACAAGAATGGCGCAACCGCCATAATTGTCATATCTATCACTACGAACACAACTGAAATTATTTACACTAAAATTGAATCCTGGCCTAAGCCAGGTCTCACTGAGGCAGCAAACAGCTGCATTGTAATTGTTCAGGAGGTAAACTAGCTCATGTTTTTTGTTATTTATGCTCCGCGCGTTCCACTGAAGCAGTGAAAGGGGAGTATCCATCTTGAAGGATGTTGAAAATCAAATTGAGTTTATTGGCAACGTGGTCCGGTAAAGAATTTGAACAAATAAGAGAAGAGAGAAGGGAAATCAATTGTTCCATTGGGTCATTATTGACCGGTGTCGGATGTTGGGCCTGGCTGAGAGCACACCCATTCTGGGATGGAGAGAAGGAATAATCCTGAATTAGGGCTTGGTGGGCATGTCTGTCATAGCCAGGGGAAGGAGGGGAGTGGGGCCTAGGCTTTAGGAGGACAGTTTTTCTGTAAGAATGCTGGGGTGGGTGTTGAGATGTTCTTTGGGAGGGGCCAGGCTGGGACTGAGGGCTGTTGTAATAGCGCGGAGGAGCTGATTTTACTGCCTTGGCATATTTACGGGAGATAGGAGGAATCTTTTTGTTGGCCTCAAAATAAGACATACTGTATTCAGCCATCATACTTTTGATGGCTGTTTGTCTTCCATACTCTGGGCAGTCCTTACTGGTAGCTGAATGGTTGCCATCACAGTTGGTGCAAGTGAAGTCACTGTTATTAATTGAACATCCGTCACCAGGGTGGTCAAGACTGCATTTGTAGCATCGAGGTTTGGACCGGCATGCAACTCTAGTATGTCCAAATCGGCAGCAGTTAAAGCATTGTATTGTAGGGTATGTGTACAACTCAACCTCTAGCGCTGAGTAACAGCAGTATACTCTCTTTGGTAGTACTTCCCCATCAAAAGTTAGGACTACTGTCTGACTCGGCTTCCAAACTATTTGCCCCTCCTCGCCAGTTGTTTTCCGATTCATACGTCTTACTTTTAAAATATTGCCACATCCAGATGGTACCTTGACCAGTTCCATCACCTCCTCGTCAGTGAAGTCAGTGGGAACACCCCTTACCAAGCCCATGCGTGTTATATAAAATTGAGGAATGAGTGCTTGATATTTATTATTGCTCAATATAGGGTTTGATAAGAAGGCATTTGCATCTTCTGGCGACTTGAACTCAACAGATACTCTGTTGCGTCCAATTCGCTTGATGCCATCAGTGAGAACATTAGAGATGTTGTGTTTGATCAAGAATAAGCCGAACTTGACATGGTGTAGAGTGGTTCCTGATTTTTCATCGGTCTCTGGGCGGGAAACGTGGACAATAAAGGGCGCTTTGTCCAAAACAGAGTATTTCTTTCTAACGTCTAGAGGTCTTGTGGTTTTAGAGACTTTGACTGGCATTTGAGTGGGCGAGTCGGTCACTGCTGGGCGTTTCCTATTTGAGATGTCTGCGGTATCCATCGGCTGGGACGGAGAGGCATCTTGAGGAAGGGAAATTGTGCACACAGGGCTATAAACGAATGGTTCTATATCGGGAGGTTTAGGGGGGATCCTATTGTCATCCATATTCGATGAAATAAATGTTAATACTCACCAAATGACGGCCTTGTTTACTTATATAATAGATAGGCAAAACAACACAGGACAAGGACAAACAAGTAAAGCCAACAAAAAGAACAAATAGCTAAAAACAGTAAGAATTCCGAAAGCGCATGTGCTAACCAAAGACAGCGACGACAGAATCCCTACAAAAACTTGAAAAACAATCTACTGAAAGTTTTCCTGTGTACCACGAAATACGCAACGACAGCTGTCGTCGATCAAATGACGCCATTACCGCATACGTGTGACAAGGACAGAGATAATAATCGCTCACTATCGCAATGTAACTCAATAACGGCCCGTTTGTTTACATTCTTTATCTCGTCTCATTGGCCTTCCTTTATACGAGGAAACACACTGACACTGAGTTGCAATAACGAAACGTCCTTCCTGTCTTCTTAATCTGTGCAATTTTCTAAAAAAATCGATCCTGATATATAGCAAATTCCAACCTAAAAATTCTAAGATAAACAGAGAATTGGTTTCTGATGTCGAATACGAACCTCTTTCTTAAGTCGGGCTTCGTCCGGGCCCCGTTGCAGAATGGTGTCGGCCGTTACGTCTGCCAGTTGCAGAGAATAGTGCTTAAATTCTGTCAGAACCATGGAGGGAGCCGAGGAATGAGGTAAATAAACAATATTGAAGTGTCCATGGGTTGTTGATGGTTTCGAAAGCCTCAGTGGATTATTAAGGGCTTTATAAACACTGATTCGCTATTACAAGGTCCTAGCAAATTCCTAGGACGCAGGACTTCCTAGGAATTAACCTAACCTAAATAAACAATACAGCCACTTTCTGCTTGGGGCTCACGTCCAAAACAGAATTGAATACAATGAACTGTGGTGGCTAGGCAGCTACTAGACAGTCTGGTGCCCTGAGCATCTCCTCAGAATTAGTCACCCTCCAGATCATTTAAACTCTGGGTCACTTTGCCTACTTTATATCTGTTTATACTTAGTTTATTTAGCATTAGAAATTTCGTAAACAAAGAAGCAGGGCTACTGCTTATTATTACGTAGATATAACATCTGAAACATAGATAGAAAGCTGTATTTACTTGGCTCAACAGTGAACTAAGTAGGTATGTATATTAAAAAAAAAAAAAAAATAGGCAGACGATTTTTAGGTTGACTAGCCCTGCTTCTTTGTCAAAGAAATTTCTAATGCTAAATAACCAAAGTATTGTCTTCTAAGTTATTCCTGACTTTGTTCGACTGCAGAGACTTCATAGAACAAGAGCTGGTGGAGTTTGCCAAGGAGAATCCTGGTGTGGTGGTCTACCTAAAGCCAAGACGACATCGGAGCTCTGTCGTGGTTGCCGAATACCGTAAGAACTTCGTTTTTTTTTCATAATAATTGAGGCCTTTGTAAGGTGATGATTTATACAGCGTCCAGTGGCACCAGTGAAGGGATGACTCTGACGTTGCAGTGCCTGGGACATTGTTTTTTAGATGGAGTAGGTTTGAATCCCTGATCCCAATCGTAATCCCTGATATCATACATTGATGACTTTTATTATGTTATTAATGACAATCATGGAATCTTATACATATAGGATACAAGGCAACTAATGTAGGTATTAGATTTAAAAGGACTTGAGAAAAGATAGTCAGGATGGAGTGTTTTTCCCGCTGCCTTTTTCTCCACTACACTACGGCCCAAACGCAGTGGGAATTGATTCTTCTTGTTACGATTAATAGATTACTGGTAATTTTCAGTGAATGGCGACAGAGTCTGGATGAGCATGCACAACAAAACACATTCAGAGATCACCAAATGGATTGAGGCAAGTACATCTTTGGCCCTCTACTTGGTATCACGCTTTGTATGACCCCACTGCTGGGGCACGGGTCTCTTATAATTCTGTTTTCGAGAAGCCGTCACGTAATCATAAAAAATAACGCCGTCACGTAATCATAAAAAATAACGAAAAAAAATTATATCTCGAAAACTACAAATAATCGTAGAACATACATGGGGGTTAAATCGATAGGTATGGAACCCTGCTACCAGCTGGTGGCGGCTTGACACCCTAAAAGAAACACCGTGTATTTGTGTAATAAAATTTTCGGAACCAATATGACACTTAAGTTTACATAACTTTTTAAAATACTGAAGAAAAGTTTTATACAGAGCAGGAAGTAGTATTACACTCTTGTGCTCTCGGCGAAAACCGAAGCCTACTCTAGAGCCCGAGGTATATTCTAAAAACTAACTGACTTTACCCTGTACTACGGTAACCGGGCAAGGATATTGTAAAACAAGTTATCCCTGCGTTCCGAGATGCGATGAAATCGATTACCTACAGCGCGAATCCGAGCAAATTTAGTCGTCCCAAAGTATCTCGCATGAAATAGGGTTTTTGTGCCTACTGCACTTATGGATTGGCACTGTAATCGATTTCATCGCACCTCGGAACACACCCTATGATTTTTGTTGTATTTTGTATTGGCGGCGCATCGGTAAAGCCTTAAGGCGAACCTAATCCAGTCATCATGATCCACAGGTGCTGAGGACCCAGTCTGGAGACATCTCGGCCACGCGTCTCCGAAAGTTCCAGTACACTGACTACCCCTCCGTGCAGGGCCCTTGGACTCCCTTCACCTTCAAGGTACTTGTTTATTCAACTGGGCTTCGATTCTGTTACTGCATTATGTATGACAGAGACATGGTGGGGTCACGTGGGGCGTTTAATCATACTGTTGACGCCTAGAAGGTTCGATGTATGTGCGCGCGTAGACTTGAGGCAGCACATTTACACATTTATTAACACATATGATTTTAAAAAACACCTCTTCTTCGGTAATAAACAGAATTGTAACGAAAGTTAAAGCCATGTTGCTAATTGTAGACTTTTAGTCCGGATTTACTTACGGGTGTTGTTATATCGGAAAAGTCCGACCAGGTTTCGCTCCGATTCGCAGAGCTTAATCATGGTGAGCAGAGACGGAGCTCGCGTCGTCGGTTGCTTGTCTCACACATGTTGCTAAAATTATTTTAAATCGGTGGGAAAACAGCTCGCAGTGTCATACAGTATGAAATAATCAAAGATTTAACAATATTAGGGCAAAGTACGTATTAAAAGGATTTAAGACACTGACTTAGTTTTATAAATAAAGAAGGAAATACCAATGTTTTCAATAATTTTCAGCATACTTTTTATAGCGGTACCTTTTGCGATTTAAAAAATAATAATTATAATGTGTACTTTGTACTAAAATGAGTAGTTCTAATGCTTTTGTGTCCTGATTATGCGTAGTTAGATATTCCTGTACCCTAGTCTATGAAATTAAAAGCTGAGCATATACATTATGTGTTTAATAAGACTTGTGTTACGAATTATGAAAGTGATATTACCGTTTTTGGGAATTCATGATAAAGAAACGGTCTTTATATTTAATGTGCAATCAATCAGCCTGTATTTGTCCACTGCTGCATATAGGCCTCTCCCAGGGCAAGCCACATTACTCTATCCTCAGCAATCCTCATCCAGCCACCACCAGCGATATTTTTGGGATCATCGGTCGAGCGAACTGGTGGGTGTCCTTGGCGTTTGCCAGTTCGTGGTCAGTGAATGTGCAATTAGTAAAAATATATTTTGAAAAATTGGTATTTTATTTTATTAAAACCTTTCTTACTTTTGTGAATGTCGTCTAATGTACATATTATCCCTTTACTAAAATAAAGGGATAATATGAACATTATATATAACACGCCTAATTTTAATTTCATAGGCTAGGGCATATGGTATATCTAAAGTTGGTCTAACTAGTCATTTAAGTATAAAATACACAGTATTAATTTAAAAAAAAATCGCAAAGGGCACTGCTATAAAAAGTATGCCGAAAAATCACAAATAAATAGCACTACTTACATCTCCAAGGATATTACGGCCAAACTTGCGATTCCAGAGTTATAGCCACTTTTCATGTCAGCTCCATACAAATTTTTCTTCGAAAAATTCTTACTCATCCGTTTGCTCTCTAGTCTCTCATCACATTGTTTAGTATAGTAATGAGTAATAAAACCTATTTCGAGAGAAAAAAGTGACACTTGAAAACTCAAGTTCCTGTCTTTGAAATGTGATTCTCTGCCCACCGTGTGTCGTCTCGCCTATCGTCACTGTACCACAATTCATAAGCAGAACTAGGCCCTGGTCTTAGAATATACCTCGGCTACTATCGGATAGAATCGGATATATTCGTGTAATAGAAATATCGGTACTAATTTTCAAAATAGTGAAGGAAAAGTTTTAAACAGAGCAGAGTGCTTAGTGCGAGTTTGCCAGATCCAATCGAATAACTTTACTACCTTGTTAATCGAGCATTGAGTAGTGAGTATGAGTAAGTTAACCGTTCGAACTGGCAAAACGCTGTCACAGTACAACTCGCACTCGCGTTTATTCGATTGGGTCTGTCTAACTCGCACTAAGCACTCAGAAGTAGTATTACACTCGTGTGCTTTCGAAAACCGAAGCCTATACTCTAAAACAGACTTCAGGTACACGGGTGTAAAGGTGGTGCTCTCCACTGTTCATGATAGAGAGACATAGAGACAAATTATCTGTAGTATCTGTAGCAAAAAAGAAAAATTCCACTCTGAACACCTATATCACTATTGTGAACACATTTTTTTAAGACTGTCTCCCGTTTTCCAGGACCCGTCGCTGAATACCGCCGTCCTGCCGGATCCCAAATACGGAGCTAACAACCGTCTTGGCATGACAGCTACGGAGAAATTAAGGATCATGTTTGAGCAGCAAAAACTTAGCGAGAAAGACTTGAAGATCGGTGAATGAACTTTGTTGTGATGTGGGTACCTAGGATAGTTTAGCACTTGTAAGTTAATGTAGGTGTTATTAAAAAATACGTTGACAAAATTGGCCTTTAGTTTTTTTCTGGTGACTCCAGGATATTGGTAGTTTTATGAAAAAAAAGACTACATAATTAAGAACATAATTTTTATTATGTAAAAATATAAGAAAATACTACGGAAGTAGTAGGAACTTAAACGTTTTTAAACTTCGGCAAGTCACGAGATCACAAAGGGTTAAACTTGAAAGCTAAATAAACCAAAAAGAACCTGCTTCTAAAATTGAGAATTTTCAAGTAGTGTTAGGTATCAAGACTGACACAACAATACTTGGGTATATTTCAATCAGTGAAATTCGCAAACTCTTTGATTAACCTAGATATACTTAGTAAAACACAAATAACAAGCAACTTTTTATGTTGTTCTTTAAACATAATTAAAAGTACTTTGTAGGTACTATGATAAAAATAATGAGGTAGATACCCAAAATGGCAGGTAGATACCCAAATAAACTTAACACAACTAGAGTAAATTGCCTCTGCAGTCAAGAAATTACTTGACATCATTACAGACTACATATTTTCAAGTTTAACTTCTCTAATTTCAAAATTGCTTTTGCGCTGTGGACTCAAGATAACTTCTTTCAAAGTGTACCCCTTTTCATCCTCGTCCAATTCCAATTTAATCTCATGCGCAGACTTATTGCTAGAGTCAGCATTTTCATTCTGTTTTTCCCAAACTATTTCAGAATGACGTGTATGCTTTCTCGTGTTTTTACGCTTGGATTTCTTCCTGTTTTCTATGTTCCAATCTTCTTTCTCTTCAGTGACCACATACTTATTCGGAGATTTAACTCTGAGGCCATGCTTTTCGTGCGAATTTTTTATGTGAGTCCGTACGTACCGTGGGGACTCAAATTTCTTGCCACATATGCCACATGAATGCGCTTTGCCGTCATCGTAGTGGACTCTACGCATATGTGATTTTAAGTAAGTCTCGCTTCTTAGCTTGGAGTCGCATATTTCGCAGTGTATATCCTTACCTTCTCCACTATGAACATTTCTCATATGTACTTTCAAACGATAGGGATGGTTGAAGGCTATGTCACATTTTGGACACTTGTGTTCTATGGCATTCGGAGTGGGCTTCGGGTACCGTTTGACTTTGTTGTGCACATTCTGTATGTGTCTGTCGTATGTACGTTTTGCATGGAAAAAACGCTTGCAGTAACAGATGTAAGTTGTTGGAGAATGCACCTCCCTCATGTGTGACATCCAAGTTTTGTACTTGAGCGTTTTGTTACAAATATTACACTGCCTTGTGGATTTCGTGACGAGTTCCAGATTTTCTGTCATGTCTTGTGCGCGAGATTCTTTGGACTCATTCTCTTTGGAAAGTTTCTTACATGATGTGGACTTTTTCAACTGCGCTTTAGATTCCATCTTAAGTAACTTTGATTCTCTCTTTCTTAGGTTGGACTCTTTGATTTTTAAAATGTCTTCTTTACATTTTATGCTAGCTTCCCTCATTGCCAGTAGTGATTCCTTGATTTTCAAGAGAGATTCTTTCTTGTGTAATTTTTGTCTTTTGCTCAACTCAAACTTCTTATTTTCTTTGGTATTAACCTTATTGGATTCTTTTAAAGCCCTGTCATATCCAATTGATTGTATAGTGTCTGGAATAGGACCATCTACGGAGACAAGCATATTGATCTCAGCACCTCCAGGCTGCATGTTTGCATATAGAGGGTCAAGATTCTCCTCATGATTCATATAATCCATAGGTAAATCCATTTCTTCTATGTCTATACTTTCCCGCTTTACCTCTAATTTTAAGGGTCGAGCCATTGTTTTTCTGCTGAAAATTTAAAAGGAAATGGTGCATCAGTAGTTAATGCGTAAGCTGCCTCGTTTTTTCACAGAGAGAGTGAAGGTATACTCACCACGCGGATTGGCGATAATTTCGAAGTGTGGAGGTAGTTTGTGATCCCAGCAAACACTCCTAAGTGTTTTCTCACACTAATTTCTTTTACTGGTAGTGAGTAACCGTAGGGGGTTATAAAAGGAATAAAATAATAAAACTGGGTCATATAGGTATACAGGATTCGCTTATCGGAGATGCGTCGTACGATAAAGGAAGCAGCGTGGCCGAAAGAGGCAAGTGAGAACGGCGGCGTGGCGGGCAGTAAGCAGGAGCGACCTCCCTCCAACGAAAGGGACCAATTCTCCTGCTAGAATTTGATGACGACCAAAAGAAGACATTGTAGAAAAACAAATGAAGGTAGAAAGAACTATTTGTCCAGTAAATCCGTGCCGGTAACCTAGTCAGAACCATGAATCTGTGAGAACTATGTCTTCATGTTTTAAAAACTTAATGGTTTTGAGGTACTTACTTCGTAATTAGATTAATTGGATGAAAAACATGTATCAATTCAATTCCGGTTTATTTTCAAAGTTCTCCGACTTTCCCACCATTTTTGATATGTCAAGTCAATCAATCAATGTCACAAAATGTTTTTTATAAATAAAAGGATAACGATACTTATAAAAAAGTTTTTTTCACAGAGTAGTAAATTTTGACATTACATTAGAGTTACACTTAGACACAGATGATTACTATAGTGCGTTCAAATTGACTTGACGCGTGAGAGAATTGGTAACAAGGACATAACATGTGAATTAGCTTTTGGACCTAATCGGAAGATGGTTAAACAAGCCCTCAATCCTTTTATTTTCCCCAAGTAATGGGAATGATTTCTTATTTAACATGGTAACAGTAAACATCTCAGTGTTACCAATTCTCTCACGCGTCAAGTTAATGTGAACGCACAATAATGATCTTCTGCTCCACCCTCCTGGGGCTTTATTACGTAAGTATCCACTGAGTTGAGTGACGTTGAGTTTTACTTTTTTTAAGCTACTCTGGCACTTAGGAGTCGTCTAAATGCTTCACTTGATAGAGTGGAGTGCTACGTAATAGGAGGGCTGGTCCAAACTATGAAAATAATGCTACACTTCTTAACACTTGTGAAGATATTAGACATCAGCTTGAACAGCTTATCCTTAATAAACAAATAATTTTAATTTATTTCGAGGTTACCTTCATTTTTAAACAAAAAAAAATACTAATGGTAAAAGCGCTTTTATTTCTTAAATGACCAAATAACTTCATAAACAGTGGAGACCGACTGTACAATATGAGGCCACTTAATTAAGGTGCTTCGAGGTGATAACTTTTTTTTTAATTTTTAATGTTATAAAATTTCATGCCTTTACTGCTCCGTTAAACCATTGCTACTAACGCTACTAATGAAAAGAAGTCGTAACTTCTTTTATGCCACACCTGGCAATAAAGTGGCTTTTTCCGCACGCTGCGCGTACGGAAAAAGCCGCTTTCTGGCCAAGTGTAGACATAAAAAGATATACAAAATACGGGAGGTAATAAAGAAAGCTCTCGATCGCATATTTACGTCCCTCGCTTGCAGCTCGGGCCGCAAACTTCTGCCTTTCTTTGTATTACCACCCTAGTTGTGTAATGTACTATTAAAATAAGTTCTATCTAAAGTGAACATGAGCTATTTTTAAAACCTAGGATCACTAGACTAGAACTTTACTTTAATCTATTTCTGCTAAAAAAAGCAGTTTTTTCATTATAATTTTATTCTATTGGTGGCGCTAGTTAGCACCCTGACGCGCCTTAAATCCTCAAATTAATTTGACCAGATTGATTTCTATTTACTCTATTTTTGTTTTTGTAATGGAGAGACTCCATTAAAAAACTACTCTGACAGTCACAGCTAACAGTTATTGCAGAAAAGATGTTAGATTTTTCGATATCGATCGATATAAACATCTTATATAACTGATATTTTTGTTGTTTATTGCACAAAAAAACAAACACTTAAATATCAGACGGTATGAATGTGTGAAACCACTTATTTTTCTAAGCATGTGAATTTTCCCCCGGGATTGTTTTTTTTATTAGCTTATCTAGAGGTCAATTGTGGTATTAATTTGAAATACCTTATCAGTTAGTATCATGAATGTTTTTTTTTAACGATTCGTTTGACCCGGTGCGGCGTATAAACATCTGTTTTATACATCGTGTTTGTTTGAACACACCTCTATATTTGAGCTTAGCTGTCATTCCCATGACAATAGCCAGACAATCTCTGTCTACGCCAGACAAGATTTAAATAGATATGGTTTTATTCGAAAAGTTAGGAAAAGTACTATAGGTTTTCTCTGCGTTGCTGTTTTTGGCTAGCACGTGCGCTCTCGGTTTTTTGGTTTTATTTAGCTCTCTAAGAGTACCTCTTCGGTGGCTTTACTGTTTTTTTGTCTTGTGTGGTGTTGGTAATCTGTGTCTGTTTAAATAAACCAGCAGTCCGGTAAGTCCAACCATTTATTTCATAAAAAATGGACACAACAAAGATCCCCCCTAAACCCCCAGATATTGAGCCCTTTGAATTGTCCCCAATCCTCACGGTTACTCTCCCCCAGACTCAAAATGCCGTTCCCGAGAAAATGGAAGTCTCTGAAACTCACAACAGAAAGCGCCCAGCGGTGCCTAATTCCCCTAGCGAGGTGCCGGTAAAATTGTCGAGACCCATTTCCAATCCACCTGCCAGAACGAAATACTCTCCACTTGATAAAGGTCCATATGTAGTTCATGTTTCTCTGATTGAAAATGAACCGAATTCGGGCACGACTTTACACCATGTCAAGTTCGGACTATTTCTGATGAAGAACAATGTTAATAATGTATTGCAAGATGGAATTAAAAAACTTGGACGCAATAAAGTAGAAGTACAGTTTAAGGCACCGGAAGACGCGAACGCTTTCATCTCTAACCCATTATTGGAGGCCCACAAATATAGAGCGACAGTACCCCAGTACAACGTAACTCGCATGGGTTTGGTGAGGGAAGTCCCTCTTGAATGGTCGGAGGAAGAGATAGTTACACGAACAAAGGTACCAGCAGGCTGTGGCAGGGTTTTGAAAGCCCGGAGGATGAACCGTAAGTTTGTATCTAATGATGGGAAACCGGAATGGAAACCAACACAGACAGTAGTCCTCACATTTGACGGTCAAACCCTGCCAAAGCGTGTGTACTGTTGCTACTCTGCACTGGAGGTGGAATTGTATATGTACCCAATAGTTCAGTGTTTTAACTGCTGTCGTTTCGGACATACTCGAAATCTGTGTCGCTCTAAGCCCAGGTGCTACCAGTGTGGTCTGGACCACCCTGGTGATGGCTGTAATATTCACAAGAGTGAAGCTTTCTGTGTTAGCTGCCAGGGAGATCACTCAGCTATTAGTAAAGACTGTCCAGAATACGGTAGGCAACGCGCAATAAAACTATTAATGGCAGAGCAATCTATCTCATACCCAGAGGCCAACAAAAAAATCCCAGCTGTAATTAGAAGTTACGCATCTGCAGCTAAAATGTCCACACCTCGCCTTTCCCAGGCTCGCTTAGGTGTTTCACAAAATGATTCTACCTTATCTCACAAGCCACAGTCGCATGAATCCCCAAAGTCATATAAAAAAACAGTCTTCTCGAAACCTAGGGCCCGCTCCCCACTATCCCCTGGATTTGACAGACAAACCCATCAAGCTCTGATACATAATTATTCATTCTCGCCTTCCAAAAACGGGTGTGCTCTAAGCCAAGAGCACCAAAACATAACATCACCAAATAGAGAGGACCCGATGGAACAACTTGTTTCCTTAATCTGTTCCTTGATCACTTCCAAATCCCTACCAGACCACGTTGCCCACAAACTGAACATGATTATGTATACTCTTCACAATGGCTCCCCCCCTCACTCTTCTGCAGTGGAACGTGAGGAGTATTAATAGTAAAAAACATGAACTGATTCACCTTTTAAATAAATTTAACCCAGCTATATGCTGTCTTAGTGAAACTTGGCTGCGGCCAAGTTTTAATTTTAGTATAAATAATTATAATTGTGTACGTGATGATAGGGTTGACAACTATGGCGGTTGCGCTATACTTGTCAACAATAAAATTCCCTTTTCCCCAATTCAACTCCCTCCATTAAACAGCGACGATAGTGACTATGTCAATGTTGTTGCTGTAAAAGCCCTTGGAATATCCTTTGTATCTATTTATATATCCGACCCCCATATTTCCCTAATTACTTCCCTTAGATCCATCTTTATTCATCTGCAGGGTCCATACATTATCATGGGTGACTTTAATGCACATCATTACCGTTGGGGCTCAGAATACTGCAATAGTTTTGGTGACGAGCTGGTTGAGTTGATTGATGATGTTGGATTGTGTGTTCTCAATGATGGTAGCCCAACTCGCCGAGGTAACATTGGGGAAAGAAAGAGCTGTGTTGATCTCTCCATGTGCTCAATGGATGTGGCTTCCAGCTGCAACTGGGACCGCTTGAATTCCACCTATGGAAGTGATCACTTTCCCATTCTGGTTGGCTTACCTCACAAATCTATACCGGAAAGGACGGTGAAACCATTACTAAGATACCGATTAATCAGTAGTGGCTGGGAGCCGTATTCTGAGTGCATGGAGCGGGAGATCCAGTCGCTTCCGACCCCTGAGGCAGGTAATCTTCACACGGCTTACAATGGCTTTACCAGTGCCATCAATAATGCTGCTGAATCGGCTTTCCCGACAAAAAAACTCTCGGCCGGCAAAATCCCTTCACCTCCCTGGTGGGACGAAGAGTGCTCCCTAATAATAAAAGAGCGCCAAGAAGCAGAACAAAAATGTAATGAAGTATGCTCCATAGGCAACTTAATTGAATACCGTCGCATTCTAGCTAAATCAAAACGAGCACTTAGGAAAAAGAAAAGGCATAGCTGGTTGTCGTTCTGTACCTCCCTCTCCCCATCTACCCCTCCCTCCTTAGTGTGGAAGCAAATTAACAAGTTCAGGAATAGTTTCTCTCCAAAATTGTCCGCCTCCATTTCTAATGAGGTTGCCCAAGCCTTCTTTCAAAAGTTAGCCCCCCCTTATGTCCCCGCTGAGGATGAGCTGCGCATTCCCGACCTTCCCACGGTTGGGCCCAGTGACCAGTTTGACGAGCCTTTCTCCATGGAGGAATTAGAAACTGTTGTCTCTCAAGTGAAGGACTCGGCCCCCGGGGAGGACGGATTGCCATATTCATTCTTAGGCAAAGCTGGCCCCAATACCCTTCAGTACTTCCTAAATTTCGCCAATACGTGCTTCGAGGCTGGCTATGTACCGGATCCATGGAAAAAACAACTAGTTATGCCCATTCTTAAACCTGGAAAATGCTCCGATGATCCAAATGGCTTCAGACCCATTGCCCTCTCCTCCGCTTTATCCAAGGTACTAGAACACCTCCTGAAAAACCGGCTCGAATGGTTAGTAGAGAGTAAGAACCTTCTACCAAAGACACAGTTCGGGTTTAGAAAGGGCCTAAGCACAGTGGACAGTGTTGCTGTACTGGTGACGGACATCAGAATTACTCTGAGCAGGAACGACTCGGCGGTGGCAGCTTTTCTGGACATAACATCAGCATATGACAGTGTACTTCTTTCAGTCCTCAGGCAAAGGCTGCTACAGCTGAGGGTTCCTGTTAAGATGGTCCGATGCATATGTCTGTTACTTGTGTCTCGAACTGTGGCTCTACGCGTACCTGATTTGGAATCCGACTGCAGAACTCTATGGAAAGGCCTCCCTCAGCGATCTGTGTTGAGCCCCATTCTTTTTAACATATACACATCTGACATTAACTCCAGCCTTAACCACAACTGCGGTATTTTACAGTATGCTGATGATGTTGCTTTATATGTCTGTGATAACTCTATTGAGCTTGCAGCGGAATCATTAAACCTGTCCCTTAGTTCCCTCAACCTATGGCTGAACCATCGGGGCCTTTCTGTTTCGGCTCCGAAAAGTGCCGTAATGATATTCACGCGTAAGCGTAATATCCCGGATATCACGGTCAAAATAGGTGATGTGCCCGTACCACAAAAAACTATGGTAAAATTTTTAGGAGTCTGCTTAGACACTAAACTTTCTGGTATCCATCATGTTGAGCACCTTGCTAAAAAATGCGAACGGGTCTTTTCCATTCTCAGGGTCCTTGCTGGCGTTTGGTGGGGTGCCCATCCAGTCTGCCTTAAGCTCGTTTACAATGCCCTGGTTAGGAGCATAATAGATTATGGGTGTTTTGTCTTAGAACCTATTAGTAGTACCGCTCTGCTTAAGTTGGATCGTATACAGTTCAAGTGTTTGCGACTCATTTTGGGATGTATGCGTTCTACGCCTACAAATGCTCTTCAGGTGGAAGCTGTGGAGCCGCCTCTTCATCTGCGCCGTCAATACCTTTCGGACCGGTTCGTGACTAAGGTTTGCTCCCGTTCATCCCACATTCTCCTCCAGAAGCTGCAGGAGCTTGATGACTTGGTCCGCACCAGTAGTTACTGGGAACACAAAAACATGCCTACTATACTTAAGAGCTTTAGACAACTCAAGCACTTTGAGAAGTCTCTGGTTACTACTCATAGTGTCCCTTTGTTTGACTACCAGTACTGCGTTTTGATATTCAAACCGAACATTATCCTGGATATTGGCATCGGTAAAGACAACCCTGCGGCAAATGCACTATTCAATAATGCAGTGCACGAGCGCTGGAGCGGTTACCAGAGACTTTTCACTGATGCGTCAAAATTATCACCAACCACTCCCGTTGGAGTTTCGGTATTCTTAGAGAATTCAAAATTATACATGCAATTTAAGTGTCCCCCTGAATCGTCAGTCTTCACTGGAGAATGTGTTGGAGTTCTGGAGGCCTGTTTATTCGTGGAGTCCCACAATATCGAGAGAGCTGTAATTCTCACTGACTCCTTAAGCTGTCTCCAGGCCTTAGGCCGGAACCAACTCAAGTGCAAACTGAATAGCCGCATTATTTTAGATATAAAACATACGCTATTACGCTGTTATAGCAAAAACCTTGATGTGGTTCTGGCCTGGGTGCCGGGACATTCGGGCATTGTGGGCAATGAGAATGCGGACTCCATCGCCAAACAGGCCTGTGGTCGCGAAGTGGACCGAAAACACTACTCGCACCAACCCTACGACTTACTCTCTTTGCCTAAGAAGCGTCTTTCCGAAGTGTGGCTAACTCTGTGGCAAGAGAGCAGCCTAACCAAGGGTTCTCGTTTCTTTGCCGTCCAACCAACCATCAGAGCAAAACCGTGGTTCTTCACTTTTAAAAAAGTTGCTAAGAGGGTAGTCTCGATAATCTGTCGGCTACGCATTGGGCACTGCTGTTCACCTGTCTTCCTGCACAGAATTGGAGTCCGGGACAACCCAATTTGTGACTGTGGTCTTGAGGAGGGTAACCTCGACCACATTTTTTTCAATTGCCCAAAAAACAATAAGTCCATTGACTTATATTTGTCCCTTCCCCTAATTAACATCCCGCTTCCTGCCAACTTCACCTCCCTCCTAAGTCATAATATGTCATCCGATTTGTTCAGGCTTTTAATAAAATTTATTGGGGAAAATGAAATTAAATTATAATATTTATGTATATATTACATGTCCTTTGTCCTAAATGTCTTTTGTTTGTTTTTCACAGAATATTGTGCTGTCCACATGTAAAGCCTACACGAACTGACAAAATTAAAACGGTGTTTTGTTCAGACTTAAGTGTACTTCGTGTCAAGACGTGACTCTGGCAGAAATAGTCGACATCGGCTGGGCAATATGGTGCAACTACTGGAATGAGATCAGTAAAGAGAAAGGAAGCTGGTATAGAGACATCCAAGGAAGCCCGCCCGCCCAACCTTGGTACCATCGGAAAAAAGACATAAACTGCCGGAAATACATAACCACCCTAAACAGAATGAGATTCGGCCACTGCCAAACCCAAGCTCACCTTTATAGACTCAGCCTAGCCCAAGATTCGAACTGCATTTACTGTGGAACTGAAAACGCCGACCTAAACCATCTCGTGCTCAACTGTCAAGAATTTAAATTGCACAGATTAATACTTATCACGGAACTTGACACAATCAGCTGCGAAACGGGTGTCCCTACACCAACTCTTCTTCCAAATCTACTTAGCAATCCTACCTTTTTCGCCCCCTTATATAAATTCATTATGAACAGTGGAATAAAAATTTAAAGTGACTGGAAAAACTGAACATTATAGTGAAGTGATACGGAAGTGATAAGTGCTCTTATCTGAAAACTAATACTATAAAAAACTAATACAATACTCAAGGCTCAAAAGGACACGGATCCAGGGCCGTAAAACCCTTTATTAAAAAAAAAAAAAAAAGACATCGGCTGGTTGCCATAAAATTAAAATTGAATTGAAGATTTAAATAGTCTGTGATTGACAACAAAATTTGAGGTTAGGTCTCTGTTTATCTTCCGTAATTCGGAAAATAAATAAATCCAAAAGATAAATAAAAATGACCGTGAAACCTCGTCAGAAAGTAGCAGATGAAGAAGAAGATCCAGTCGAAAATATGTTGAAGAAAACTGGATGCTTAGAACTACATTATAAAGTACAGGTAAAGTAAGGAAAACAATTGTTTCCATGAAGTAAATTACCATTTCCCGAAACCACAACATTAACTGTGCGATCCCCAGCTATGGGTATAATATATGGTCTACATAAGGACGGTGGTAGCGGAGCGGTGTAGAACGCCGGCCTCTCAATCGGGAGGTCGTGGGTTCAAACCCCGGCATGTACCAATGACTTTGTTTTCTAAGTTATGTACATTTCTTATGTACATTTTCTGAGTGAAATTATAGTTGCAATACCACTCTCCGAAACATCGTAAGGAAACCCTAGTGTCTGAGGTGTTAATGTACCTCAGCGCTTGCTACGTACAATGGCCCAACTATGAGGCTAAGTGCAGAAATCTCAGGTCCAACTATGTAACTATGGTCTACATAAATCATAGTTACATCTCCGGTCTCTGGTTGCCATTCTGCAGTCTACACTCTAGCGCGTATGGACTTTAAATCACCGAGATTGCCCACCGTGTGCTGAAGTACGTTAACATCTCAGGCACTCCGGTATCTTCACATTGTTTTCTTTCGTTAGTGCTACGATTTACATAAATTTGGTTTAGAGTGCCTACCAATTCTTGAATCTAGAGTGAGTGATATTGCTACAAATTCACAAATGTACGTAAGACTAAGAAGGATTCCTAACAAATTAACTGTTCGAAATCTGTCAGGATTTGGTGCACATTATTTATTATTATTTCCCTAGATTATGTCCACGAAATCCTGACAAATTTCCTATCATCTTTTTATTTCTAGGAATGCATAGCATCCACTCAGGATTGGAGAAAATGCCAAAATGAAGTTAATGAGTTCAAGAGTTGCATGGGAAAGCATCAGCAAGCGAAATTGTTGAGCTCAAAAAGCTAGTCTGTTCTATTATGTTAAAAAATTATGTCATTTATTCTTAGTGTTATTAAATTATTATTTTAATTACATACATGCATCTGCTATCTAGCTGGGAATTATTCTAGTAATATTCATATTCTTTATTGCTAAATCAAGTAAGTACAAAGTTATAGACAGAGATGGTATTAGTATTTGTAGGTAATTCGCATGATACCCTGAAGGGCGCTACAATTAGAGTGTCATTCCCAGCAGGAATCCACAACTCACAGGATTATACTATTTTTATTTTTAATGCACTAACCCGTGCTAAGGACAATTTTAAAAACCTATTTAGAGGCTGCCTGTACGTAATCCAGAGAATAGTATAAAGAGGTTCGAAATTTCACTGATGCCGGTGAGTCGCCCATTAGCTCAGTTGGAAAGAGCGCTGACACGGATAGCCAGAGGTCGCGGGTTCGAATCCCGGCATGGGTGCAATTTTTAGCCTCTAAATAGGTTTTTAAAACTCACAGGATTCAAGAAACTACCGAGGTTACGACCAAGTTTCAAAAACCTTCAAATCAGTCTTTGGGTACCAAAGTCTACTTGTTAATCTATGGGTCAATCAACTGCAATATAATCATTAGTACAGTTTATTTATCCTTACTTGTCCATTTTAGTAAACAAGATTCTACCCGTAAAGTATGGATTTTAGTCGCAAAGCGCCACATTCCGTAAATGACGTAATCGGGGAGACTATTTTTAATAATACCCTGTCAATTTTATTAACAAAGTTCATTAAGTTACGAGAAAATATGTCGTTTTGGCATCAAATATCAATTTTGAGGTTAGAATCTTGTTTACTAAATTGGCCAAGTAAGGATGAATAGACTGTAAACATAAGTTATTAGTCTATAAAACAGATTTGGACTAAATGAAAAATCAACAAGTTATGAAAAATCTATTAAAATATTTATTTAAATAATAAAAGAGCTAACAATTAAATAAACTCATCACGCTAAGATCTTGCTCTTGTTGCGAAGGGCGGTGTAAGCAATGATGATGGAGAGAGCCGTGGCGAGGACTTCAGAGTTCACCCACGGACCAGAGTAGCCTGGAATTGATAAAAACATTGGTAAAATACGATCACCTTACTGAAATAGCATCAAACTAGGTAAATCAGACTTTTTTTAACATTTGAAATATCAAACCAAGGTGTGGTGGTAGCAGAGCAGTGGAACACCGGCTTCTCAACTGAAAGGTCATGGGTTGAAATCCTAGTACGTACAATGACTTTGTTTTCTAAGTTATGTGTTAATTCCGTGCCGTCAGAGCAGCATGGATTTCATGGCTGGTTTTCAGCACTCAATAGATGATCTAAGAGAATTCAACCCACTGTGGTGGAGGCATGCCTCAGACAGAGAAAACTGGAACGGTCTGATGAGCGCCTATATATATTTCGCCCAAAAAAAAATAAAAAAATTTGATACTTTCAAGAAAACATAGAAAATTATGTAGAATGATAAGAACTGCTTGAAAGTATCATATTAAATCACCCAGTGAAGCCTGGTCAGCCAGGGTGATTAAACCACACCCCACAAACCACAAGGCTTGTGGGAGGCCAAGCAAGTCCCGGAGAGGGATGTATGTGGTAATGATTATAATTGTATATTAAAAAAGAAAGTGGCTAATATTATTATTATTATTTCAGCACTCGCCCAAATTATTAGTATTGTTGCGAGCAAGCCTTGGCAACATTAAAGATGTTTAGTTCATTAAGGTTCCTCTGCATAAAAAGATACTCACTCCCTGGGTGGGAAAGCTGGATGGCAAGTAACGGAGCAATGGTGGCTGCCGGGTCAGAGCGGCGAGCGCGGCGGAGGGAAGCCCAACCTTCCTCATCCAGGATATGAACCTCGTGCACACCGGAGCGTGCCTTCGCTGGCTCTTCAGTCCAGGAAACCTAGGGGTTAACATAACATTTACATACAAGCACATATATTGCTTCTGGCCCCACACTAGGATACCCTGTGTCGTGGGAACCAGGAACAACGACAACAAAAACATGTAAACATCAAAGACCTGGGCTTTTTTTTTGTTCCCAGTAAATTATAATGGAGACTTTTTCACGTTTGAGGATTTATTTTTCTAGTGAAACTTGTTCTAGACTAGGTAGATAAATTAACCAGTCAGATGCTCTAAACACTAGATAGATAACATAACCAGTCAGATGCTTTAATCATAGACTGTAATCAGTGCTCCTTCAGTGAACTCATTTAAAAACTGACTAGATAAACATTTAACAAGTGCATTTAATTATACTATTTTTATTTTTAATGCACTAACCCGTGCTAAGGACAAATTTAAAAACCCATTTAGAGGCTAAAAATTTCACCCATGCCGGGATTCGAACCGCAACCTCTGTCACGGATAGCCAGAGGTTGCGGTTCGAATCCCGGCATGGGTGAAATTTTTAGCCTCTAAATAGGTTTTTAAAGTGCATTTAACACACATTGGTTTAAAGCTGCTTGTTTCGATATCAACCCTTTTACGTCGCCACTGCTGAGGCACGGGTCTCTTCCTGCATCACAGGAAGGTAGGCCATACTCCACCACAAGGGCCAAGTCCGCGTTGGTAAAGCTGCTAGTTTATTAACAATTAATAGTAATAATGCCTAACACATGTTTTTAGTTGACATAGACTACAGTAGTCAGGTTAGTATTAACATATGTCATATATTTTTTTTTTAATAAAAAGAAAAAAATATTTTATCTATTGTAGGTATTATTTTATAAAGAATATTTTGGTTAGGCAATATTTTAAAAGAATAAGTTGGTTAGCTTATTTAAGTTACGTTAATTTGGTTGAGTTCAGATTGAACTTTCAATTAAGGCGAGGCTCTTCTTGATGTTCAATAAGAACCCACTTTTAGAGGAATGTTTAGCACTGACCAAATGAAATGCAAATAAATAGAAATATAAGAGAAACAGCTTAATAATTTAACCCCTCTACTATAAAACAATTAGAAGATAGGCTGAATAAAATAAACAAATTAGAACTCGGGCGCCAGGCCAGCACTAAAAGAAGATACCGTGGATAGTAGTAGGTAAAGCGCTTGGGTTTTAATCTCAAGGCGGGCATGAATTGAGTCTGCTGAAGGAAGGTTTAATGTTTAAATATCTATATATTGCAAGATCTTACATATGGCTTAAGGCCGCTTGCCATGGAGGTTTAAAATTTATAACATAGCAGGTTAAGTGGCTGTAGGTATCACCAGGTCAGTAGTCAAGTCGCTCCGCCCCTCAGAAAGTCAAGTAGCGAGGAAGTCAGTGAATGTGGAAACTTAACCACTAGCCGTTAGATCCTAGTGAAAATTTATGATAAACAACACAATAACATGGTGAATTATCTGAAACCCTAAGGAAGTTCTAATAAAGTTAAATTTTGCCAAAACTACTTATTTTAAATTTGGACCGAATCTACTTGGATTATCGCTTTCAAGTTATTTAAAGTATAGAGGGCATCGCCTCTGGGAATGCTTCTCTCCGCAGAAAATTAAAAGGAAATATACCAGATAACATAGGTAATATATAAAACATCTGGATGGAACCTGCGGACGTCCAACTCTGGGTACTCAGGAACCCGCAGTCCTCACCACTCTCCGGCTCAATCCCGAAGCATTGTGTAGTAATTAGGAAATTTCGAATGGCAGAATATTTATTTATAATAATAAAAAAAAACCCGACTAGGAAGTCTGAAAAAGAAAACAAACCTACGATTAACATCATGGCTCTTCCAGCAAAGGAATTCGAATGAATTTATTTGGTACGGGACGAAAAATGCCCTAACGCAATTAAAGAAAAATCAAGAACACTCACCGAGTTTCTTTAGGTTAAATATAACGACGATACTCCATTGTCGTTAATAGTTTATATAAAATTCTGTAAGAGAAAATGTGCACTTTTAGGTTACAACGTAAAAATATGATGTAATTCGATCGAAAATCGCTTTTATTTCCTAGCGAATCCTTGAAATACTTACTATAGAAAAAGATCAAGACATGTCCCGTCTATATTTCCGTGGACATGGAAGAAAAAGCCCGAAAACCTGCAAAGGCACGCCAACGTCAATATTCTATATTCGACACAAAACCCAAAAATAATTATGGAATCGAGTAAATCCACTCACCGGGAAGAGAATAATATGGTGATCGGTCGCTAGATACGCCGATCACAAAAATAGGAACGGCTTACGCCGTCTATCTCGAGATCAACCACTTTGTTCCATTGTGGTGTCTCGTATGAAGACTTCAACGAACGTCAAAATGTCGTTGGATAATGTTTTTTTTTTTAAAAGGGCCTATTCACGATCCAAAAAGAACAAAACACATCACTACACGAACTTCCGTTTTAAAACAGAGATTAAATAATCTATGTTCCTCCACAGAACCTACTCAAAATAAGGTTCGATAGGGTAACCCTAAGAAAAGTACTACTACCTGTCAAAACTGGTAAACAAATGTATCGTGTAAAGAGAAAGAATCCAAAAACTGGCTTAAAGCCAATGTAGCGAAAATACAACGCTACATCACACCCCACCCCAGAAAAATAAAGACTGAAAGTCTTTATGAAAAACTTCAAAGTATGAAAAAGAAAGCTAATAATGAAAATCTTTACCACCAGACGGACACAATCGTCGCTGACTTTAAACCTCCATAGGAAATAAAAATAGGAATAAACAAAAAACTCTAATACAATAATAAGTATGGTATATTAGAAAATATTGAAGATCAAAACGCAAACCCGTCGCTGAGACGATCTTCCACGTATGTATAGAAATTGGAATCATATGCAGAATTAGAATCATGAAATGGAACGGAGTAAATGGAATACGCTATATGCGTGCATGATAGGAGATCAGTTAGACACATTCGTCGCTGACTCAAAAACTTCACCAAAACTCAACATCCGTAAAGTAAATAAAGAACTAGATAAAATTCAGTTAGACACCATCGTCACTGACTTTAAGAATAATAACCCTGTAGAAAAACTATTTTAAGTTCAGTTTGGCACCCTCGCCACTGACTCTTAAAAAAAAACTAAACCTAAGAAAAACTATTTTAAGTTCAGTTTGGCACCCTCGCCACTGACTCTTAAGAAAACTAAACCTACCGAAGAACCATTTGAAGTTCAGTTAGGCACCCTCGCCACTGACTCTAGTTGAAATGCATAGGACAAATCTAGAAAAAGAATCGCCCCCGAAACAAACACCAACCCCGATGAGTCTAAAAGTAGAACATCACCTTTCAAAATAAACCCCAATAAAATGAAGATAAGAGACTACGTGACTGGAACAACAAAACACCAGACTTCCATGCACGGAGCTCAGTATATGGTATGAATGTTTATTACAGCTTTATAATCAAAGCTGTAACAAAAAGGTGGAACGATGTGACTGGAACAACAACCTACCAGACTTCCACGCACAACGACCAAAAAAAGTAAGATGAAACAATGTGACTGGATCAACAACCTTCCAGACTTCCATGCACAAAGTCCAAATATGTATGTGTAAACTAACTCAATACCTAGAGCAGCTACGAAAAATATCCATCGTGACTGGACCAACAACTACCAGACTTCCACGCACGATGTAAAGAATATGATATGGTATGTATGGGAGACCTTAGCCTCAAAAGATTTTATTGCAACCCTCTACAATCCGGAGAGTGCAATAAAGGTTGGTCGATCAGACAACGCCGTCCAAAACGAAGCTGATACAACAAGGGAATAAGTCAAAATCGAGAATGTATGTATGTGTCAAATCCGAGGTTCTTTACAACTTAAACTACGGTGACTAAAATTAAGATAGTTAGCTTAAATATTTATATGGACAGGTATATATGGTTATCTAGACAGCTAAATTAGAGAGAGGTATGCAGAATATAAAATTTTATACATCTTACTCATAAAATTTTATACAAAAATATAATATACAAAAACTTTCTTATAGTGTTTTAATTTAGAATGGGAATTTATTTAATCCAAAATGTCCTAAGTATGGTAAATATTAAATTTGAAATTAGTAATTGTAAATAGAGTATTTTTCTTACATTCTTTCTCTTTCATAGGGCAATATTCCTTTCATACAACATTCATCATCTTTACAAAATCACCTTCTCTATCAAAACCCGTACCCTAATATTGCAAATACTAATAATCCGAAAAGGTTAAAAGGAAAATAAATTTTAAACTTTAATTATGTCTTTAACGTGAAAACGACCAACTTTCCCATTAGGAAGATTCTTTAAAACATACACGTTATTTGAAATTTTATTTACGACTTTACATTTAATAAACTTAGGAGCCAACTTAGCAGAAAAATAATGAGCAGCATTAGATTGAACAAAGTTACACCTCCAAACAATATCACCTACACTATAAGAAACCACCCTACGACCTTTATTATAGTTGGCCGCGTTACGCTTATATGCGTCCAACAAAGAAGAAGAAACCTTCTCAAAAATGTCTTTGAGAATGGATAAAGAATCAGCAAAGGTTTGCCTAGTAGAAAAATCAATGGTATCTAAATCAAAAGAATCATTGAATCGATGCAAAGAAGCGTCAATTATCAGTTCTCTACCGAACATCAAAAAATTCGGAGTAAAATCCGTAGCTAAATTAACACTATTGTTCAAAGCCAACTGAACATGAGGAAGAAATTGAGACCATCTTCTATGATCATCTCTAACAAAGCAGGATATACAAGTTTCAATAGTTTGATTATACCTCTCAACAGGATTATTCTGAGGAGTATATAAAGTATTATAAAATATTTTATTTATATTATATTGATGTGAAAAGTCTACAAAATTTTTAGAAATGAACTGTGAACCGTTATCGCAAACAATGACCTTGGGAACCCCAAATTTCAGGAATACATCCCTCTCAAGGAACTTTACTACGGCGCGAGTTGTAGCATTGACCAGCGGGAATATCCAGCAATACTTGGTAAACACATCTACAACAGACAAAATATAACGATGACCAGAATATGTACGAGGTAAAATTCCAATAATATCAATAGAAAGCATCACCATAGGGCGATCAACAGTTTTAGGATTTATCATTGTACCAAAAGGTGGAGAATTAGAGTGCTTATAAGCCTTACATGTATCACAAGAATTGATAAATTTACGAACATCATCAAACATTTTAGGCCAAAAATAGTGAACTTTTAATTTATTTAAGGTTTTATGAATACCTAAATGACTTGAATTTACATCATCATGATTATTTCGAATAGTATCCAAAATGTTTTCTTTAGGAATAACAATTTTCCAGTCTAAATTTGAATTTAAAGAATACTTTGCTTTGCAATATTTATATAGTATTTCGTTTTCAACTCTATAATTTTTAAAACGTACAGGATATTTTTGACAATTTATGAAAATATTTCTATACCAAACATCTGTTATTTCATCATCAGGTGCAACGATTTGTACTTCATCAACAAAAAGTGAAGCCACTTCAATTCTAGAAAGCGTATCAGGAACCACATGTAAAGAGCCCTTTTTATGCATAATGTCAAATGTAAATTGAGAAATTCTAGCAGCCCAACGAGCTAAGCGTCCACTAGGATTGCTTAAACCGAGTAACCATTTTAAACTAGCATGATCTGTAATAACAGTAAATTTCATGCCTTCAATATAAGGTCGAAAATGTTCAATTGAATCTAAAATTGCCAAAAGTTCTCTTTCAGTTGTACTATAATTTTGCTCACACTTAGATAAAGCTCGAGAATAAAACGCAATAGGATGTTGAGAATGATCGTCATCTTCTTGACTTAGAACACTTCCAATGCCTACAGAACTAGCATCACAATGTAAAAAGAAAGGCTTCTCGAAATTAGGACATTGTAAAACAGGGGATGATACTAATGATTGTTTTAAAGCAACAAATGCATTTTCAGCTTCAGAGTTCCAAATAAGTGAATGTTTTGAATTTTTACTACCACCAGTCAAACGTGTCAAAGGAAAAATTAGATTTGTTGGAAACATTTGAAACTTTGGAAATATTTGGAAATAGTTGAATTTTTTGAAATATTTGCGTTTTTTGAAATGTTAGAAATACTTGTCAACACGGGAGCAGGGGGCAAAAATTGCTCAACCTCTCTACCGAGCCTAGTTAAGGAATCTAGTGAAGTTATATTCCGGCCAATGAGATGAACGGCGTATGTAGGCAAAATGTTGTGACGAATTATTTCGAACAATGTAAGAAAACCAAGAGGATTCGATTAATTGTTGTTGAGATAGGAAATTTCAACAATAAAATTCGCTAAACTTTCCGTAGGTAATTGTTTACGAGTGCGTAACGCAAGTTCGGTTTGGTAATCAAAATCAAGCCTATCAAATTGTTTGAGAAGTTCCACTTTTAAAGTAAACCAAGAGTGAACTCGTTCACGAATTGTTCTGTACCATTGTAACGCGATACCGTCTAACACCTCAGTAAATGCCCTGACAATTAAGTCGCTGTCAACGTCTCGTGCAAGACGAAACTCCTCCAGTCTCTGTATGAATTCTCTGACGCAAGTCGAACCGTCAAATTTTAACTTTGATTTAGTCAAGTCAACATATTTATTTAATTTAGTTTGAAATAAAGCAGTATTTGCATAGTCAGCTCGAGTAACGGAGCTGGAATTCACATTCGCATCAGCAGCCAAAGGAACAGTTACATCAATCATGTCCAAATGAGGATGATTCTCTAAAAGGTTTAAACTCTCAGGTTCAGATGTGACAATATTTAAAGTTTGAGTAGCCATATTGTTAGAAACTACCCGCTCGTCCCTAGAAACGAAGTTCTTATCAGACCCTTCCATTATAAAAAATAGGTCCCAAAAATACACCACTTAAAGCTAGCACACAGTTCAAAGCAGTAAAAAAGTAACAGCGAAAACTGTTAAAATAAAGTTATAGCATTATAATTATAACAGTAGAGAACCTTAATTAACAACTAAGTTGCTAAATATGTATGTATGAAAATATGAGAGAATATAGCGATAATACAAGCAGTCAAAGTAAACAATGTTTAAACCTCCCAAAGCAGAACTCAGGAAAAAAGAAAGCATTTATATATTGTATGGTATGCATGAATGTAAAAAATATTTAAGTATGGTATAAGGTATTTCAAATATAATGAGCAGAAAGAATTTCAAGCATATTATGTAGGAAGAATTAAGAATTTCAAGTATAATATGCAGGCAGAATTAAGAATTTCAAGTATAAATGCAAAAAGAATTAAGAATTTCATGTCCCTGTTCGCTTGGCGACAATTGTCATAATTTTTTTAAAAAAAAAAAATTTTTTTTTATTGTAGGTATTATTTTATAAAGAATATTTTGGTTAGGCAATATTTTAAAAGAATAAGTTGGTTAGCTTATTTAAGTTACGTTAATTTGGTTGAGTTCAGATTGAACTTTCAATTAAGGCGAGGCTCTTCTTGATGTTCAATAAGAACCCACTTTTAGAGGAATGTTTAGCACTGACCAAATGAAATGCAAATAAATAGAAATATAAGAGAAACAGCTTAATAATTTAACCCCTCTACTATAAAACAATTAGAAGATAGGCTGAATAAAATAAACAAATTAGAACTCGGGCGCCAGGCCAGCACTAAAAGAAGATACCGTGGATAGTAGTAGGTAAAGCGCTTGGGTTTTAATCTCAAGGCGGGCATGAATTGAGTCTGCTGAAGGAAGGTTTAATGTTTAAATATCTATATATTGCAAGATCTTACATATGGCTTAAGGCCGCTTGCCATGGAGGTTTAAAATTTATAACATAGCAGGTTAAGTGGCTGTAGGTATCACCAGGTCAGTAGTCAAGTCGCTCCGCCCCTCAGAAAGTCAAGTAGCGAGGAAGTCAGTGAATGTGGAAACTTAACCACTAGCCGTTAGATCCTAGTGAAAATTTATGATAAACAACACAATAACATGGTGAATTATCTGAAACCCTAAGGAAGTTCTCATAAAGTTAAATTTTGCCAAAACTACTTATTTTAAATTTGGACCGAATCTACTTGGATTATCGCTTTCAAGTTATTTAAAGTATAGAGGGCATCGCCTCTGGGAATGCTTCTCTCCGCAGAAAATTAAAAGGAAACATACCAGATAACATAGGTAATATATAAAACATCTGGATGGAACCTGCGGACGTCCAACTCTGGGTACTCAGGAACCCGCAGTCCTCACCACTCTCCGGCTCAATCCCGAAGCATTGTGTAGTAATTAGGAAATTTCGAATGGCAGAATATTTATTTATAATAATAAAAAAAAACCCGACTAGGAAGTCTGAAAAAGAAAACAAACCTACGATTAACATCATGGCTCTTCCAGCAAAGGAATTCGAATGAATTTATTTGGTACGGGACGAAAAATGCCCTAACGCAATTAAAGAAAAATCAAGAACACTCACCGAGTTTCTTTAGGTTAAATATAACGACGATACTCCATTGTCGTTAATAGTTTATATAAAATTCTGTAAGAGAAAATGTGCACTTTTAGGTTACAACGTAAAAATATGATGTAATTCGATCGAAAATCGCTTTTATTTCCTAGCGAATCCTTGAAATACTTACTATAGAAAAAGATCAAGACATGTCCCGTCTATATTTCCGTGGACATGGAAGAAAAAGCCCGAAAACCTGCAAAGGCACGCCAACGTCAATATTCTATATTCGACACAAAACCCAAAAATAATTATGGAATCGAGTAAATCCACTCACCGGGAAGAAGAATAATATGGTGATCGGTCGCTAGATACGCCGATCACAAAAATAGGAACGGCTTACGCCGTCTATCTCGAGATCAACCACTTTGTTCCATTGTGGTGTCTCGTATGAAGACTTCAACGAACGTCAAAATGTCGTTGGATAATGTTTTTTTTTTTAAAAGGGCCTATTCACGATCCAAAAAGAACAAAACACATCACTACACGAACTTCCGTTTTAAAACAGAGATTAAATAATCTATGTTCCTCCACAGAACCTACTCAAAATAAGGTTCGATAGGGTAACCCTAAGAAAAGTACTACTACCTGTCAAAACTGGTAAACAAATGTATCGTGTAAAGAGAAAGAATCCAAAAACTGGCTTAAAGCCAATGTAGCGAAAATACAACGCTACACATAATCTCACACCTACAGGATACCTCCCAGAAACCAAGGTTTGCCTGATATAAAATGATTTATTTTTATAAACCTACTTGAGATATGTAAAGTTATCCTGGGACAGAACGCCTGGCACACATATTTAGATAGACTTGAGTTGTTAGGTTTATAAGAATAGCAACTCTTGCGTCCAGGTAAGCAAGGCTAGGTTAGGTTTTGACAATAAATACTGATATTGTCTGAGTAAAAAATAGTTTAAGGATGATCTGTATGCACACTGGGGCATAACAAGCCCCAGTGTGCATACAGAAATTGATTGTAAAATACATACATAACCTCACGCCTGTATCCCAGAGGGGTAGGCAGAGACCAGGGACTGCCACTTGCCACGATCCTGACAGATCACCTTCGCTTCATCAACGTTCATAAGTCGTTGCATGCACGCACGCCGGTTCGGGTACTTTTTATCTTTCCCTTTGCTAATACATCCCCTATCCGGTCGATATTGCGAATGCGAGTGGAAGGGTTGGTAAGGGTCGTCCCAGGCGGACATACATTGATTGTAAAAATAGATTTATAATAGAGAATTGGACGGCAATGTAATTACTTACCTGGTACTTGTTTTCTCCAATCTTGGACGCCGTCAAGGGTTTTCCCTCGACCTCAGCGTATAGGGCGTAGTTTGCAGGTAGCGGGTTATCACATTTCAATGTAAACTCGGTGATATACGCGATTTGTGACACGATCGTAGCATCTAAGCTAGTGAAAAAAGCGGCTTCGACTTTTGGATTTTGGCAGCTCTGGCCAAAGACCCCGCTTAGGCAGCACACAGCAAGGACCGCGATGATGTATTTTGTGACCATTTTTGTGACTCTTACTGTTAACTTAGCACTAAAACTTGAGAAATAAAACTATTTGAATTTGATTCGTCGACCTTTCTCCAGTTCGTTGCTCTGCGGATTTGTGAAGTTGTGGCTCCACGACGTCAATGACAATTGAAAAGCGAATATTTCGTGTGGTCGCTTTTTATACCATTCTCGTAACTTTCGAAACCTGCTTCAATATAGAAATATAGGCTAACAGAGACCATTAAATAGCTAAAATCATTACATTTGGAATTCAATCCAACATCGAGAATCTATATATATGTAACATAACAATTTTACGCTTTTGTATTATATAAAAGTTGATTAAGTTTCTGAACGTACCCTCAACATCATCGATGACGTTGACCGCGGATGTCATCTATGGCTCCGTTCAAAAGTTCTGAATGCTTTTTTATGATGCGTTCATGAGTTTTTTTCATGCATTTTGTCCTTTCCACGTCTATCGAAGACTCCCTGAATTAGGTCGCCTATCTAAATGGGCCGTGAGCGTAGAACACAGAAAGTGCTATCCTTACTATCCTAAAATATACATCCATAAACTCACCCTTTTTTATTTCCCGGGACCACAGGCAGAGTTACAGTAGGTATACTATACCATACTATACTTTGTCCAAAAAGTGTAGAAATTAAAGAGTGAGGTTTTGCTCAGACTTTTTGTCTGCGTTAGTTAATTTCTTGCACTTAAAAGGATTATAAAAATAAAAACTAGTAATTTCATTAAAAAGAAAACTTAAAAAGAAACGTTTCCATACGTTTTAACGTGCGACGATGATGAATAGTAAGGAGAAGGGCATATATTTTTTCGCAATAGGTTTCGCGATTTATGCGAGTCGCGACAAAAGTTGTTAGGTACCTACTTGCCTTTATTTGGTTGTCTATAAAGCAATGGCAGTACAATGCCATTACAATGGTATATATAACCATATAACTGTGTTGTACATTAAATAGGCATCTCTCGCGAAGATCGAGTTCGGGGTCCGTCCTAACTAGCGCCACTGATGGAAAAAATCATAACTTATAATATTAAAAGTGGACATGAGATAAATCATATCTTTTAACAACTGTGACAACATTTTTATAATCAACATTCTAGAACCTAGGATCAATAGATTAGAACTCTAATCGATTTCCGCTAATAACGGCTGTTTCTGGTGGAAAGTGTTTAAAGTCCTTGGTTATTAAGTTCTAGACTGTGGTCACTTTTAAAAAAACGTGTTTTAAATAAAAAAAATTAAGTTTCACTGATACCGGTGAGTCGCCCATTGCTGTTGAAAAGAGTGCTGGCACAGGTTCGTTCCCGGCATGGATGGAATTATTAGCCTCTAAATAGGTTTTTTATTTTAAATTGTCCTTGTCACGGGTTAGCGCATTAAAAAGAATATAATTATAAATAAAAAAGTTATGTTTGTTTCCATTGGTAGCGCTAGTTTGCACCCCAAGAGCCGCCATTGGAATACGATTGGTTTTCGTCGCATGCGCCGATAATAGTTTATAGGTAAGGAAGACAAACTATGAAATAAAATACAACGAACACATTATCCGTAAAGGCCTATATTTATTCATTTATTTATATTTTGTTGACATATCCACTGTGTGCCCGCATTTTTTTTTCACTTATTTCACAATTCAAAAAATTACAATAAAACTTTTACTAGGGGCATAGAATACCGTCAGCAATCCGCAGCGGCTTTCACTACGGCTCAATTTGTAAAAACGTGTCGGTATGGAGTTACTTCTCTTACGAACCTGGTTAGGTTAGGTTAGGTTTGCAAAGAGCTGTTTTCAGTACAAATTCTCACAGAAATTCATAGATGGCGCTCACAGGCGTGGCCATAGAAGAACCGGAATATGGCTGTCAAAATTTATCTGCGCTGAGCATCATTTGACATTGACAGACGAGTCCCTGTTCTTGTATGAGCGAATCTATAAAGTGCTTTGCGAATTTGGGCTGAAAACGGCTCTTTATAGCTGCATAAGCGACCTCAAACTCGCTAGGGCGCAACCGGCATTGCGAATTCTGTCTCTGACGGATTATAATTTTCGCGCCCGATTTTTTAGAAACTCAGATTTTCCGGAAAAAAAAGTAGCTTGAACATCTTTGGTATTTGCGGCCACTGTCAAAATGACACATTGCAGTGTTTTTTTAGCAACTACGGAGTGTCCTATGCAGCCACAAATCCACCTAGTCTTGTAAAAAACACCAAGCATCCTAACGGCAGCTTCTGAAAATTTGCTATTTCAAAGTTGCACGTACAATACAATCTGTTAGCTTTTAAAATATACCACGGCTACTATCGGATAGAATCGGATATATTCGTGTATTAAAAATATCGGAACTAATATGACACTTAATTTCTAAATCGGAACTAATATGACACTTAGTTTTGAAATCAGAACTCGATCATCAGTACGAAAAACGGCGAAAACCGAAGCCTACTCTAGAGCCCGAGGTATATTGTAAAAGCTATCAGACTGTACCTTGTGGTAAGGTATAATATAACACCCCTGAAGTATAATAGTGTTACCTCACGAAAAACAGTTTCCTCTTTGAAAATACCACCTGTTTCATTTTCCTACCCTCGCATAGTGAATGGTGTTTGCCCCTTTAGAGCTCACATCGCAGACTAATCAAGGCAAGTGTTGGTTTTGCTTGAAAAGTACTTCGTAAAAAAGTACCAGCTGATATGGCTTGAAAAGTCGGCGGGCTTAGTATGAACTCGATAGTCGCTGTAGATCAGTGATATGATCCGCGCAATGCTCTAGGGCTGACATGGTTAGCGTTCTCTGATCTTTCGCAGGGTTTGAACATATTTACATACAACTAGTTTTGGCCCGCGACTTCGTCCGCGTGGCCTACAGAAAACATATTTTTGTCCCATGAAATTGTCCGGTATTTTAATAGTTATTCAGCTGTTCGGGATGGAGGCAAATACAACAATTCAAATCACGGTCACTGCTAAATCAATCCTGACATCAGACATCGAGTTCGTACTAACCAAACCAGAACATCTAAGAGAGAACAGCTCCATACCGCAACGTGACTTTACTAATTACAATAAATTATTTCCTGTGGCAGCTCGATCGGTTCTTCCCAGAATACAATGTACAGCGCCGCCGTTAGCTCAACAACAATATCCAGATACATCGTTCCTCGTATTACCTATCCTGCATGACATTAAAATACTTTTAAAATCTCATTCTGATTATTTACATCACCAAAATGCTAGCTCCTGTCACCCGGTTCCATCTTTCATCGCTCAGCCCGCTGAATGGACCGTCAAAATGAATTTTAAAACTGACCGGTGGCAATGCGTTATCAAACAAATCACTTATCAACACACAAAGGTACCAAGAGTCCGTAAGTATCACTTCACTAGGCCCTACTCCATTGCCTCGAATCAGCGTTCATCCTTTGTACATTCTAGAATATGTGCCGTGCGTTGCAATTCCAAGCGTTCTTCAATCCTCACTTTTGTACGAGTTCAAAGAATCAGCATTGGTGCTTTGGTCCATTTGTTTAGGTACTTAAATGAAAACCTTGATAGGTCTGTTTGTTGAAATACAAACATTTTATAAATCAAAATGTTTACAATTTACCTGAATTTCATGAACTTACATTGAATCTCACATTGAATGGGTAATGTGTAAAGATTTTGATTTGAAAAGTGTGTATTTCTATGAAAAAGACGTATGTATCAAGATTGTTTACAATTTTTTAAGTACCTAAATGAATGGACTATAAAGTCAGATAACCTGTTTGTAATTTTACATTATTCTTCGCATTATTTTCTTTTCCACTCCAAAAACTGATGTACTTGATCATCAAAACTCATTGAAACTCTTTCTTGCCCTGAGCATCAAGTGTTCCAAACATGGTCAATAAATAAAGCTGGTTATTCTTGGCTTGCTCCAAATATCAATGTACTAGGAGTCCATAAACTTGGCTAAGCTTTTGCCCAATTTTCTTTCAGCTTTACCATTAACTTAACTAGACACTGGCTCGAGCACTGATTGAGCTAGCTTAGGTTGTATTAGGTCGCCATAAACTTGATGCACATTCTGTACATCAATTATTCTGCAGAAGTCAGTGGCTGTCTCAGCAGTTGTACTAGGATTCTTTAAACTTGCAGATTGTCACGTTTAAAACCTGTCGTTCGTTCTCATCACGGTTGATTCATATTCCATCTGGTCCCAGCAGCCAGCGCAAAGACAGGCAGATGTACTAGGAGTCCATAAACTTGCAAAACATAACTTTAGTCAGCCGCAGCCGTGATGCATTAGGAGTCCAGAAGCTCTTCACACGGCACATAATCAGCGTCGGATCCACGACAGCCATACAGTCCATAAACGTGAAAAACTTCAAATCGTCCTCGCATATCGATCAGTCATTCTAGCGCGATCACAGCGACCCAGCTCAGCATCCGATGTACTGGGAGTCCATAAGCTGGGGAAACGTCACATTTTCAGCGTCGGGTGTACCAGGAGCCCAGAAACCGTCGACACGTCACATCCTCGGCGTTCGGATCCACGCCAGCCAACTAGGCGTCCACAAACTGAAGAACGTCACATCGGATTCTTAGCGCGATCACAACGACCCAGCTGATGTACTGGGAGTCCATAAGCTGGGGAAACGTCACATTTTCAGTGTCGGGTGTATCAGGAGTCCAGAATCCCTCGACACGTCACATCCTCAGCGTCGGATCCACGCCAGCCGTACTAGGAGTCCATAAGCTGGGGAAACGTCACATTTTCAGAGTCGGGCGTACCAAGAGGAGTCCAGAATCCCTCGACACGTGCGTCGGATCCACTCCAGCCGTAGGAGTCCATGAGCTGGGGAAACGTCACATTTTCAGCGTCGGGTGTACCAAGAGGAGTCCAGAATCCCTCCACACGTTCGTCGGATCCACGCCAGCCGTACCAGGAGTCCATGAGCTGGGGAAACGTCACATTTTCAGCGTCGGGTGTACCAAGAGGAGTCCAGAATCCCTCGACACGTGCGTCGGATCCACGCCAGCCGTACCAGGAGTCCATGAGCTGGGGAAACGTCACATTTTCAGCGTCGGGTGTGCCAGGAGACCGTAAACGTCAGCGGCTAGTCTCGCGGGCCGGCCGGGCGCGCCCGGTCAGTGGTTCCCCGGCGGGGTCTTCGCCGGGGACGCGGGCGGGGGAGCACTCCACTCGACCCCTTCGCCCTCGTACTGCGTGTTCTCGAGCCGCGTGATGAGACGCTCATCTTCGTCCCCAAACTCGCCGCCCATTAGCGACGGCTCGCCGACCACCATCACGTCCTGCGGGAGAACGCCTATGTTAGACGGATAGATAGATAGGATAGTCTTTAATGAATTTACACTAGGAATCAAGTTGTAAAGAGGTTTGCAGAGGGTTCTATACATTTCATAAGCGCCCCACGTTGGGCGCCAACGAAATGTAGTAGAACTTTTATAAATAATGACTTTAATTTGTTGCTTTATTTGTAGATTGGTAGTATTTCATAATGAAACAGAAAAACTGGATGAAAACGGATAAGCAGGTAAAAAGTCAGATCTAGTCGATGGGTAGTTGCAATGATGAAAAATGAGGGAAATCGAAAAATGTGTGACGTAAAAAATTAGAGATAGAAAAAGAAATAAAAATGATGTAAAGAGGTTTGCACCGTTACAGGGTAAGGCAGATATGACTACGAGTATCATAGAATTATGATCTCAGATGCAAGACTCATATTTAAATATGAAAAATCTATGACAGTGTAATTTTTATTTAATTTACACTAGGAATTACGTTACGGAAGGCAGTAAAATTATGATCACAAATGCAGGACTCATATTTAAATATGAAAATCTATGACAGTGTAATCTTTATTGAATTTAAAAACCTATTTAGAGGCTAAAAATTTCACCCATGCCGGGATTCGAACCCGCAACCTCTGGCTATCCGTACCAGCGCTCTACCAATTGAGCCAATGGGCGACTCACGGCATCAGTGAAATTTCGAACCTCTTTACAATATTCTCTGTATTACGTATTATTATTTAGCCTCTAAATAGGTTTTTAAATTTGTTCCTTAGCACGGGTTAGTGCATTAAAAAATAAAAAAAGGTGTAGTCTTTATTGAATTTACACTAGGAATTACGTTACGGAAGGCAGTAGAAATATGATCACAGATGCAGGACCCGCATTTAAATATGAAAAATCTATGACAGTGTAATATCAGATACATGGATAAACGGGTACAAAAGTGGGTGTGTTGTGTGTACTTTGTTATGGACTTTTGCAGCGAGGGAGACATTGGGTTCGCGCGGTCACTTTATGGCAAATATATATGGTACATTCTTCGATTGAAAAGTATCAGGGCCCCATGCGTGGGTAAGCACAAGCCTTATTCTAGTATTTACTCGTAGTAGTAAAACGGGTTTAAAAGTGGTTGTGAATAACTTTGTTATAACTCTGAATCCAGAGAGAATATTTGGGTCTGGGCAACTTTCCCACAGTAATAGTAGATTATGCATTAAGGGAATAAAACCATGTATTACGTCATGGGCGGTATATTGAACCATGAGCGGAGCGAAGGACTCCGAGTTAAATTTTAACTCCTGAGCGAAGCGAGGGAGTTATGTAGAGTCCTGAGTGAAGCCAGGGGTTCATACCGCCCGAGACTAAGACATGTTTTATTCCAGAGGTGAATACTCTACTTTTCACACCATCTGGGAGACAATAAAAAGACAGGGCTGCATAAGTTGAAAAATATTTATTAATATAAAGTCCACACTCTTTTACGGCTTAGCAACTTAAATTGAATATAACTTTTAAATTCGTATTTGCAATTCGCGCCTTTTTTTCTTTTTTTTATTGGTGTTTCGCGCGGTCACACGACACAGTAGTTCAGAAAAAAAAGAAAAAAGGGGTGAGTTTCGAACAACAAATCGAATTTCGAATTGCAATGCGGGGCTTCTTCATAGTTTTCATGCGAATTTTGACATTCTAAATTCAAATCACTTTATTCCCTAGGGAAATTCTTCATTATTATTGCCCTCGAGAGACAAGGCTATGCTTTACGATGATATTTGACGGTACGTAATAAGGCATTGTCGAGCAGGAGGTGTGAAAAATAAATTATAGTCTAGTAGGTACAAGCCTTATCCTAGTGTTAAGTAGTAAAACGGGTGTAAAAGTGGTTGTGTATAACTTTGTTATGGACCTGTGAGAGTATTTTTGTGTGTCTTGGCGACCGCTTCTTCCCAAACAGTCACAGCAAAATTTTACACTAGAAATACGGAAAAGTACAAGGATCCCATGCGTGAGTAAGCACAAGCCTTATTCCAGTGTTTAGTAGTAAAACGGGTGTAAAAGTGGTTTTGTATACTTTGTTATTGACCTCTGAATCCAGAGAGTTTTGTGTCTGGGCGACCGCTTCTTCCCGAACAGTCTCACAGCAAAATTATACACTAGAAGTACGGAAAAAGTACCAGGAGCCCATGCGTGAGTAAGCACAAGCCTTATCCTAGTGTTTAGTAGTAAAACGGGTATAAAAGTGGTTGTGTATACTTTGTTATTGACCTGTGAAGCCAGGGAGAAGTTTGTTCTGTACAACTCTATTATACTATTTTTATTTTTAATGCACTAATCCGTGCTAAGGATAAATTTAAAAACCTATTTAGAGGCTAAAAATTTCACCCATGCCGGGATTCGAACCCGCAACCTCTGGCACGGATAGCCAGAGGTTGCGGGTTCGAATCCCGGCATGGGTGAAATTTTTAGCCTCTAAATAGGTTTTTAAATCTGTACAACTCTTTCTTGGCAAACAGTTTCACAGCAAAATTATACACTAGAAGTACGGAAAAAGTACTAGGAGCCCATGCGTGAGTAAGCACAAGCCTTATCCTAGTGTTTAGTAGTAAAACGGGTATAAAAGTGGTTGTGTATACTTTGTTATTGACCTGTGAAGCCAGGGAGAAGTTTGTTCTGTACAACTCTTTCTTGGCAAACAGTTTCACAGCAAAATTAAACACTAGAAGTACGGAAAAAGTACCAGGAGCCCATGCGTGAGTAAGCACAAGCCTTATCCTAGTGTTTAGTAGTAAAACGGGTATAAAAGTGGTTGTGTATACTTTGTTATTGACCTGTGAAGCCAGGGAGAAGTTTGTTCTGTACAACTCTTTCTTGGCAAACAGTTTCACAGCAAAATTATACACTAGAAGTACGGAAAAAGTACCAGGAGCCCATGCGTGAGTAAGCACAAGCCTTATCCTAGTGTTTAGTAGTAAAACGGGTATAAAAGTGGTTGTGTATACTTTGTTATTGACCTGTGAAGCCAGGGAGAAGTTAGGTCCCGGCGACCGCTTCTTGGCGGGCGCGGGCGGAGCCGCATTGGCCCCAGCGCTGCCCTTCCGCTTGCGTCTCTTGTTCGCCGGCCGCTGAGACTCTGCGGGGAAACGCAAAGACGTCAGTTAATATCTTGTTAATATCATGTCATCCAGGATATACAATCGCCTTCCAAAATGTAGGTACTCGAAATATTGACGAGAAATATTTGTTCATAAATCTATTTTATTTACTTATGACGACCAGTAGCTAGTACACTAATACATCTTAATTATAGAACATAAAGGGTTTTAAGGTAAGTGCCTAGCCTATTAAGGTTGCCACGGCATGCACCTTTCTATTGAGAGACAAGGCCTACGCTGTTAACGAATACCTAGCTGATAGTGACTTAGAAAATTATATTTGTTAATTTAAACACGAACGTAGAATTATATAATTTAATAAATAAGACGATATCATAATAAGTGACGTTATAAATGTAAATTTTCGTTAGGTATTGTTGTACATAATCTGTAAATACCTAGATATTGGCATGCTATATATATTATGGTATCTGTAAACAATTTTGCATACTGCTGCTAAGTAGTAGAATACATTTACTTTGTTGCAATTAAAATCTGTGCAACTGTATGATATGATATGTATTCGCAAATAAACTATCTAAATCTGGATCTTCTTAGCGTGTCAATGGCAGCAATCGTGGTGAAAGGATTAGCCAATCAGCGTAATGGCTGGTTTACATTTGCTATTTTTTTATACTTTTTTAGCACGCTTTTTTCGACCATACTAAAAAAGCATGCATTTAGCAAATGTAAATACGCTTTTCTTTTTCGCAGGCAAAAACATCTGACTGATGCCAACTGATGGTCAGATTTTTTATCCATGATCTGTGCTTTAAAAAAAAAGCAACAAAAATGGCGTCGCAAGTAAAATGGACACGCGATTTAACAATTAAACTAATAAACGAATATGAAAAACACGAGTGCCTGTGGAATTCCTACAGTGAAAGCTACAAAAACAAAATTCTAAGAGACAATGCGTATGCAGAAATTGAAAAATCTTTAAACATTAACTTGAATGATGTAAAATCAAAAACATTCGCGACTCCATATTTTCGACGTGCAATGCGAGTGCTTTCTTCGCATTTTCTATCTTTTTTGATGAAAAAAGAATAGCAAATGTAAATCGGCGTCTTTTTTAGCACTCTTTTATTTAGCATGCTTAAAAATCAATGCTTAAATAGCACGGAAATTCAGCAAATGTAAACCAGCCGGCCGGTTTTAGTGTCACGCGGTCTGTCAGTACGGATCGCTCCGCGCGGACCGATCTGCATTGAACTCTAGGGCTCTTACTAATCAACACCGTATAAGCCTGGTGTAGTGTTTTGTATTATACACAGTGTTTTGTTCACGTCATTTGAACGTATTTTTCAGTTGGAGGAAAAGAGACAAAACACTGTTATACCATACTTACACCAAGGGTGTGTTCCGAGATGCGATGAAATCGATTACGGTGCCAATCCATGTAAGTGCAGTGGGCATTAGAACCCTATTTCGTGCGAGATACCTACTTTGGGACCACTAAACTTGGTCGGATTCGCGCTCTAATCGATTTCATCGCATCTCGGAACGCTGGAAGGCTGTAGGAGCGTTTTAGAGGAATGCGCGGACCGCTGCTCGCCCGCCTTTACTAGCAGTAAACGTTTTAGTATCGTTAATACACACCAAGGTTATATGTCTCCGGAAAGACAGACTTGAGTCCAAGGTTTCAGCCTACATCTTCACAGCACAAGTGAAATGCTCTATGGACTCACCAGGGGGCGCCACCATCCGCTGCCACTTCTGGAAGAGGGTGGTCTTGAGGCAGTCCCGGGGCGAAAGCGCGTAGGCCTTGTGCCGGGACATCAGCTCCTGCATCGGCTCCAGGATCACGCATAACTGGAACCAGACGATAAAAGAAATAATATAATAAAAAAAAACCGGCCAAGTGCGAGTCAGACTCGCGCACCGAGGGTTCCGTACAAACCTGTATTATAGACCTGAGTATTTGGTATGAATTTCAATTTAATACCTCTACGCGTTTATGAGGAAATGGGTAGTAAGTTTAAAATTATTAAAAAAAAAAATATTATGTGATGTAACTAAAAATTTATGGTTTTCGTAATTTTTCCTTTATCTATGCTATAAGACGTTGCTTCGTACCAAATTTCAAGATTCTGAGTTCACGGGAAGCACCCTGTAGGTTTTGATTCCCTTGCAAGTGTCGAAAATTTGCGGCATAAACGGCTGTATCTTTTGATTGCGTTGGCTTAGAAGTTTGATTTTTTCACAGCTTCAAGGGACAGTAGACCTGAGTAATTGATATAAATTTCAGCTTCATACCTCCACGCGTTCCTGAGAAAAAGGGTCTTGACAGACGGACGGACGGACAGACGGACAACAAAGTGACCCTATAAGGGTTCCGTTTTTTCCTTTTGAGGTACGGAACCCTAAAAATAAGCAAATTATAATAACAATTAGCTGCTTATTTTACAGTATAATAGTAACTGGAGCCAGCTTTTAAGCATGCAATGGAGGTTACTCCGCTCTTCCTTAGCTAAACACAGTTTAATTCATTGACGAGACGTAATGGGCATTGGTCAGGGAGGCATTGATAGTCGTAAAGTGAAAACCATGTCGAGGAATAGGGATACTGATTACTATTAGGGGTAAAATAAAAACGGATTATTAATATTTATCGCAAAATAATGTTCACTTCATTTTTCTTTCAATGATCATTGGCTGTCATTGACGTCATCATTGGCTCTAATATTAAAAAAAAAAACCGTCAACAACATTTGCCAAACGTCAACTTTTTTTTTATGATGAATAAATTCAATGAACGTAGTTCCTAATGCCAGTGGTGACGTCATACTTACAAAACTTTAAATAAATAATTAAAAAAAAAACATCGAAAATTAAGAAAATATTCAAATTAGTTTCTTATATTAGTCTATATTTGAGATTTATAGATAAAAAAATAGGATGTGACAATGCCCATTGCAAAAATGAAATTATATATTTAGTTTGTCCAAAAACTTAACCAAATATGTGTTTGCGTTTGTGTGTGTGTGTGTGTGTGTGTGTGTCTGCGTGAGAGAGAGAGAGAGTGACACTCTCTTGGCTCTGTCTGACTGTCTCCGCTTAGTGTGGAGTTGGTGATGTCCTGTCGCGTCACCTTCTTGGTCTAGAGATTCCCCTGGCTAAGGTAGCCTTGCACTCCAAGTATTCCTAGTTGTAATCCAGTCACCCGCAGGTAATTCAGTGTGGAGTTGGTGACATTCTTGGCAAGCTGCTCTAAAGCTGTCCCTAGCTCTTGCTACATTGTATGTTTGGATAGACCAGGGTCGACCAGGGTGACCAGGATCTGGTCTAGAGATTCTCCTGGCTAAGGTAGCCTCCATTGGGTCCTTCCGCTAGAAATTCTGAATGAGTCCTTCGGACGGTATTTCTGAATAAAGCACTAGTCATAAGTCACTCACCCGCAGGTAATTGAGTGTGGAGTTGGTGACATTCTTGGCAAGCTGGCCTAAAACTTCCCCCAGCTTCTGGGCTCTAGACAAGCTGGTCTAGAGATGGTCCTGGCTAAGGTAAAACTGTCCCTGCTACATTGTATCCCCAAAACTTGACCCAAACACAGGAGCTGGTCTAGAGATTCTCCTGGCTAAGGTAGCCTAGTACTCAATCGGGCTCTTCTTAATTTCTGACTAAATCACTGGCTGTAAGCAACTCACCCGCAGGTAATTGAGCGTGGAGTTGGTGATGGCCTGCCGCGTGATGTTCTTGGCGATCTGATCTAAAACTTCTCCCAGCTCCAGCTACTTTGTATACCCACCCACAGCAGCTATACTAGAGATTCTCCTGATAGGCTCCTTCCTTCTTAATTTCTCGGCATCCTTCTTAATTTCTGAATAAAGCAGTTATATTCCACTCACCCGCAGGTAATTGAGCGTGGAGTTGGTGATGCCCTGCCGCGTGATGTTCTTTAGCGAGCCGATCTAAAACTTCCCCCAGCTCCGGCTACTTTGTATACCCACTCAGAGGATCGTCATCCCACCTGGTAGGAGGGCGTCCTACACTGTTTGCCGAGTCGCGGTCTCCACTCAAGAACGCGTTTACTGTTGGAGTAAACGCGTTCTTGAGTGGAGACCGCTTGTCTACCCACTCACAGGAGCTGGTCTAGAGATTCTCCTGGCTAAGGTAGCCTAGCACTCCATTGGGTCATTCCGCTAGAAATTCTGAATGAGTCCTTCGGACGGTATTTCTGAGTAAAGTACTGGTCATACGTCACTATAAGTCACTCACGCGCAGGTAATTGAGTGTGGAGTTGGTGACATTCTTGGCAAGCTGGTCTAAAGCTGTCCCTAGCTCCTCCTACATTGTATACCCAAACACAGGAGCTGGTCTAGAGATCCACCTAGCTTCATCAGTTATAACTAGAATCTAGTCCTTCCGACGGGGGTTTCTGAATAAATGACTGGTTAAACGTCGCTCTAATCACATACGCGCAGGTAATCTAGTGTGGATTTGGTGTTGCCAGCGAGCCTATCTAAGGTTTCACCTGCTACATTGTAGTTTGGAGTTTTTTTTGTCCATTTTTCTCCACGATGATCTAGATTTTGAAATGGACACCTAGTTGTCATTTCATTATTTTGTGATGTTCTTAGCGAGCTGATCTAAAACTTCCCCCAGCTCCAGCTACTTTGTTAACCCACTCAGAGGATCGTCATCCCACCTGGTAGGAGGGCATCCTACACTGTTTGCCGAGTCGCGGTCTCCACTCAAGAACGCGTCTACTGTTGGAGTAAACGCGTTCTTGAGTGAAGACCGCTTGTCGGTTCTTCGCGAGATATGGCCAGCCCACTGCCACTTCAGCTTGCTGATTCTCTCAGCTAGGTAGCCAAGCACTTCATTAGTACTCTCAGTTACACGCCACTCACCCGCAGGTAATTGAGCGTGGAGTTGGTGATGCCCTGCCGCGTGATGTTCTTGGCGAGCTGGTCGAGCGCGGCGTGGTCTGGCGGGTGCACCGCCTGCCGCGGGATCAGCTCGCGGTGGCTGCGCACGGCCAGGTGCCACGACTTGATGCGCATCAGATCGTCGAACGTGAACTCCAGGATGAGCCGGCCCTCCGTGCACACCTGGAAGGGGGAGGGGGGTCACGTGGGGTTTGAAATTGTCTAGGGCGGGGAAACGGTCGCGTGGGGTGAGGTCGGAGTCTGACAATGTCGACGGTGGAGAAACGGTCACGTGGGGTGAGGTCTGACTCTGACATAGTCCAGGGTGGGGAAACGGTCACGTGGGGTGAGGTCTGAGTCTGACATTGTCCAGGGTGGGGAAATGGTCACGTGGGGCGAGGTCTGAGTCTGACATTGTCTAGGGTGGAGATACTGGGGGCTAACAATGTCGAGGGTGGAGAAACGCGGTCACGTGGGGTCCGACATTGTGTAGGATGGAGAAACGGTCTCGTGGGGTCTGACATTGTCTAGGGTGAAGAAACGCTTCCGTGGGGTCCGACATTGTTTAGGGCAGAGAAACGGTCACGTCGGGTCTGACATTGTCTAGGGTGGAGAAACAAGAGGTCTGACATTGTCTAGGGTAGAAATCCCACATATCAATGTGGGATTTCCAGGGTAAAAATAGAGTTTTGTACAGAGGGTAATAGTAAACACATTTTTTACAATGGCAAAGATTGTTTTATGTTAGTGATCAATTTCATCATAGTGCACCCCATGTTACCTTTGGTATTACTTGATGAATACTGTTTCCACTCTCGGGGTAAAAACTATGTTCATTATTGTGTAATGTGATCAATACTTTACCCCATAATGAACACAGTTTATACCCCGGCGATCACTTTTTACCTTAGCGAACACTGTTTTTAGTCACTTACACACTACTTATCTCTGTCTTCAACCCACTAGCCTTAGTAAACACGTCTACCCGTGATGCGTGACCATGGTGCAGTGGTCGCAGTCGAGCATGATGCTTGGAATGACTCTCTTGGCCGGCGCATCGTATAGTACAGCTCCAAGACCCCACCCTCATACATGCAAGTACCTCTGTACCCTTGGTGGATATAGGGTTTCCAGGATGAAGTGTTTTGTGACTTATTACAATGGTGATCGTTGTTTTGTCTATGATAACAGCATTTTTTTAGTGAACACTCGTTTATTCATCTTTGTAAACACTATTTTGCCTTGTTACCTTGCTGAACACTGCTTTTACCCTATTAGTCACTTTTTAATGTATTGAACACTCTTTTTATCTTAATAAACACAGTTTGACCCCGTTGATAATTTTTTACCCCCAGTGAATACATATTTTTACCCCGGTGATCACTTTTCACTTAAGTGAACACTATTTTTACCCAAGAAAACCTTTACTCTCAACCCACTAACTTTAGTACACTTAGTTAACCTAGTGAACACTGTTATTAGCCCGTTGATGCCTTTTTACCCCTGTGAACCTTTTTTTACCTTAGTGCACACTATTCTTATCCAAGCAAACATTCTTTTAACCCTTTTTTAAAAAACCTATTTAGAGGCTAAAAATTCCAGGGAATACAGAGAATGTTGTAAAGAGGTTCGAAATTTCACTGATGCCGATGAGTCGCCCATTAGCTCAATAATTGGAAAGAGCGCTGGCACGGATAGCCAGAGGTCGCGGGTTCGAATCCCGGCATGGGTGGAATTTTAGCCTCTAAAGAGGTTTTTTAAAATTGTCCTTAGCACGGGTTAGTGCAATAAAAAATAATATAATTTAGTATACTTAGTTAACCCAGTGAACACCGAACACTGTTATTAGCCCGTTGATGCCTTTTTACCCCTGTGAACCTTTTTTTACCTTAGTGCACACTATTCTTATCCAAGCAAACATTGTTTTAAGCCACTAACCTTAGTAAACATAGGCTTCCCGTGATGCGTGACCATGGTGCAGTGGTCGCAGTCGAGCGTGATGCTTGTGTTGTGGAATGACTCTTTAGGCTGGCGCATTGTATAGTACAGCTCCGAGACGCCCCCCTCGTATATGCTCCGGAAGTATCGCGGGATCAGCGTCCTGCCTATCGCTGGAATTGATGAAGAGTTGGAGTTAGAGTGGTGCTTCGTTAACCCCCACTGGTGGTACATACTGAGGTTCTGGGCCAACAAACACCAATAAGTGAGCTTGTTTTCTAATTATATTGTACATGTTTTTCGCAGGCAGATCCCGGATGCTGCACGCTGAAGAAAGGGCGCTGAGGCGCTCATTTGGGGAGGGCTATGTCCAGCAGTGGACTAATATAGCCTGATGATGATGTTTTTCGTTAAGCTTGTTTTCATTTATATATAGAGAGAAGAACACCCGCTATTTGGACAATAGGGCAGCCTGCAGCGGCTATCGAAACTATAAACACTATCTTGGTGGTCAAGTGTGTTACCGCTAGACCATCGTGGCCATACGTAATAGTGCATTAATTGCTTTATCGTTTGGATCCATCCTATAGTTTACAGCGCCTTACTTACTTAATAGTAAGTAAGGCGCTATAAACATAATAGTAGTCGTTGTTTCTGGCTCCCACGACACAGGATGTGGGGCCAGAAGCAATGTATGTGCTTGTATGTAAATGTTATGTTAGTTTGGTCCATCATATAGGCAACATTATTTTACGCAACATAAGATTTTTTTTTACACCAGAGTACATGATATAAAGTATGTAAAGATGATGATGATAGACAGAGTAACTTAACTATATAGTTTAGTTTGGGTCCATCCTATAGACAATAACGCTTTACTCAACTATATCGATTGGGTCCATATCATAGGCATTAGCGCTCTTAACTATACGGTTTGGGTCCATCATATAAACAATAGCGTTTTACTTTCTGTATTGTTAGGGTTCATCTTATAGGCAATAGTGCTTTACTAAATCGTTTGGGTCCATCTTATGGGCAACAGCGATTTACTTACTAAATCGTTTGGGTCCATCTAATAGGCAATAGCGCTTCACTTACTATACCGTTTGAGTCCATCTAATAGGCAACAGCGCTGTACTTACTATATCGTTTGGGTCCATCCTCTAGGCAAAAGGTGAGTGTGAGCGTCGCGTCGTCCTCAAAGAACTCCGTCGCGAACGCATCCCACCATAGGTTATCAGAGTCCTGGAACGTTCAGGGGATAAGGTTAGGCTACTAGGAAAAGAATACTTTCTAAAAGTGGCTTCGTAAATAAGATTAGTGTTTGGGCCACATTAATTTACCTGTTTTATAATGTAATGTTTCCTGCTGTGGGCTTTGATAAATTAATAAAATAAATGTATATAAGGTAAGATCACAATATAATTTATTGTACATTATGTAAAATATTCATAATGATACAGTTCAATTGGTGGGATAATGCTTTCAGCAATTTCACCCAGACAGTACGTTACTTTGAAATTAAACAAATAATCTGTAATGTAATAGGTAGTAGCCGTTTTGGCACAAAGTGTGCTTTACACTGTAATGAACCGCCTTCCTGGCAAGCTTATTGCATCTTCAGGGCTCTTATTGTAGAAACGTATACAAAGCCCCATAATTCGATATCAACCCTTAAATGTCCCCACTGTTGGCGCACGGGTCTCTTCCTGCATCGCAGGAAGGTTAGGCCATACTCCACCACGGGGGCCAAGTCCGGGTTGGTGGAGGATCGTAAGACAGTGGCGGGCCTTACTGTCAGAAGTTATCAAACCACCCATAAGGCCTCTGACATGGCTTTTATTGGCATTACATTGGTATCTCACCTCTGTCCTCTGCTGTAATCTTTTGTTGAGCTCGTAGACTCTGTAATCAGGCTGGCCGAAGTAAGGCGCGTGTTGCCGCCTGGAATAGAAGAGACGATACGATCATTAATAAAGGTTAATTAGATAGATAGAGAACCCTTTTTGTGCATAAAAATGGAAATTACACAGATAATTCTTAACTTGAGTTACAGTAAGAGTACAGACCGAATTTTTAGTTATTTCACACACTGTCCGCCCAAGCCCTGGCATCCTATACGTAAGACATAAATTATATCACTTTTTTTAAATGCACCCTAATGAACATTTAAGTAATAATTAACTCATTATGTCCCCACCGAGGGGCACAGGTCTCTTCCCTATACTAAGGAAGGTGTAGGTCATACATACCCCACCACGGACGCCAAGTCCGGATTGGTGGAGGCTTGCAAAACTAGTGGCTGGTCTTACTGTCAGAAGTTTTCAAGCCGCCCAATTAATACAGGAAAATAACGGTTGCTGTGTCAGCTAGTAATTCATAACTGCGCTGACGTTGATGATACTAACGTAATACGCATAGGTCTAAAACTTACTAACAAACCATGGATCTTGTTCGAAATAAATAAAATTATCTTCTCTATAGTATAAAAATCAATCCTCGAATGTGTTGGTAAGCGCAAATCTCGAGAGCAGCTGTACCGATTTCGCAGATTCTTTTTTTAGAATATTCCTTGAAGTACGCGAATGGTTCTTACGGAGAGAAAAATAGAAAAAAAATTAAAGAATCGACTGTTAGGCGGTACGAAGTTCGCTGGGTCAGCTAGTTACAAAATCTCGTTCTATTGGCGCCCGACGTGGGGCAGTCAGTAAGGTTGTCAGTCACACAAATAGTCTATGGGTAGCTCTACAAAATGTCATGGCACCAGACGTTTTTGTTGGACAGAGAGTACCCATAGATAAAGAAATAGATTGTGCTGTCACGAAGCGTTTGCGCAACCCAGCTTATGGATAAGGGAATTTAATTTTATTATAGTTTCCACAAGTATGAGAAGATTAGTAAGAGTAAAAAGATTTTACATGAAAAATATCACTTTGCTACAATCCTCCACCAACCCAGACTTGGCCCCCGTGGTGGAGTATGTCAAAGGCTTTATGGGCAGCTTGATAACTTTTGATAGCAAGGCCCGCCACTGTCTTACAAGGCTCCACCAACCCGGACTTGGCCCCAGTGGTGGAGTATGGCCTACACTTCCTGCGATGCAGCAAGAGACCCGTGGCCCAGCAGTGGGGCCATACAAGGGTTGATATCGATGCTACTAACATAATAAAAGTTCAGTGTTTTTAGGCCACGTGTTTTTATATATAAGTCTATACAATATCTGTTTAAAAACCTATTTAGAGGCAAAAAATTTCACCCATGCCGGGACTCGAACCCGCAACCTCTGGCCATCCGTGCCAGAGGTTGCGGGTTCGAGTCCCAGCATGGGTGAAATTTTTGGCCTCTAAATAGGTTTTTAAATTTGTCCTTAGCACGGGTTAGTGCATTGAAAGTGGAAATAATATCTGTTTAACTTACGTAGTAATAAGACAATCACTCTAGCTTTGTGAAGCTACGTTTCACATTTGTACGTTGTGACGTAGAAATCAATTAAAACACCAATAAGCAACAGTTCATTGGCATCGATTAGTCTACACTCTTGTATGTATATGTATGTGCTTGAATGATTTGTCCAGCGACGCTTTCACTGTAATGAATGAAGAGATAAAGCCGTAGAACAGAGCGGTTTGATTGGACTCACGTATCTACAGCCCGACCAAGCTAAGATCTGTCTAAAAACTTGACACGAACAGAACAATCCTAAAATATTAAAAACCTATTTAGAGGTTAAAAGTTCCACCCATGCCGGAACTCGAACCCGCGACCTCTGGCTATCCGTGCCAGCGTTCTCTCAACTGAGCTAATGGGCGACTCACCGGCATCAGTGAAATTTCGGACCTTTTTACAATATTCTCTGTATTACGAACAGGCAGCGACATGGGTGGATTTTTTAGCCTCTAAATAGGTTTTCAAACATTTTTCTCTCAATACTATATGGGTGGAATTTTTAGCCTCTAAATAGGTTTTTAAACATTTTTCTCTCAATACTATTTACGTACTAGACGCTTGCGAGTTATGGCCGTTATTGGTATAGAGCTAAAATAGGGAAAGAGTTTTTTGTATGGGAGCACAAATTAAAAAAAAAATATTATCCTCCTAACGCCTAGAGGTAACAATTACTCAGAATTCGAATCTTCTAAACCTACGTAGATTATGGAATTAAAATTTTTTTGATTAAGTTAAAAAAGGTTGTTTTCCAGATCTTCTACAGTCTGTCAGCTTTTAGAATATACCTCAGTTGCTATTGGATAGAATCGGATATATTCGTGTCATAGTTAATTTACATAACTTTTCAAAATAGTGAAGAATGTTTTATACAGACCAAGAAGTAGCAGTACACTCGTGTTCTTTCGTCGAAAACCGAAGCCTACTCGAAAGCCCGAGGTATATTCTAAAAGCTAATAGACTGTACTTATAGTTCATTGTGGGTGTGAATTAAGAAAGTTATAGAAAGTCCTCGGTGTAGGACGCCAGGGTTTAGGAGGCTATAATAAATAAATTGGCCGTTTTGCATCTACTTAATAAGATGATTTAGACAGCGTCCAGTGGTATCTTCACTCACATTAGATGGGTGAAGGGACCACTCCGACGCTGTAGTGCCTGGGACATGGTTTTATAGATGGTGTATAGGCTTGCCCAGCACCTATACCATCCTGACAGCTTAGTCGGCCTAGCCCACAGGAAAGACTAGTCAATACGTGCGGAGCCAACCAAGCCGCGGGTTTCCTCACGATTTGCGTCACAGTTAGCGTGTTTTATTGCGACTACAAATTCGCAAATGTACGTAACTATGAAATTAAACAAAGTCATTGGTACATGCCCGCACTCGGGATCGAATCTGGGGCTCTCGCTTGCCAGTCCATGGTTCTACCCACTGAGCTACCACCGCTTCCATAGCGGCACCAGAAATGCATCATCGTTCATGATGAGGTACAGCCTGAGCACAGTGAAACAGACAGACACACAAACAGTGACAGTGGAGTCTACCGTTTGTGTACGGAGCCCCGAAAAACAACAAGTAGGAGACGGAAAGCACGGAATAGTGGAATCATTGAATTTAAATTCAATGGTGGAATAGAGTTTTTATAAAATTAAGTTTGACGGCCTCGATGGCGCAGCGGTTTGGCACGCTGACTGTAAAACCGAAGGTCTCGGGTTCGATCTCCGGCCGGGTTAAAGTAGGAAACGAACTTTTCTAGTTTGTCTCGGGTCTCTATGATTTATTGTATTAAATCTGTCGTCGAGTTAGCACCGATAACACGAGTCATTTAGTTGTACTTAGTATAGGGCTAACGAGATCTGTGTAATATGTCCATGAATATTGTTTTTATATAAAATGTTTGTATAAATTTAAGAAAAGCTTAAAACCTGATGTTTAATTCCATGCAAAAAAAAAACAGTTATATATTTAATAACTGGTTATTTTTGCATCGTTATACGCAATAGATATTTTTTTTATGTGAAAAGTAGACTCGTGACCAAAAACCTTACTGCGTCAAAGACTCGGTGAAATTCTCAAACTAAGTAAATACATAAGTAACGATCTGTCCCGCTCTTTTCTGAGAAATTCGAAGAGACAGCACTACAGTTGACTATTTACTCAGCAAAATTCTCAATTCAGAAACTGGCCCTTAACAAGAGAAAAGTATTTAAATACACACAAACATAGCACAATTTTTGTTTGGAAGTAAAATGAGATTATTTTATTACTTTTATTAAATACGTATTGGCCCAGTGCGGCCATCAGTTAGGGTGTTGCCAACCTTGGGTTTAAAGTTCGAGTCCCTCATTCATCAAGATAATGTTCAATGTTTGAACTGTTTATTTCTTGAATATTCGAATGTTTTTTTTCCGTGTTCTCTTGTGATTTTGGGTTATTCGTCGGACTCAATCATGATTGATTCCCGGAACCGGCGTGCGTGCATGCAACCACTTATGAACGTTGATGTTGTCAGGATCGTGGCAAGTGGCAGTCCCTGGTCTCTGCCTACACTCTGGGATACAGGCGTGAGGTTATGTTACGTGATTCATGTTATATATACGTGCCTTTGACGGTTGTTTACCCGCATGGGTAAGACGAAGACGCTAGTCGCACGTTTTAAATGCCCAAAGCCGCGACGTTCCCAGTACATTTACTGTCGAATTCTTACATTTTAGTGCAACAAAACGCGTGATTCATGACCTCTAACCGCCCAGGCTTCGTTCTCTGATCACCTGTTTACCTCGGCTTTGTCACAATGTCTACCGATCCTGAAGTTGCACGTTTACAGAACATCTTGTAATTTAATGCGCAGGATTAGTAGCGACGATGATTATGAGAACGATATGAGTAGATGCAACATGTATTACATATCCAACATGCAATTCGCGTCGTCTGTCAGATTTAATAAGGAACAAGATATCGCGCAATATATATCTACAGCCGTTGACTTTCACGACTTTTAAAAATTACTATTCTTAATTCCTACATTTTTTATTCATTCCATGTTATTATATAAATTATACTTTATTGCACATGAAACATTTAACAGGACATTACATAAGAAATAACACGTACAAAGGCGAGCTTATCTCTGAAAGAGATTTCTTCCGGTAAACCTTAGAGTCTGAGAAGCAGCAAAAAGCGGGTCTATATACGTGTACAAAATATACTACATAACTTTTGAATAATACATGTACTTATATTAATATAACTTACAAACCGTTGTAGTTTATTTGTAGGTAATTTGGGTAATTAACTAAAACTTCATGTCATTTATTTGTTTCAGCACACACGCTTTGTTAATTTTCTTTAATTTATTTTAAATTACGGCACACCAGAAAAAAAACTGTATAAAGAAACAGATCCTAACCGAAAATCAGCGATAACTTGTTGACTCAGAGCTGAGTTAGGTCCCTATTCAGTTATAGTGCTACAAAGTTGTCTGACCCGGCGGTGGAGGTGTCAAATTTTGTATGGAATCGTTAAGTTTACTATGAGAAAAGGCTCAGATAAGTATGTCGCTCTATATCTACTATTACTCGTAATTCTTTATGATTTTAATCAACTGTAAAAATGAATTATCCTTATGTTGGTAATTAACTAAATCTTTACTTTACATAGAGTACGTCAACAAATGCGGTGGGTTGTAAATGTTTGCGACCCCGGCATATTAAGTCAGTGAAAGAATTTTTTGCATCGAATTAAAAAAAAGACTTAGTGAAAGTTTATGTAGATATAATAGTTGTACCAATTTCCAACGTTCATCTAAGAGTTCTATTGTAAATAAAACCTACATATCAGCCGGATTTGTGACGTCAGAAATCCAGCTATGATGAACTTTAGTACACTTTTGACGTCAGGTGGCGGTGACGTCACACACATAGCAAACCTCATCAAATGATGGTAAATGTAAAATTAAACCTTCATTCTTCAAACATCGACGTTATTATTACTGATTCTTTATTGCACAAAAGATAGTGTACAGAACATGAACTTAATGCGAATTACACTATCTACCAGTCAACCCGCAGGAGGTGCAGGAGGTACGCGTTATTAAAAGGTAAAGTTTTCTTCTGTTTAGATAGTCAAGACTGGATTAATGAATACTTTTTTTAACCTACACCTACACTACACATACCTACGCTTACTGAAGATGGAATAAAAACATTACCTAATTCTATCTATAATATAAAAATTAATCACTGAATGTGTTGGTCAGCCGCAAATCTCGCAAGCAGCTGAACCGATTTCGCTAATTCTTTTTTTAGAATATTCCTTGAGGTACGGGGATGGTTCTTACGGAGAGAAAAATAAAAAATTAATTAAAGAACCGACTGTTAGGCGGTACGAAGTTCGCTGTGCCAGTAAGTGATGTATAAATTTACTAAATATTTAATGATCTACCATCCAAATATGTTTATTGAAGAAAAACGTGATAGCTTCAAGTGAAACTAATATAAAAAAAACCATTGTTTAAAAATTATTACATTTCATAAACCGAATATTTGATTCCTAAAATTGGATACCCGAGACGTTCTGCAACACCGAACTTTCTGCCGGGGTGGCAGGAAATGCCCGGTAAGTGGAGGAGTGGAGAGCTAAAGGGAGGGAGGAGTTTGCTTATTCAAATCTCCTATCCTATCCCCTATCCTACTGCTAGCAGTAGGACAATAAATCGGCTAACAAATCATGAAAGAAAGTACGACGTTACTTTTAAAACAGAGCTACTAAAAACCTATTTAGAAGCTAAAAATTACACCCATGCCGGGATTCAAACCCGCGACCTCTGGCTATCAGTGCCAGCGCTCTTTCCAACTGAGCTAATGGGCGACTCACCGGCTTCAGTGAAATTTCGAACCTCTTTACACTATTCTCTATATTACGTACAGGCAGCGACATCTGGCTTAAGTAAATTTTATCACTTACAGCCCCGAATACCTACATTGCAGTTAGGTTTTTACATCGGAATGATATCACTGTACCCACATGATTATACTATTTTTAATGCACTAACCCGTGCTAAGGACAATTTTTTTTTTAAATAGTAATGTAAATTTATGTTTAAAATACTGTAATTGATGCAATTTACTTAAGCCAGATGTCGCTGCATGTACGTAATACAGAGAATAGTGTAAAGAGGTTCGAAATTTCACTGATGCCGGTGAGTCGCCCATTAGCTCAGTTGGAAAGAGCGCTGGCACGAACAGCCAGAGGTCGCGGGTTCGAATCCCGGCATGAGTGGAATTTTAGTCTCGAAAAAGGTTTAAAAAAAATTGTCCTTAGCACGGGTTAGTGCATTAAAAATAAAAATAGTATTGATCTACTAAAACTAGACTAAAATGAATTTTACAGATTTTCACTTTTAGTGATCAACTATTTTAGTGAACCTGGAGGGCGAGTTTCACTTTTAGTGATGAAACTATCGTGAACCTGGGGGGCGAGTCACTAAAAAGCATAGTTGTTCACAGTCATATTAGTCCAGTAATGGTCGTTTCATTCACAGTATCGGTAGTCTAGTAACCCAGGCATTGTAATGGTATAACATAACCCGTGCTACTTAACTCGGCGCCTCGCGCGATTTGATCTTCTTCGCAACAGACGCCTATTTCATTTGCGCGGGCTATACCCCTGCATTTACACATTGTACCATTGAATTATTGTACTGCTATTGTACACTACCAAATTGTCGTGCTTATATCATTCTATTGACAAACTATGTACCTAAGTATTAGACTGAAAAATTGAGTAAGTATTGTGGTTATAGGTGCAACTGACCAGGGGGGCCGATTCTCGCCCAACGGAATTGAAAGCGTAGACGCAAAATATTCGAATGATTAGCCATTTGTCTGCCGGCAGATGCTGGATGCGGCAAGCTGAAGATAGGGTGCTATGGCGCTCATTAGGGGAGGGCTATTATATGTCCAGCAGTGGACTACATAATATGGCCTGAAGAAGAAGAAGACATTTGTCGCATAAAAATAAGATAACTCAACAGTCATTTTACATTACACTATTTTTATTTTTAATGCACTAACCCGTGCATGGGTGAAATTTTTAGCCTCTAAATAGGTTTTAAAAGTCATTTTACATATTTATTTTCTAGTTCGATTTCAATCTAGCATGGCGTTCAGAATACCTACAGATTTTGGCTGACGCTCGACTTTTTCAGAATGTTATAAGCAGAGTCATATACGACTTAGGTATTCGCTAATGAAGTGAGAATCGGTCGGACACTTCTCACAAAATTACAAGAAAAATTATACAATGGATCGTTTAGACACATTGTACTTCAGTGGACAGACCTGAAGTAGGGCTCCGGCAGCGGGTGGTAAAGCGGCGGCGGCGGCGGCGCGTACTCATGGTACTGCAGGTGGGGCGGATGGTGCGGCGAGAGATGGTGGGCGTACTCCCGGTGCTCGCCCTCGCCCAGCGAGCCCAGCGCCACCGGCATGTATGCCACTTTGTCACCGGCCCATTGCTGCTGGGGATCGATGGTCACCGCGAGTGATGTAAACGCGCGTCGGTACGTCTGCGTTGTCTTTGGTTTTTGTTTCGAGTTGATTTGACAGCGTTTTTGGCGGGAGCTTTGGTTTTTTTAATTTTTTATTAGGCGTTTAGTTCACTGGTTTTATAGCACTGGCAATGCTTTGGTGGACTGAATAGTCGAGTATTTTTTGGTGACGAGCGTCACGTTACACTATGTACTGTTTTGGAAACAATTTAAATAAGTGATCAAGGTAGCGTTGAGTTTACCATTTCCTACGGTCAGACACACACAACGAAACGAAATCCAGCTTCAGCGACTGCTTACACCCCGCAAGGTCGAAAGAAAATAATCGATATCGATATGAAACGACACCTCACAGCACTATTTAACGCGCCATAACACGCGAGATGACAGCCCACTAAAAAGGGTACGTAAAAATGACGCTCAGCGACAACGACACATAAATACACGAATAAAATCAATCACAAAACTGCGGAACGACGCGGCGGCCCGAACGCGACTGATAAAAAAGTATTTCGAATTTTTCGCGCGGGAAGCGGTGTCCATCCATGACGAAAGGAAATAAGTTCCTTATATACTTAGCGCTGATACGGGATTTTGGCCTTACGTAGTCGGTAATAGCGGCGATAAGGGTGTAGATAGCGTGTCGGCGCACAGGCGGCTTGGCAACGTCGCGTCAGCTGGCTGCGCTAGTGACGAGGCGCGTTCGGAAAGGTCAACAAGCGGTTACTATTTTTTTTCTCGTTTCTTCACTTCTGCTATTTTTGTGTCGAGGATTTTTAGGTTCGACTTTTATTGCAAGAAAGTATCACAACATGAAATTGATGGATTCCTAATGTGCTTTTATAATTAAAAAAATATACACGATGGAATTAGTAGTAAGTAGTACCTACGTTTGATTAGCTGCATACTCCACGCAAACTATACGAAACTATCAATGGAAAATGTTTCAAGATCTCAAATAGGTAAGACAAAGACAATAAATTTAAAGTGATTAGATTACCTACGTAGTAAATTATTTACTAAACACATTAAGATAGCGATCTCGTTACAAATTCCGTGAATTTTATTGCAACAATAACAATAATCCTACGTGAGTGGAAGAGCGTTAAAATCTCATCTTTAGTCATTAATTATAATTAACATTCACCGACGAAAACTTTAAAAGGCAATAAAAAAACTATTAAAAAAATGGCGACGAAAATCTATGCATAAACATGAAGAAGATTACAATATTCGAAAAATAATAAAGTCTATTGTTTTCACAGCGCGAGGCTCAGCCTAGCGCGACGTTGCCGCCCCGTGCGTTCACGCCATACATTTTACTGTTTCTCCAGTACATAGACGCTCATTACGCCTCACGCACACAGCGAAGCGGACGCCGATATTGTTATATCCGTCGCACATAGCTACGTAAAGTACATAGTGCAAGAGGTACATTCCAACGGACACAGTAGGTATAACTCTACCTATGTTTGTGATATTATGACGGTGGTGCCATACACAAATCAAACAGATCATCTAATACGCTAATGTATAAGCCTGTTGCCATAGGCGAACTCTTTCGAGCACAGTAGTATTAGGATCTGTTTGCACCGCCCTAGATTCCATATCGCACGCCGAAATCACTAAAAAAACCAACAAGATAAATGTTATTTTCGGTTGAGATGGCACAGATAGATTATAATTTCGAGAAAAGGTCTTGAGGCAGCGTGAAATTTTATTATAGAACCAACTATGTATCTAACACTCAAAATACAAATATGTATTAAGTATTAAGACTTTTTTTCTCTTAATATTAAATTACAGATTTATTTTATTTTGATGGGGACTTCAACACACAAAAATAAATCTCATTTTTAAAGTAAATAATAGCATAACTCCGTGATGTTTGTCACATAAATGATTTTTGATTGGAGATATTCAAGAAAAACATTATTTTCGAAAAACATACTTAAAATCGGATAACAAATAAAAACATTGAATTTTATTTTATCAGTAATTACAAAGTGACTGGAGTAATGAGCGACCTCAAAATCTCTTAGGTTTTAGGATTAAAAACATGAAGCACAATATCACAAGCGCACTAGCAAAATCCTAACCCAAATTAAATGATACGCCCTCAATTGCTCATTCAGAAAAGCCGACAGACACAACAAATTAACTACACACTTAAAAACTCATTAACCGAGATCACTTCAGACAGTCAAAGATTTTTTTGCTAAAAAGAAAATCCGCACGAAATAGAGATCGCAAAAACTTGAGTCATCGCGCGTTATCACATCCAGATACACTCATTGATAACACACGAACAGTCTATGGCAATTAGCACTCCACAAGACTTCGAATTAATCGCCAAATTAACGCACAGAGCAGAAAAAAATCGCGCCGGAAAAGTTTTTTTTTCAGCACAAGAAATCGGCGACGTGCTAGCGTGCCGTCAGTCACCGCTGAATGTGTGTCACAACACGGCCGTGTCAATGACTCCGCACTTAGCCGCCACTATGTACTAGTACAACAGAACAAGTACATTTCCACACGAACACGTAAACGTTGCGTCTTAGAGACACGTGCCAAATCCGTAGAGGAAATCGCGCCTGAAACTAGCCGCTGTTGTGTGCGGTACGGACGCAGCGTCCGCTGCAACGCGCGCGTCCCGGCCAATTGCGCGTAAAAACAATACAAATAAAAAAGAAAACCGCCTATCGGTGGAAACGGCCAATCGATAGGCTGAAAAGAGGAAAAAATAAATAAATAAAAAAAAACTCAAGCACACGTCACGTTTTCAGTGCCCCAAAAGCATTGAGCGGTAATCGATTCCTATTTTGAAACTGCAGCAGCCGACCGGTAAATAAGTTGGAAAAGAGAACGCTAGTGTAAGCCCGGCGCGGCGGCGCGTACACGGCGCCTATGTAATTCAATACATAAGAGAAGTGTGCCGCGCAGTGACGGACGAGTGACGAACTGTCACGCGCTCGGCTGTCTCCGCCGCCGCTCGGCCTTCTCCGCCTCAGAACAATTCGCCGATTAGATTATGTCATAATGATTAGTAAAAACCAGTTGCCGCGGTCAATCACATCTGTCTAATTACTAGTACGAAACACGTTTGGCCGGAGCTGTGAACCTTTCGGGTGAAAGGTCGCAGCATAATTGCCCACATAAAATCAACAAACTCGATGATAAACGATACAAACAACACTGATGTTGGAACAATAATTCGACGAGAAATGCGATGAAAATTGTATATGCCAGGAGTGATCTTATGATCTACTTTGTCTATTGTTGAAGTGAAAGTGTAGGTGAAAGCTGAGTAGTTTCTTTTCTACGCCCGACCACTTGACGCTCTATTGGCAGATGCGATGGCTCAAGAAATTGGTCTCCGACTTAAAACTAGAGCGTACCAAAAAGTTCCTACTAGATAAATATTTTTGCCCGACGCGTCGCCAAAATACATCGATAGCTTTCGCTCTTATGTAAACATTGCAAGGCACATCACTATTTTATTTATTACACATTCTTCATTTACAATAGCTGGCGTGGCGCTGGCGAATTTTTTTTTTATGTCTCCGTTTTTTAAAAGCATATCTGAGACAAACCTAATAACATCCAACAACAAATTTATATAACACCGTGAAAATATAGACCTGTGAGAAAAATTCCCAAACATAGAAAAATATCTCCATTTTTAGGTTTTTTACAAATTCTCACTTTCGTATAAGGGAAGCGATGATTACTTTGTGATGATCACCTCTTCATGCGAGGGGACAGAGCGAGACGACGATGATTCGATTCATTAGCAGGAGCGAGACAGCGATACCGGCGTGCGACAAAGAAAAACTTTTCACTGTGTACGGCGTGCGTCAGTTCCAACCAAAACACCAAGAAATCCAACGTTGCCGCCAACGATAGTGGAAAAACTTCGCAGCGTTGGCTGAAATTCCGATGTGGAAACTGCCAACGTTTGCTGGATAGAAAAAGACGCAGGTGCCGGCGAGTAAAAGGGAAGGCACGGGAGTTTCAGGCGGGTTGGACAGGGATAGAGTTGTCTGTTGACGTAGTAGTAGATGAGATGGCTATCAGTAGTTAGGGCGCGACCACAATGGGAAAGGAAATTTTGTGGGAATTCTTAGTAATTATAAAATAATGACCTTTATTTTTTTAGCCGCGGGATTTTTAAATTTTTACAACACTCTCAAATTCTAAAAGTAAAATGAAAATAAAGCAATAAAAAAGATAAACTTTAACAGAAAGACAAGTAGGCGGGTCCACGCAGTAGTCGGTAGATGATATAGTATTAAATTAGTATATAAATTTGTATTTGTAGTAGTAGGTGTATGGATTGGTTGTAGAGTTCACGCTGAACTCGGTGGTCGTCGTTACGTTGAGATTAGGTAGAACTTATTAAGGATTTTTTTTACCTCTTGACTGAACGCTAGCTTCTTCTCAAGAAATATGTCCACAGTTGAAAGAGATTTATTGTAATCAGAACACATCCTGTTGACGTGGCTGCCTCGTTGGTCTAGCGGTAGCATGTCAATTACCGTGCCGGAAGTCGTAGGTTCGATTCCCACAGGGGGCCGCAAAGTATAAATGGCTTCAGCCTGGGTGGAATCCAATTTTTATGACGTTCTTGCCTGGTTACCGAAGAAAAGAGTCGTTAATCAGGGCCCAGACGAGTGATTGTGTTGTGTGAAGGTTATTTATTTATTCAGCGCAGCGGTGGTAGCGGATCTGTAGAAAGACGGCATCGCTTTCGGGAGGTCGCAGGTTCGAAGCCCGGCATGTACCAATGACTTGGTTTTCTCAGTACCGTACGTTTTTGAACTTTTAGTAGCAATACCACTCGCTATCTGTGAAGGAAAACAGCGTCAGGAAACCTGAGCATCTGAAGTGATCTGAGTGAATTTTTTTTTTAAATTAGTGAATATAACTAATATAAATCGAAAAATATTAAAACATAAGCCCAGTATTATTTTTTGATTTTTCATACGAATCGACTGCGTTCAGTTTCAAGATTATATGAAAATAAGAATTTTCAACTTTTCCCTATTAAAAATGCTTAAGTTACCGATACTAAACAGGCGGTTTTAGGTTTCGCGTTAAAAAGAGAAAAAAAAATTCAGAAAAGGTGCTTTTTATTGATTTTATAAAACGATCAATTTAGATTTGATGTACGTAGTTTTTTTTTTATTTAACCTTTGGTAAATATCCCACTGCATAGCACAGGCCCTGCTAGAGTAAGGAAGTATTATTGAGTAATGAAGGAAAATCCTACGAGGATATGTTAAACGATGTGTCCAATTTAATTGTGGAGTTATAAACGTTTAAGAAAACGTTTAAGTTATTATAACCAAAATAATACAATTTATTGCAATTATGAATAGTGATCTAATTAATCTAATTAAGAAGCGCTCGTGGCCTAGGCGAACCGAGTGATTGGAATCAATCACTTGGTGCAACAACAGGCGCGGTCAGGTACAGGATGGGTGAGCGTCCCGTGACTACCGCTAGTGGCATTTTTCCGAGCGCTTCCGTGCTTCGCAAGGCACGTTAAGCCGTTGGTGCCGGCTGTCATATAATGGCAGTCGTTAAGCCATGTCAGAGGCCTTATGGGCGGCTTGATAACTTCTGACAGTAAGGCCCGCCACTGTCTTACAATCCTCCAACAACCCGGACTTGGCCCCGTGGTGGAGTATGGCCTAATCTTTCTGCGATGCAGGAATAGACCCGTTCCCCAGCAGTGGGGACATGCAAGGGTTGACGCGATTTAATTACTTCTTCGCATTAAATTATAATAATTATCAAAGGGTAGCAGTACACAATTTGTTTCAAAAACATACGTAAGGTTAAAAAAAATCAGAATGTAATTTTATGCATTCAAGTGTTAATAATACCTTTAAAAACCTATGGGCCAGTTTCTGAATTGAGAATTTCACTAAGAATTTACCTCTTGACCTTGTCGTTGATAGATTTCATGTTTTTGGTAATAATTATGTTACCGATATAGACACAGCTTTACTTAAGCACACAAGCGCAACGGCGCATGACTCACACAGACACAAATTATTATTATTATTTATTCATGCTCAGTTCTAAGATGAAGTAGAGGCTTTAGGATTGATAATTGAAAAATGTCTCTCCGAGCCAGATATTAAAAAAATAACAACGTAATAAACAGGATTAAGTATTTTTAAAATATCGTACACCCGAAACACGTCATAAAAAAAATACCTTCACTGTAAGTGAAGCGCTCATGGCCTAGTGAAACCGAGTGGTTAAGCAACAACAGGCGCGGTCAGGTACTGGATGGGTGAACATCGCGTGACCATCGCTACGCCATTTATTCCGAGCGCTTCCGTGCTTCGAAAGGCAATTAAGAAGTTGGTGCCGGCTGTCATACAATGGCAGTTTATAATCCATGTCAGCAGAGGCCTTACGGGCGGCTTGATAACTTCTGACAGTAAGGCGCGCTGTCTTACAATCCTCCATCAACCCGGACTTGGTCCCCGTGGTGGAGTATGGCCTAACCATACTCCACCACGGGGACCAAGAGTGGGGACATACAAGGGTGGATATCGATGAGTGTTGTCCTAATACTTTTAAAACATTACTTAAACTCAGGTATGCATCCCAGGAGGGCAGGCAGAGACCAGGGACTGCGACTTGCCACGATCCTGACAGATCACCTTCGCTTCATCAAAGCTCATAACTATTTTCCTTTTTGAATATAAAAAATAATACGTTTTGGAACTACAAATGTTAAATAAGATTGGGGTTTTTTGTCCATTTTATCTCCAAAATTATCTAGATTTTGAAATGGCACCTAGTTCGACTTCTAACACAGTTATTGCGCTACTTTGAATAAAACCTTTTCATTTAATTTGTTATCTATGTCCTCCGAAATTTTAATGATTTTTGTGTATCTATACTTAGTAGTTCTGAGAATAGGTCGCAGGCTTATTAAAACCGCAATACAAATATCATCATCAGGCTATATTAGTCCACTGCTGGACATAGCCAGTGGCGTACCGATCGGATACGGCGCCTAGGGCAAGGCATCTAAGTTGCGTCCCTTCGTAAGTTAACAAAATGTAAAATAAACGGATACACTAAATAAAACAGCCAAAACGCTTACAAAACATTTATTTTTTATTAGTTTATTATTCTATAGATAAAAATGCCAATTCGACTCGTAGGCACAGGCAGGGATAATGACTGCCCTTTAATCTATAGGTACAGTCGATATAGTCTACTTACAAAGATCTCATGTATGTAACTTAGTTGGTTTACTATTTTTTTTTAATAATAATTTGCGAATTGCGCGCCCCCCTTTGAATAGCGCCCAGGGCACGTGCCCTACCTGCCACACCCTAGTTACGCCACTGGACATAGCCCTCCCCTAATGAGCGCCATACCGCCCTGTCATCAGCTTGCCGCATCCAGCATCTGCCTGGAGTTTTTCGCAGATCGTCATCCCACCTGACACGACAACGACACCACTGTGTCACCAAACTGTGACACGATATTTTTCTACAGTGCGTTCACATTAACTTGACGCGTGAGAGAATTGGTAGCACTGAGATGTTTACTGTTACCATGTCAAATAAGAAATCATTCCCATTACTTGGGGAAAATAAAAGGATTGAGGGCTTGTTTTACCATCTTCCGATTAGGTCCAAAAGCTAATTCACATGTTATGTCCTTGTTACCAATTCTCTCACGCGTCAAGTTAATGTGAACGCACTGTAATATTATTTTACTACATTTTTTTATCTTCTATAATATAAAAATGAATCGCTGAATGTGTTGGTAAGCGCAAATCTCGAGAGCAGCTGAACAGATAGCGCTAATTCTTTTTTAGTATATTCCTTGAAGTACATAGGAGAAATGAAAAAAAGTTAAAGAATTGACTGTTAGGCGGTATGAAATTCGCCGAGTCAGCAAGTTATAGGAAAATAAATTTTATTTAACATTACTCTGTACTAGAATTAACCATAAACAGTGACGAGAAATATATTGATGATTATGAACGTTAATTAACGGGTTCCCAAAGCTATAAAAAAAAACTAAAAAAAACAAAAAGAAAAAATTTCTTGCTTACCACACTTGTAAAACGCCGCTATAAGCATGCGAACGCACTCACACAGCCGCGCACGAGCGTGCCGTGTGGAGACAATAAATCTTTCGCTGTGTGTGTGCAGGGTCTAGCTACCTATATTCCGTACCAAGTAAAGTTTCCCTAGATGTAAACACATTTTTCATTCAATTCACTAATTTATTTATTTGCGAATGTCGGAGAGTTTACCTTCATGTTATAAAATAAAAAAGTAACACTGTTTTAAATTTATGGCGTACGAAATTGATTAGATATGGAAATTAAACTATCAGAATAAATTATATTCTACTAACCCGTGCTAGGGACAATTTTAAAAACGTAATGCAGAGGGTATTGTAAAGAGGCTCGAATTTTCACTGATGCCGGTAAGTCGCCCATTAGCTCAATTGGAAGAGCGCTGGCACGGTTAGCGAGAGGTCTCGGGTTCGAGTCTGACACATTAAACATTTAACAGGAAATTACATAAGAAATAACATGTACAAAGGCGAGCTTATCTCTAAAAGAGATTTCTTCCAGCAAACCCTAGAGAGCCATAATTAAAGCAAACGAAACACTTTTAATTAAACGAAATCATGATATTGAAACTTACAGAGCATACAGAATTTACATTCAATGTCACGATAGAAGGTCGTATACCTTTGGATCAGATAAGGCTAGCATCAAGACAAACCAGCAATGGTTTAGCGGAGGAATAAATGTTGAAAGGTGTATTTTTATATTATAATATTATAAATAAATAAAAACAAATAAGTAAGGTAGCTTATCTCAAATAATATAATCATAAGACTGCTATTACATCTAGCAACCGTATCGCTCGCACATTCTAATATTTTTTTACATTGTAAAAAAAACGTGTAGTTTTCATAAAATATGGTCAGAGGTTTTACTAAATAATAAAATTAGGGATAATGAAAAGATATTGTTGGTAATCTATACAGCCATATTAAAACGCGATTTGTAAAGTACTCCCCAGAAACAATTAAATTAGTATGTGGTAAAGGGAAATACATGATAACAAATTATCTACTAAGGTGCAATTTAGATGAATCGTATTTTTATTAATAGCACCGTTAGATTTTGATTGAGAAAAGCTATCAATCATTTTCGAAGCTATTTTCGTTTAACGACGATTTAGGCGTAGTGATGGTTACCTATTAGGATCGTAGAAAGTGGCAGTCCCTGGTCTCTGCCTACCCCTCTGGGATACGTGCGTGAGGTTATGTTATAATATTTTTCTTTATCAAAACACAGTCAAAACTAAGCATGTTCTTGTGTATATGACACAACTCAGCAAATCAAAAATGGAAACACACCGCGACAAAACTGCATAAGCTATGTTTACATAAGTGTAGCATTCTGAAAGCGATTGCACCGCGACAGGATAATCCACTGATTTGTTTCTAATTAAAGGCACCGAATCACTGTTAGATATTAAATAATAAACCATAGGCTAAGTTTTATATTTAGTACTTATAAGTTTTATAAGTATTATAGTTATTGCTGCCTTTTTCTTTAGCGGCTTATATTTTTACATTAACATTCAGCAAACAGAATGTAAATTCTTTACGTTGAAATAAATTGATTTGATTGCTACTAACAAAACACTGGACCATATTGTCTGTAAACGAAATTATTAAATAAATAAGTGTACTTTTCTTTTGACTTTTTCAATAAATTTCGTTTCTTATTTAATATTATTTTGGTTTATCTTTATTCAAACAAAATTACAAGTAAATAAATTATTCTCAAATGTTTCTCAATCTTGGTTTGTTTACACCCAGAGAAATCCTGCTTGGTACAGAGTACACCAACGACAGCGACGAGCATCGCCATTCAATAATGGTTCTTAATGGCAAGATATACGACCTATCGTCGATTTTACAGAAGTAGAGGGTTATAGTTAGATCTAGCATGGCATTTTGTTCAACACAGGTGTATACTTCAAAAACCTATTTGGTGTATACTTACAACGCATTAAGGGGTTAAAAGGTTAAGGGCTTTTTTCGTGTATAGCGGACTAGGTAATTACGAAGGCCGTCGCCGGAGGATCCAAAAAAAACCAAAATGATTTTTATAAAATATAATTAAAAATTAATATTACAATAAATTATAACCTAAGCGACGTCTAGTTAGCACGATGCTAAATTAGGAAGTCCCTGCTTAAAAACTAGGTAAAACTGGCGTGAGTTACACGAGGCGCCGACTCAGCGTTTCTGTGGGAAAACGGTGGCGCAATCGCGGTATAGCAACCCAACGTCAGCGGTTCGCTTGAGGGTGACGTACGTAATTCCTCCCCTCTCAGATCAGCAACTATTTCTGAGTCTTGAGATGATGAAATATTGCTGAGGGTAGTTTCTGGGTTCCAGATGTTCCAGGTGTTGCATATGTAGGTACGTCAACCTTGGCAGTGGCTTCGTCCGCTCTGCGTTGTAGCTTGTAGCGGTGTACAGCCCATATCATAGCCAGTGCGAGTGCACTGGATAGCGTAGCATAGAACGGGATCGTCGTGTGGTATAAGTATCGAGATGACGCTGGTTCTATGCTAATTTTTGGCTGTAGCATTACTCGTTGCTGGATATCGTGTAGTCCTCTCAGGTTGATAGAGTTCAGCTTCAGGTGGAGTGATTCAGCATCTTGATTTTCAGGGTTGAAGGAGACTTCAGTTATCTTGAGCGGTCGTCCTATAACTTGATCGTTAGTGTTAGTAATGGTGAACTCCGGTGTGTGCAGGAAACAGTTGACAGGTAAGGTCACCAGATAGCTGCCTTGTAGTACGTTATAGTCTTCACGGCCGCATACGGTGTGGATTCTAGTTACATTGGGGAAAGCTAAGACATAGTGTTTCTCGTCCAACTCCTCCATTGACACTTTGGTTAGTGTCACTGATGTCAGTTTGCAGGTTTTCTCGAGAGACTGGTTCAGGATGAGATTCTGGATGCAGTCTGGTTGATGTCGCAGGTGATGATCAGCCTTCTCTCCGCAGAGGTACCAGTCGTTGTGCTTAGGGCATTCTGCCTCTATGTACACGTAACCCTTCCTATTGGTTGCAATCAAAGGATAAGGTGGGATAAGGGCCTGCATGAATTTATTAGGAGCTATGGACAGCTTATATAGGTCATAGCTATCTACATCAAAAATAGGGAATTTAAAGACTATCACTATTTGATTGCCTGAGTAGTAGTAACCTGGCTTTATTAGGTCATAGTACTCTCTAAGCTCTAAATCTAACACATGATCTCTACCATAGATTTTAACTAGCCTATTTAACATATTACCTAGTACTCTAAAATTAATCATTGAATGATGCGTGCTTGATGCACGTATAAAAGCTAGCATATTTTCTAATCTAATTAACTCAGCAAATACGTCATCGACGTTTTCGGTTATAATAGCCAGATATTGGGCGAATTTAGCATGTTGTATAAGGTTAGCATCTTTGAAAATATCCGAATTTAAGATTAAATGCAAGGTGTCATTAATTTTTATTTGATTTTCCACTAGTTTATGAATTATACTAGTATGCTGGTCCATCAAATCTTTACTGATAGAGATGTGATTATTGAACTCATTTACGATCTTATCTTCATCACTCTTTAGGGTCCTTAGGGCATCATCATATCTAGTGGCATCTGAGTAGTCTAGGTTACCAGTTATGCTTTTAATTAAAGAGCCTAGACCGTTGATGAGACCTCTCCTTACACGATTGGGCCGTAACGTCTCTAAGTGTTCCAGTACTTTAGCTAACTTAGCGTTAAGGTAATCTACTTGAAGCTCGTATGTAAGATAGGTATCATTGCTTAACTTATTCTTGTAATCTAATAATTGACCTTGTATCGATGTTATTTGTTCGCTAATGTCGCTAAGTTGTATGTGTTGTATAAATGAGTGGTAATGTAATGTAAGACGTGTAGCGCCAAGTCGAAAGGGTAGCAATCCGGGACCATTATCAAGGCTCTCGAGTCTTATCTCCGGATTGGTCTGCTGGGCCGCTATCGAATGAGCAATCAGGACCAGTACCACCCTGTAACAATTGGGCACTCTTAGGGACACGTTTTAACCTACTCTTTGCTACGGGCCCACGTTTCCTAGATGTATAGATATGAATGGGTAAGTCTGCAAGAACCTTGTCTTGAGAGTAACGTGGTGCTAATTTTTGACGACTAGCTAGGGGGTTATTAACGAATACACGTTGTCCTGGCTGGTATTCAGCTTCCGGCTCGCGGGTCTTATTCCGGTTCTCAATGATATTTGTGCGATTGGCAAGAGAGGATTCGTTAATAGTGTCGTATACGATTTTCATTTGTTCACGGTGGTTCATTATATATTGCTGTAGCAGTTGCTTAGTAAGGTCCAAATCAAAAGGGTCCCTTGGGTCAAAATGACCGGTGATGACGTCATAGGGTCTACATTTCGTGAAGCTATGTATTGAACTATTATAGGCCAGAATTGCATAAGGCACTAAGTTAATAACATCGTCCTTGTGACGTAGTTTCAAGAGACGGAGGTGTTCTAATAGGGTAGAGTGGAATCTCTCTACGATACCGTTTTCGTTTGGGGTATGAGGTAACGTTCTATGGTGAATAATTTTATGGAGGGTTGTAAATTCGCTAAACAGCTGGTTTGTGAATTCGGTTCCGTTGTCCGTGACTATAGTAAGGGGTAAACCATGGTGAGTACAAAAATTCAACAGGGCTTGTAATACACTGATAGCAGTTTCGTCACGAAGGTGATAAGCTTGAGCGTATTTCGAGAATACGTCCACTATGGTGAGGTACTTTTCATTCTGCACAGTAAGCAAATCCATGTGTACGATTTCGAATGGCTTGGTTGCTGGGGGAACGATATTGAATTGTTGTTTAATGGGATTACGATCGTATTTTGCCTGACCGCATGTCGTACAGCTGTTAATAAATTTAGTAATCTCTTCTCTCATTTTAGGCCAATAATAACGACGGGAGAGAGCAAGGTAGCACTCGTTGATGCCGCGATGGTTCGTTTTTCCATCGTGGTAGTGCTTTATAATCTCTTGCTGTCTAAGGTATTCCTTGACATTTTCTACTTCGGTTTTAGCTAAAACTAAGTTCATGGCTGAAGATTTAAACTGTTCTTGAATTATGGGGATGATTTTATACATAGCCAGTGGGGGGTTGATCAGCAGGGCTGTTTTAACTTTAGGGTTGACAAATTCTTTTATGACGTGGACTACGTCATGCTCTAGGTTGGATTCTGACACTTGCACTACTGTTCTAGTGTGGGTGTCAAACGGCTTTGTTACGGTGGGACGTTTTTTTATGTCTCCGACTAAGGTAATGCAAATTTGCCTATGAAACTTGTTTAAGGGCTCTTCTACAATGGGCACCTCTAATATAGGGTTCTCTCTACTTGTGTGAGCTGATGCTGTGCAAGAGTTGTGAACAGATGGGGGTGTCTCAGAGGGGTTCGCTAACAACGAGCTGAGCTCTTCTATGATGGAATCAAGTTCCTCGTTGTGGATCTCCACTCTGGAAAGGGCATCGGCATTGGTATTACTAGATCCTTTTTTATAGATGACAGAGAAGTCAAACTCACTCAGCTTCAGCTTCCATCTGGTTAGCCTCGAGTTTGGCTCCTTAAGACTCATAACCCATTGAAGTGGTTTATGGTCCGTTAGGATTTTGAACTTTCGGCCATACAAGTAGGGCCTAAAGTACTTTGTCGCCCATACAATAGCGAGTAATTCTTTTTCGATCGTACTATAGTTCTGCTCGCTATCGTTTAGTGTGCGAGATGCATAACAGACTGGCTTATCGCTGCCTACAGGGCCTTGCGATAATACAGCGCCTATAGCGATATTCGATGCGTCAGTTGTTAGCAAGAAGTCCTTTGTAAAATCAGGGTACTGTAAGATCGGATCGTTGGTTAAGAGGGTCTTACATTTTTCAAAACACTCGATGTACTCAGCGTTAAGGGTTACTTTCCTACCTTTTTTCAGGCACTGTGTCAGGGGCTTGGTTAAGCGTGCAAAGTCGGGGATGAATTTTCTATAGTAGCCTATAAGGCCTAAAAACTGTTTAATTTCCTTGGGGGTTCTCGGAATGGGGTACTTTTCTATGGCGGAAATTTTGTCAGGGTTTGGTTTAATGCCTTCCCTAGTGATAACATGACCTAGGTACGCAGTTTCTAATTTCAGGAATTCGGACTTGTCCATCTGAATCTTGAAATTAGACTCTCGTAGTCTCTTAAATACTTTTTCCAGGTTAATGATGTGTTCCTGAAGGGATGTACTGAACACTATTATATCGTCAAGATAGACCAGACAGATGACATTCTGTAGGCCTTGGAGAACGTTGTCCATTACGCGTTGGAAGGTGGACGGGGAGTTCTTTAAACCCATGGGCATACGTAAAAATTCGTAATGCCCGTTCTCTACATTAAATGCCGTCTTTGGAATGTCAGTAGGGTCCATTTCTACTTGGTAGAACCCGCTGGCAAGATCCAAGGTGGTAAAGTACTGCCAGTTGCCAAGCTTGTCTAATACGTCACTTATGTTTGGAATTGGGTACTTGTCGTCATAAGTTTTCTCATTAACCTTCCGAAAATCTACGACTAAGCGCCATTTTGTTTTTCCAGAGGCATCTGCTTTTTTCGGCACCACCCAGATTGGTGAGCTCCAAGCCGACTCAGATGGCTGTATGATACCCTGGTCTAACATCTTCCCTATTTGATTTTTAACTTCGTCCCTATGGACGTAGGGGTAGCGGTAGCTCTTTGTATAGACTGGCAATTCGTCCGTAGTGCGAATACGATGTTTTATTTTATTCGTGAATGTTAAGTTCTCGCCTTCGATGTAGAATACATCGGCGTATTTTTGGCATAAGGCCTCTAAGTTAGCCTTTTCTTCCGCATTTAGGTGATCTGTGCGCAAGCGAGATAACACTTCGTTAGAGCGCGCGGACGGATGCTCGGGACGTGTGCACTCGATAGTGTACGTCTCCGCTAGGACGGCACGGTCCATTGAGAATATTAGGTCGTTTGAGGTGGGGTTCGATATCTCCACAAAACCTCGGCTATTAGTGACGGTTGTGAGACATTCGTTGATGACGCAATTTGACATAATCTGCTCACTAATAAAAGCATCGCCATAATGTATGTTAACAGGAATTCTAACCAATTTAGAGGAATTGGCGGGAATTACGTCCTCGTAAAGGTTGACGTTACGCGAGTTGTACATGTGGATGGGATTGGTGGAAAATTGCGTTATCAGCTGCTTATCTTTAAGATCGATTTTGGCCTCCCATTTCTCTAAAAGGTCGAGTCCTATTAGGCCATCAAAGTACTCATGAAACTTGTATATAAAGAGCTTTATAGTTTCAGAGTCTCGGAATTCGTCGAAGCACGGCACGGTTATTGAATAGTTATTACGTGACGTTGCATGGACGTTGGTTACTTCGAAGGGGTCAAAATTTAGGGGTAAGTGAGCGTAAAATCTGTCTACAGCCTCCGGACTGATAAAAGATTGGTTTGCACCCGTATCTATCAGTAGTCTCAAAGGTGGATTAGAGATCTGTATGAAAGGGAGTTGTCTTTGGGTCTGTAGGTTTAGCTCTATTTTAACTTGTCTGATTTCGTACGCTTCGGAAAATCCTGCTGTTCTTCAGCGGTGCTGGAGGACGGAGTGGGCTCTTCATAAGGAAGGATGGTACACTCGCCAGATGATTCATACACTTCGCTATCTACGTAATAGGGTGTTTCGACGGTGTCTGAATAGCAATAACCGTCAGAGTCAACATAATATGGATAGTACTCGGGGCACTGATAATAATTGCCATACTCAGCACATTCGTTCATATTCATTTCTCGCGTCTTGAAATAGTTGGAAGGTGGGGGGTTACCATGGACGCGCCAATCACGACCGGTAGGTGGTAAAGGCCTAGCTTGAAAATTGCTAACGCCGCTCATCGGCTTCGGGCCTTGAAATGAATTTCTTGGCTGGACACGGAAATTATTTTGATGGGGGTTGTAATTAGGTGGCGGCGCACGGAACATCTGCTGTGTGCGCGTGGGCATATTCACTGGTCTTAGAGAATGATTATGCTGGAAGTTAGGTTTCCAGGCTTGCTGTGGGGGTCGCCAGATGGGCACAGGTGCTGGCATTTGTGCAGGTGAGTTGAATGGTTTGATAAAAGGCATGGCAGGAGCCATGGCAGTGACCTTGGGTAAGAGTGGTCTTTTATCTGTGACTGACTCATTACGATTTTGCAGATAAATCACATTCAGCTCCTCTTGTACAAATTCGAGCGCCTTCTCGACACTATCAGGTCGCATACAGCGTACGCGTGAACCTAAGGGTTCCTTTAGACCGCGTACATACGCTTGCATAGTAAGCCTTTTGTACAGCGTGCGTTTGGCCTCGATGGTGGTTTGTACAGTCTCATGTAGGGTTACATATGTCATTATGGTACTGAATAAATTGACGCAACGATCATAGAATTCTTGCGGGGTGTTTTGGCCTTGTGTGGCTAGCATGAGGTCATTATAAAGAGCGGTCTCGTCTCTTTGGTCTGAGAAATTGTTAACTAAAGCACTTCTTATGTCAATCCAATTTTCTGGTATGCCATTAGAGTTTATGATACGCGCGGCTTGCCCAGTGATCTTATTAAGAATGCCATTTACTAAGCAAAGCTGGCTCAGTGCGTTTTCAGTGGCATATTCAGCTACAATTTGGTTACACAGGTTAATGAACCTTGGCAAGATGTGAGGATTGCCGTCAAATTCGGGTACCAGGCGTAAGGCCTTGAATATGGTATCTACGTCTGCCATTTTTGGGGTATTGGGGCTCTTAAAGGTATCGAAACCTTCAAGGGTCTCAACTGTGCTATCTAAATCTACACTTATCTCTCTATTACTATCTAAATCTAATCTACGGGCTATTCTAGATTGAGCAGGCCCCGTAGGGGTAGTATTCTTAGGGTAGAAAATTTTGGAAATTTAAGGGAAAACTAGGATAACTTGAAAGCAACACAGGAATGATTCAAGTGCACTTACATATATTTCATCTTGGTCCTTCTGGGGTCGATTTCTTGATTTTCCTCCGGGCCAGGTCTCCAGGTTCGATGATTGTCAGGATACTCGGTGTCCGAAGATGTAGCGATCAGCGGTGTTCGATATTAGAATCCCTAGCTAATCCTCGAAACGCCTCGAGTATCCTACCGGCTGCGCCAATTACGAAGGCCGTCGCCGGAGGATCCAAAAAAAACCAAAATGATTTTTATAAAATATAATTAAAAATTAATATTACAATAAATTATAACCTAAGCGACGTCTAGTTAGCACGATGCTAAATTAGGAAGTCCCTGCTTAAAAACTAGGTAAAACTGGCGTGAGTTACACGAGGCGCCGACTCAGCGTTTCTGTGGGAAAACGGTGGCGCAATCGCGGTATAGCAACCCAACGTCAGCGGTTCGCTTGAGGGTGACGTACGTAATTAGGTGGTAAACAAACGAACAAAAAAAAACAAACAAACAAACAAACAAACAAACAAACAAACAAACAAACAAACACAAAATAAACGCTCTCCCTGACGGCAGCGGCCCAAACTTTTTTATACAAAACCCACTTCGTAAATATATTAATATGTAAATTATTTTAAGTTAATTAGCAATAGTTGTTATTAAGTATGTATATAATAATTTCACTGATGCTGGGAAATCGCCCATTAGCTCAGTTGGGAGAGCGCTGGCACGGATAGCCAGAGGTCGCGGGTTCGAGTCCCGGCATGGGTGGAATTTTTAGCCTCTAAATAGGTTTTTAAAATAGCTCTACCAATTGAGCCAATGGGCGACTCACGGCATCAGTGAAATTTCGAACTCTTTACACTATTCTCTGTATGACGTACAGGCAGCGACATCTGACTTAAGCAAATTGCATTACTTACAGCCCCGACTACCTTCTTTGCAGTTAGGTTTTAACATCGGAACGATATCACTGTACCCATATGATACCACGGATAGCCAGAGGTTGCGGGTTCGAATCCCGGCATGAGTGAAATTTTTAGCCTCTAAATAGGTTTTTAATGTTCCTTAGCACGGGTTAGTGCATTAAAAATAAAAATAGTATATTCTAGCTATTTTGTATTTATTTCGCTTAATTCAACGCAACGAACATTTCAATTCAGTACATAATTTCGACATTATATTACTTACTTGTTACGTGAGGTACACAAAAACCTCATCGCTTGAAATTGCCAATCCGCGGTGGGTGCGCGTGGTAATTAAGCCGACACTGTCTCCCTGAGAGAAGGGCTGTGCCCTGCAGTAAGACGTTTATAGGCTACATAAAAAAATGTGTTAACAGGGCTTAAATGTTGTGTGTGACACAGCTTGTTAACAAGTCCCAAGTTTTTAACTGTTTTTCCACTGAGCCAAAACTTTACTACAGACAAAACAATGTTAAAATGTGTTAACAGAGCTTTAATGTTGTGTGTGACACTGCCTGTTAACAAGTCCCAAGTTTTTAACTGTTTTTTCACTGAGCCAAAACTTTACTACAGACAAAACAATGTTAAAATGTGTTAACAAGACTTAAATGTTGCGTGTGACACTGCCTGTTAACAAGTCCCTACTGTTTTTTAACTGTTTTTTACCTTAACTAACTTAACTGTTTTTTCACTGAGCCAAAACTTTACTACAGACAAAACATTGTTAAAATGTGTTAAAAGGGCTTCAATGTAGCGTGTGACACTGCCTGTTAACAAGTCCCAAGTTTTTAACTGTTTTTTCACTGAGCGAAAACTTTACTACACACAAAAACATATTAAAATGTGTTAACAGGGCTTAAATGTTGTGGTGACACTGCTTGTTAAGAAGTCCCAAGTTTTTGTTTGTTTTTTCACTGAGCCAAAACTTTACTACAGACACAACAATCTTAAAATGTGTTAACAGGGCTTAAATGTTGTATGTGAAACTGCCTGTTGACAAGTCCCAAGTTTTTAACCTTTTTTTCACTGAGCCAAAACTTTACTACAGACAAAACAATGTTAAAATGTGTTAACAGAGCTTTAATGTTGTGTATGACACTGCCTGTTAACAAGTCCCAAGTTTTTAACTGTTTTTTCACTGAGCCAAAACTTTACTACAGACAAAACAATGTTAAAATGTGTTAACAAGACTTAAATGTTGCGTGTGACACTGCCTGTTAACAAGTCCCTACTGTTTTTTAACTGTTTTTTACCTTAACTAACTTAACTGTTTTTTCACTGAGCCAAAACTTTACTACAGACAAAACATTGTTAAAATGTGTTAAAAGGGCTTCAATGTAGCGTGTGACACTGCCTGTTAACAAGTCCCAAGTTTTTAACTGTTTTTTCACTGAGCGAAAACTTTACTACACACAAAAACATATTAAAATGTGTTAACAGGGCTTAAATGTTGTGGTGACACTGCTTGTTAAGAAGTCCCAAGTTTTTGTTTGTTTTTTCACTGAGCCAAAACTTTACTACAGACACAACAATCTTAAAATGTGTTAACAGGGCTTAAATGTTGTATGTGAAACTGCCTGTTGACAAGTCCCAAGTTTTTAACCTTTTTTTCACTGAGCCAAAATTTTACAACATACAAAACAATCTTAAAATGTGTTAACAGGGCTTCAATATTGTGTGTGACACTGCCTGTTAACAAGTCCCAAGTTTTTAACTGTTTTTTCACTGAGCCAAAACTTTACTACAGACAAAACAATGTTAAAATGTGTTAACAAGACTTAAATGTTGCGTGTGACACTGCCTGTTAACAAGTCCCTACTGTTTTTTAACTGTTTTTTACCTTAACTAACTTAACTGTTTTTTCACCGAGCCAAAACTTTACTACAGACAAAACAATCTTAAAATGTGTTGGGCTTAAATGTTGTGTGTGTCACTGCCTGTTACCAAGTCCCAAGTTTTTAACTGTTTTTCCACAGAGCCAAAACTTTACGATAGACAAAACAATGTTGAAATGTGTTAACAGGGCTTAAATGTTGTGTGTGACTTAGCTTGTTAACAAGTCCCAAGTTTTTAACTGTTTTTTTCACAGAGCCAAAACTTTACTACAGACAAAATAACAAATCTGATTCATTAAAAACTCGCCAAGTGCGTGTCCGAACACGCACAGCGCAGGGTTCCGTAGTTGACCGTCAAAATATGCGGCTAAGCAAGCGGCCACAGAGAAGGGACGAACGCGGGAAAAACGCGCCGTGTTGTACAGATTTCGTCGCCCCGTCTCAATACAAATTCTCGTATGTCCCCACTGCTGGAGCACGGGTCTCTTCTTGCATGGCAGGGAGGTTAGGCCATACTCCACCAAAGGGCCAAGTCCGGGTTGGTTGAGGATTGTAAGACAGTGGCGGGCCTTACTGTGTCGGAAGTTATCAAGCCGCTCATAAGGCCTCTGACATAGCTTTAAGACTGTCATTACATGACGGCCAGCACCAACGGCTTAACGTGCCTTGCGCAGCAGGGAAGCGCTTAGAAAAATGCCACTGTCGGTAGTCAAGGGACGGTCACTCATCCTGCACCTGGCCGCGCCTGTTGCTGCTTAACTCAAGCTTGATACCAATCACTCGGTTCGACTAGGCTATGAGCGCTTCGGTCCGCAATCGGTAAAAAGTACGTTTTAAGGTTTTTATGCGTATAACTGTGTCGTCGGCGTGATTATTGCCAAATTTCAGTCTTCAAGCAAATCCCCTCTTATGACGCGTCCTTGGACAAAGTGAATATCATAAATCTTAATAGGGTTGAATCCCGGCATGAGTGGAATTTTTAGTCTCTAAATAGGTTTTTAAAATAGTAATACCTTACTACATATATAGAATATAATATAATTTAATATAATCACTTATTTGTATAGTGTTCCTTGGCATTGGCCGCACTTTTACTTTGTAAAATTTATTTTTAATATAGAGCAACCTCTGGAAGCATTATAATATTTATATGAAAGATTTTTAGCCTCCAGAACAAGAAAACTTTTGTGTACTTTTTTAATATGAAATAAACAGTGAAACAGTTTATATAGTAGCTCTTAGAACTGACTGACAGTGACCTACTGACAAGATCCTAGGGCCAAAAATCAAGGGCTCTTACTAATAAACACCGTAAAAGCCTGGTATCGTTACACAGTATTTTGTTCACGTCATTTGAATGTAATTTTCAGTTGGAAGAAAAGAGACAAAACACTGCATGGTTATACAATACTTACACCAAGTTTATTAGTAAGGCTGTAGGACTTTAAGGCAGTTGCAAAAACGGCCGTTTCCAACGGAAGTCGATAAAGTCCTAGGTCCTAGTCTGTAGGTTCTAAAAGTAGTTGTCACAGTTGTTAAAATTTCAGATTTTAAAAACCTATTTAGAGGCTAAAAATTTCACCCATGCCGAGATTCGAACCCGCGACCTCTGGCTGTCCGTGCCAGCGCTCTTTCCAACTGAGCTAATGGGCGACTCACCGGCATCAGTGAAATTTCGAACCTCTTTACACTATTCTCTGTATTACGTACAGGCAGCAACATCTGGCTGAAGTAATTCGCATCACTTGCAGCCCCGAGTACCTACTTTGCAGTTACGTTTTACATCGGAATGATATCGCTGTACCCACAAGAATATACTATTTTTTTCATTTAATGCACTAACCCGTCCTTAGCACGGGTTAGTGCATTAAATATAAAAAATAGTATAAGGTTTCAATTACAATTACGATTTCAATGACGACCTCTGTGGCGTAGCGGTAGCGCGTCTGCCTACCATGCAAGAGGTCCCGGGTTCGAATCCCGGCTGGAAACAAAAAAAAAACCCCAGGTCTTGGATGTTTACATGTTTGTGATGTCGTTGTTTCTGGTACCCACGACACAGGGTATCCTAGTGTGGGGCCAGAGGTAATGTATGTGCTTGTATGTAAATGTAATGTAATGTAATTGTTAACTTTTTGATAAAAACAAAATTTTTATTCCACTGGCGGCGCTATTTAACGTCTCTGAGCTAAGCCGCGGACAGACAGGTGACGCTGTAACGGTTCCCTGCTTCACACGGAACCCCAAAAAATTAAAGAAAATTACGAAGCTATCATGAACGTGAAACCGACTTATAAATTATGCGCAGAGAATAGCTGCTATTTATCAACAGTCGGTTTAAATTAACGAAAGCAATTTTTCAATGGAATAACTCTTTATTTTACTTTGGAACCCGCGACCTCTGGCTATCCGTGCCAGCGCTCTTTCCAACTGAGCCAATGGGCGGTGAGTCGCCCATTGGCTCTTTCCAACTGAGCTAATGGGCGACTCACCGGCATCAGTAAAATTTCGAACCTCTTTCACAGCCTCTTTACACTATTCTCTGTATTACGTTTTTGGCCTCTAAAAACGTGTCGTGAGGACCAGAAACAACGACATCACAAACATTTAAACATCCAAAACATTGGATTTTTTTTGTTCCCAGCCGGGATTCGAACCAGAGAACTCTTGCATGGTAGGTAGAAGCGCTACCGCTACGCCACAGAGGTCGTCAGAATCTTACTTGCTATGTAAGAAAAAAAAATCCGAAGATTGTGAAAAACATAAATATAAAGATTATACTATTTTTATTTTTAGTGCACTAACCCGTGCTGAGGACAATTGAAGACTCCAGGGATAAAGACGAACTTGTCACTTTTTTTTCGAAACTAATCTGTGAACGCAGTTTTGTAGGGAATTTCCGTTACTCTAAGATAGTAAACCGAACAGGGTAAAAAACAAATTAGTCTGAGTTATTGACGCTTAAAAAATCGCATACAGGGAAAAGTGGCATAAGTCATACTTTAAAAAACCTATTTAGAGGATAAAAATTCCACCCATGCCGGGATTCGAACCCGCGACCTCTGGCTATCCGTGCCATCCGTGGTTTAGCCTCTAAATAGGTTTTTTAAATTGTCCTTAGCACGGGTTAGTGCATTAAAAATAAAAATAGTATAATAAAATAAGTCATACCTTAAAAATGCAATATCTCCAAATGTTTGTTGCTTGACTGACTAGTTTGTCTTTTTCCCCGGGGTCTTCAATTTTAAAAGCCAATTTAGAGGCTAAAAATTCCACGCACGCCCATTAGCTCAGTTGGAAAGAGCGCTGGCACGGATAGCCAGAGGTCGCGGGTTCGAATACCGGCATGGGTGGAATTTTTAGCCACTAAATAGGTTTTTAAAATTGTCCTTAGCACGGGTTAGTGCATTAAAGAAAAAAAGAATATAATGTTAGACCCCGTCTTCGTTTACCATCATGGCGGCTGTACGCGCACGCCCTAGTTTATAATTCGTTGCGGGTTTCACACAATAAGCACTATGGGATCGTCCTGGGAAACTCGCAATGTAAGGTAAATTCGCTGGCTCCGAGGCCTTTAAGGGGGCGAGTCTCCAAAATGCATAGTTGTTCAATAGACACATATTAGTCCGGTAATGGTCGTTTCATTCACACGATCGGTAGCCTCAGTAACCAATGGCATTGCAATAGTATAACCCGTGCTACTTAACTCGGCGCCTCGCGCGATTCGATCTTCTTCGCGAGAGATGCCTATTTAATTTGCACGGATTATTCCCCTGGAATGACATTTAGGTATCGCTTTGTAGACAACCAAATTGAGGCAAATAACTACATTGTCGTGCTCATATCATTCTATTGAAAAATTATGTAAGTAATAGACTCTAGGACCTGGTCCCAAACTAGGATACCTGTGCTACGGTCACCAAGCAAACACAAACACGATTGAGTTGTGTGTAAGTCTGTCTCCGTGACGCTTTGACCCACAAATCTAGCTGCAAAAGCGCCAACACAGCCCAAAAGCGAGGGTAACTCAAAAAACTCGCAGAAGACAAGTGCACCATTGATTTTTCATTTGCATGGTGCCAAACTTCAACGCGGGAGCGGGACAGACTCGCCGCCATGAATAGGACCGAGCGAGAGGGGGAATTATATTAATACAAGGGGTGTGTAAAATGAGGTTACCCCAAGAGGCATGACTTAGCGGAGTGGAGCGGCGCGGTTTATTGTTAAAAACGGCCAAGCGCGAGACAGGCTAGCGCACCGTGGGTTCCGTATTATTAAATCCATCTAGGGTGCGGTGGTAGAAGTATTTATTAAAATTGGTAGTACCACCGAGGACAGAAGGAAAAGTTGGTGAAGTCCGACTCGCGCTTGGCCGCAATTAGGGTTCCGTAGTTCAAAAGGAAAAACGGGACCCTTGTAGGATCGCATTGTTGTCCGTCCGTGTGTCTGTCAAGACCTTTATCTGCGAAATGCGTATTTAGTTAAAGTAAAAACCCAGGTCTACATTCTCTTGAAGTTGCGTAAAAATCAAAATCTATAAGTTGACGCAAAAAAAGTTACAGCCGTTTATGCCGCAAAAAAACGTATATTTCGATACTCAAGGGAATCAATATTCATACACATCTCGTTGATCTGGAACTAAGAAACTTGCCAAGTAATATCGGCTTATACTAAATATACGGAAAAAAAATCTGAAACTATGATTTATTTACAAGTGTAAAGTTTTCAGATTTTTATCTGAACTTGCTGTATAACACGATGTTATTGCCAATTTTCATAGTTCTAGGTCAACGGAAAGTACCATATAAATTCCTATTCCCTTATATGTCAAAATATCCGTTTTATGCAACATTTTGAAAAACACTTCAACATTTAAATAGATGTTTTAATTTTGAAATAAGGAATATTTAAAAACTTATTCAGAGGCTAAAAATAAAAATAGTGTAATCATGTGGGTACAGTGATATCGTTCCGATGTTAAACCTAACTGCAAAGTGGGTGGTCGGGGCTGTAAGTAATGCAATTTGCTTAAGTCAGATGTCGCTGCCTGTACGTAATACAGAGAATATTGTAAAGAGGTTCGAAATTTCACTGATGCCGTGAGTCGCCCATTGGCTCAATTGGTAGAGCGCTGGTACGGATAGCCAGAGGTTGCGGGTTCGAATCCCGGCATGGGTGAAATTTTTAGCCTCTGAATAGGTTTTTAAATTTGTTCCTTAGCACGGGTTAGTGCATTAAAAATAAAAATAGTGTAATAAGGAATATTGGCAAAAAACTTTTTTTTTTAATGGGGGACCTATCGTACTTATCTATTATTATTAGTACTTATTATTAGTATTATGTTGGAGCTGCAACCGCTAAGCTGAAGTGGAACTGGGCGGGTCACCTAAGCCGTATGGGCCCAGAGAGGTGGGCAAAAATCGTCACTGACTGGGTTCCGCGCGACGGATGTCGCAAACGTGGCCGACCCAAGCGGAGATGGCGGAACGACCTTACAACCTTTCTGCCGGACTGGCAGGAAGTGGTCATGAACAGGGAGGAATGGAAGATAAAAGCGGAGGCCTTTGCCCAGCAGTGGGACACAATCGAGGCTACATAAAAAAAAATATTAGTAAATTTGTACTGTATATTTGTGAACGTATAGTAGCAATACCACTCGCTAAGTGTGCAGGAAAACATCGTGAGGAAACCTTAGTGTCTAATACCTCAACGCTTAACATTGCCAATCCGCGGTGTGCACCCGTAGTAATTAAGACCTTACTCTCTCTGTGAGAGAAGAGCTGTGCCCTGCAGTGGGACGTTTATAAGTTCATCATCTTCTTCAGGCTTTATTAGTCCACTGCTGGACATACCCCTTCCCTAATGAGCGCAAGGTTGTGCCATCATTGGGGGGTAATGCCCATAATCCCCACCCTGGGCATGCGGGTTGGGGATCGCAGTTTGGTGGAATTGTACTGCAGGGGGCGCTGCTGCCCGCCCCCCGGATTGTATACCTTAGTCGCTTTTTACGACACCCGCGGGAAGAATTTGAGTTGGTGCTAGTCTCTAGGCCGACACCACACAGCTGTTTATAGGTTACGAAAATAAAAAATATTAATAAGGTAATCCGCCGTAACGCACATTCTGAGAAAAAATTTCAATTGACTACCTATTACGGTTGCAAAGTTAGCCTAAAGGTCGTACAGACAGACAGACCGCACAGGCAAAGTAACAGGCTCCCGTTTGAAACCCTTCCGTACGGAACCCCAAAAATGAAAATAATAATGAATTAACTATGCAAATGGACTCCGCAGTTTGGTGAAGAAATCGCGCGGAAGAAAATTTTATCTGTATTTTTTATACGGATGATACACGTTCGTGATTGCCTCGTTGGTCTAGCGGTTAACACGCTTGACTTCTAAGGTACAGTGCTACACAAGAAATAAGTCCCGCGGATGTACCTGCGCAGATGACCAAATTTTGGATGTGCGGCAAGTTGATCGACCAATCAGATAGTTTCATTTTAGGGCAGGCCGCGCGCCTTTGTTGCTATTGGTTGGTTCAACGTCATCGTTGCAGGTGACTATTAGTTTGGCAGCGTGAGCGAAATAGGTAGCGCTACTGCGGCAATCAATTCTGCACCTTAACCGTATCGGTTAAAGATCATGTTGAATGTACTTATAGCTTCGGGTACTCTCGTTACACTTCTAGTCTGCGCCAACGTAGATTCCCAAAGGGACTTTTATGATGTGTAGTACTGGAGCATAGTATTTTCTAAGGTTAACACGAGCACTAGACATAATTAAAACTGTTTTTTTACGGATTTATGCTCGTTTATTACATTTTTACAATTTTCCGACGTTTATGCACTTTTTCAGGTGCCGTGGTCTCTGATGACTGAGGTGACAGGCGTCTTTCAGAAAGCATTAACGGTTAGTTTACTACCGTCGGCAAAAATTACAACAGTTAATTATGAAGTTACGTTCCAAAATAGGCAAACCAATTATTTTACATAAAGCCAACAATATTGATTCTTAGTGATTGAAGTTAAAATTAAAATTATAAACTAATTATTTTACATGAACTTAAAAATACTGATTGTTAATTGAAATTAAAATTTTAACTCCACAGTCACACTTCTAGCAAGGGGGTCTCATGCACTTAAGCACTGGTTTCCGTGATTCCAGTATGTTCCAACAACGATCTCTATTAAAATTTGGATGCCGGCGGATCTTCTAAGGTAGTGGTAGTGGGTTCGATGCCCACTGGAGGCATCCAGGATGCCTCCAGTGGGCATCGAACCCACTACCACTACCTATGGAGGCAGTACATCCGTACTTGATCTGTACAAATGGCTTCAGTCTGTGTGTATTTCCAGGATTGTGATGTCCTTGGGTGGTTACTATAGGGTACCTATTCCAGTTCGAGACCTGGCCCTAGAGTGTAATCTTACATAGTTATTCAATACAATGACATAAGCACGACAATGGTTGTTATTTGCCTCAATTTGGTAGTCTACAAAGCTATAGTACAATGTCATTCCAGGGGTATAACCCGCGCAAAATAAATAGGCATCTCTCGCGAAAAAGATGGAATCGCGCGAGGTGCCGAGTTAAATGGCACGGGTTATACCATTGCAATGCGATTGGGTACTAGACTAGCGATAGTGTGCATAAAACGAGCATTAGCTTAATACATCCTTCATGGGGCATTGTATACGCTTCTATAATAAAATCCCTGAAGATGTATTAAGCTTGCCTGAAACGCGGTTCATAAAATATGTTCAGCACATACATACATACATACATACATACATACATACATACATACATACATACATACATACATACATACATACATACATACATACATACATACATACATACATACATACATACATACATACATACATACATACATACATACATACATACATACATACATACATACATACATACATACATACATACATACATACATACATACATACATACATACATACATACATACATACATACATACATACATACATACATACATACATAACCTAACGCCTGTATCCCAGAGGGGTAGGCAGAGACCAGGGACTGCCACTTGCCACGATCCTGACAGATCACGTTTGCCTCATCAACGTTCTTGAATAAAGCACACTTTGTGCCAAAAGGGCTACTACTTATAACATAAAGGATTATCTAGATGACAATGATGTTTGGAATTAAAGCCAGTAATAAGTTCTACGTTTTATAATACTTATGTAAACTATTTTAATTAAGGACTTTGAAAAGACTAAGTTTGGAGTTTTTTTGAATTTAAAGTAAGGATAGAAGATCATTCAATAGCTTTTTTCGGATCCTGGCGCTGACGTCGCTTGTCGGTAAAATTTGTGACTAACTTATTACATTTTCTGTGAAATAACGAAATTGAACACATTTCCTTACTTTAAATTCAATGCTGATACTAATAAAAAAATTGCTAATCACAGAGCAAGAAATAATAAAATTCATACTAAGTTAAAAAAAAATCACCACAGGCATCGTCAACCTGACCGTCCCGGGACTACCGTAAGTAGCATTTTCCGAGGCTTCCGTGCTTCGCAAGGCACGTTAATGGTGACCGGCGACCTTATGGGCGGCTTGATAACTTCTGACAGTAAGGCCCGCCACTGCCCTACAATCCTCCACCAACCCGGACTTGGCCTCCGTGGCGGAGTATGGCCTAACCTTCCTGCGTTGCAGGAAGAGACCCGAGCCCCAGCAGGGCAGATATACCAGGGTTGATATCGAAATGAGCATGAACAAGCTTCTTCTGCGCAGACTCGGTCCGTCCTAGACCTCCTGTTTAACCTCGGGCTAGATAGAGGTGGTGCTGCTGTGTGGTGTCGGCCTAGAGAATAGCACCAACCCATTTCTTCCCGCGGGTGTCGTAAAAGGCGACTAAGGGACATCAACCAGGGAGTGGACAGCAGCACCCCCTGCAGTACAATTCCATTAAACTGCGATCCCCAACCCGCATACCCAGCGTGGGGATAATTTAGAAAAAAAATTTTAGCACTTAAGCTCTTAAAGCAAAAATCTAGTGACAGTCTGCACTACATTAATATTTAAAAGAAAAAAAAAACAGTCCATAAATCGTTTTAACCAACAAAGAAATCTACACTAAGTTTATCCCTCAAGCTTTGGACTGAAGAACTAAACATATCCTGATCGCCTATTATGGGCATTATGATGATCGCACAACGTTGCGCTATGGCGCTCATTACGGGAGGGCTGTGTCCAGCAGTGGACTAATCTAGCCTGAAGAGAAAGAAGATAGAGGCCAAGAGTAAGCCGATTCCTTGTAAAAAACGCTAGTAGGTATAACTAAATAATACATACCAAACAACACCGTTGAGCGGCTTGATAACTTCTGTCAGTAATACCCGCCACTGTCTTACAATCCTCCACCAACCCGGACTCGCCCCCCGTGATGGAGTATGGCCAAACCTTCCTGCGATGCAGGAAGAGACCCAGTGGGGAATACAAAGGGTTGAAATCAAGTATAAACTATTAAGGCAGGACAGTATCAAGTCTCTAAAAATATTTACCGTATGTAGTACAAGAGGTGAGGGCACATTGGCATCTTGGTTGTGGCAATGTCACTAGACTGACCCGAGTGCTTACTGCGAGTTTTTTAACTACTCGATCGCGTTAACGTAAACTCATATTTCTATGGCATCGAGGAAGCGCCACCTAGCGACAAGTATGAAAATTAAAATTGCTGAGTGAGAGTTGTAATGGTTTACGTTGAGAAGTGAACACGTTTACCAGCCAAAACACGAATAAACGCGAGTGCGAGTTGTACTGTGACAGCGTTTTGCCCGTTCGACCGGTTAACTTACTCATACTCACTACTCAATGCTCGATTAACGCGGTAGTAAAGTTATTCGATTGGATCTGTCAAACTCGCACTAAGCAATCCGAATGTGGCCGAACCCAAGCTTTAGACGAAGGGCGAGCAAGAGGGTAGTTTCAAATATTTTATACAGTGAGTTCAGAAGAGCGGCTCTGTTGGTATTGTGTTACATGGAACAGAAGACTCCAGGGAAACAGATGAACTTGTCACTTTTTTTCGAAACTAATCTGTGAATGCAGTTTTGTAGAGAATTTCCGTTACTCTAAGATAGTAAACCGAACTGGGTAAAAACACGGATGTGAAATCCGTGGGTAAAAAAGAGTTATTGACGCTTAAAAAATCGCATACAGGGAAAAAGTGGCATAAGTCAAACTTTCAAAATGCAATATCTCTAAATGTTTGTTGCTTGACTAGTTTGTCTTTTTCCCTGGGGTCTTCTTAAACATAATAGGTTTAATAGCCTGAATTATGAACAAGCGTCTGGATCCATCATGAAACCGTGCTTTAGTCAAAAAACAAGAACGTTAAAAGGTAAAAATTTTAAAAAATGCTTGTGGGATTTTTGGCGGAATTTAGCAAAGTAATCTTCACTTTTTAATTCTCTTATGGATTTCCGCAAAGTAACGCCTGATTCTATAAAACATATCGCTCATTTGGCAGAATAATGACGCAAATGTACTTTTTCCAATTTTACAGGAGAGACCGTTGTTTCCTCAGAACACTTTCTATGATCTGAGGTTGTTTCATAAGAAGTGTTAGAACTTTGTCAAAATGCCACAACGACAGTGGCGCTGTCACGCGATAAAAAACAAAACTACATTACTGTCATTTTTTCCCCAAGTGTAAACAGTTATTTCGGGTGTTTTGGCATACTTATCTCAAATTGGCAAAAAAGTACATTTGCGTCATTATTCTGCCAAATGAGCGATATACAAAAATGGTTGTTCCAATTCACTTATATTTTATGTAGTTAAAATTTAGGCTAATTAGAATGAAGATATTATTGTCTGGTATAAATAGCATACATATCGCATTAGGATAACTTGTAATGGTATGTATTTGTGGAAAGTAAATAAAATATCTTTTTTTTTTAGTATTTGTATATATAAAAAAAAATATACCTAGTCATCGTCATCGTCAGGCTATACTAGTCCACTGCTGGACATAGCCCTCCCCTAAAGAGCGCCACGTTGTGATATCATAGGGGGTAATGCCCATAATCCCCACGCTGGGCATGCGGGTTGGAGATCGCAGTTCGGTGGAATTGTACTGCAGGGGGCGCTGCTGCCCACCCCCCGATTTGTGTACCTAGTATTGAAGAGTAATTTAAATTGTACAACCAAGGGCTATGTCCAGCAGTGGACTACATAACATAGCCTGAAGAAGAAGAATTTTCTAAGGTTAACACGAGTACTAGACATAATTAAAACTGTTTTATACGGATAAAGAAAATATAATAAGCGAGTGAAATCCGTATAAAAACAGTTTTAATGAAGAAGAAGAAGAACCAAGAGCACCGGCCAACAAACTGTTAGTCTGTTAGCTTTTAGAATATACCTCCAGCTCTAAGTAGGCTTCGGTTTTCGCCGAAAGCACACGAGTGTAATACTACTTCCTGCTCTGTATAAAACTTTTCTTCACTATTTTGAATAGTTATCTGTCATATTAGTTCAGATATTTCTATCACACGAATATACCCTCTGTATAAAAGTTTTCTTCACTATTTTGAAAAGTTTTGTAAAGTTATAAATAGGTATCAAAAACCTTATTTATTGCAATATAATCGATTCCATCCGATAGTAGCCGAGGTATGTTCTAAAAGCTAACAGACTGTACGATGTTTGGCAGAAACCAACTTCTGTATTTTTGTATGAATAAACATCGTCAATCAATAAACAAAAAGAGATTAGGGTAATTTGGTATTTAACCGACTTCAAAAAAGGAGGAGGTTATCAATTCAACGCGTACAGTCTATTTATTATACTTACTTGTCCAATTTAGTAAACACGATTCTAACCTAAAAATTGGCATTTGATGACAAAAGTAGGTATATATTTTCTCGCAAGTTCATGGACTTCTTTTATAAAATGTTCAGCGTGTTATCGAAACTAGTGTCCCAGGTTACTTCATTTATGGGAATATGACAGTTTTCGACTAAAAAGTCTACTTTACCGGTAGAATCTTGTTTACTAAAATGGTCAAGTAAGAATAAATACACTTTATATTACTTTTTTTGACCATGCTTTCGCATAACTTCGTCAAATATTAACCGGTTTCGTTAAAAAAAAACGAATAGGTTTAGCGTCCCATGGTCCAATTTTAATTTGGGGATGATCTGATGAAGACTTTCAGAGATGGAGAACAGAACTCTTCAATGGACAGCAGCAAATAAGGCCTAATGAGGCCCATCCATTAGTAATATGCATATGTTTCGTAAAATATAGTGCAAAATTTGTCCCAGGGGGATTTGGTGAGGTTCTGATGAAGACTTTCAGAGATGGCAATTGAGAACTACAAATTTTAGGGCCAAGTTCCAGACCAGCACATACATTTTGGGCACCGACTTCAAGACAATAATATACTTCTACAATACCTAGATATAGGGATATACCTAAACTATCATTACATTTACATACATTGCTTCTGGCCCCACACTAGGATACCCTGTGTCGTGGGAACCAGAAACAACGACATCACAAACATGTAAACATCCAAGACCTGGGCTTTTTTTTTGTTCCCAGCCGGGATTCGAACCCGGGACCTCTTGCATGGTAGGCAGACGCGCTACCGCTACGCCACAGAGGTCGTCTACGAGTACGAGTTTCAAATGTATAGGTCATATTCGTTTAAATTATTTCTGCGCTTTTAGTGCCATAGCGTACAGAAGGCGGTTTGTATTCAAATTTTAAATTTTTTTGTTTTAAGTTTCAAAATATTATGCCACGTTGCCGGCAGCGCGGCAAATAAGTACGCATACGTATGACATGGATATCCACTTACTACGAGTTTTAGTAGGTACATACATCTATTTCACTCACACCACGTGTCTTGCGTGTTGCTGTCTCATGCCAGGTTGTTTCAGAAAGTTGCGCCCTTCAGGATTCCGTCCGTAACAAAAAACAAATGAGAATTTAAACGCATTTTTTTATGAAGCCTACACGTATGAAGCGCTTTTGACCTAGTCGAACCGAGTGATTGGATTCAACACTTGAAATAAGCAACAACAGGCGCGATCAGCTGCAGGATGGGTGACCGACCCGTAACTACCGCTAGTGGCATTTTTTCGAGTGCTTCTGTGCTTCGTAAGGCACGTTGGTGCCGCTGGTGCCGGCCAAAGAGTATATAACCACGCAATGGGAGTCCTTAAGCCATGTCCAGTCGCGCGCCACTGCCTTGCAATCCTCCACCAACCCGGACTCAGCCCCCGTGGTGGAGTATGGCCTAACCTTCCTGCGACGCAGGAAGAGACCCGTGCCCCAGCAGTGGGGACAGACAAAAGGGTTGATATCAATCATGTTTTTGTGGATAACACCGTGGCCTCAGCAACCTAGGCATATTAGGTGAAGTGTCGAAAAAACGCAAATTAGGCATTCGCCTACCTCAGAATTTCGCTGGAGCCGTCAAGCGGGCACTGTACTGTCAGCGGAGACTTTCTCACGCTGTAGCCCTTATATCGCACTACATAGGGGCTAATTTAGGGCTGAGAGAAGAGGGGGCCGGGTGGGGGCGGGAGTGACGCTCGGCCGCGACTAGCGAGTCCCGGGAGGTCTTGATACTTTGTGTTTTGGTTCTTTCCGTGATTCATTACAAGAATAGAAATGCTGTTATATTTTGATGAGGCAATAAATTGTTAGATAGGGAACCCTTTATTGCATAATCAGACTAAAGAATACAGCCATGATAAGTAAATAAATTTATATCTTTTCTATCCCGTGATGGAGTAAGTATGGCCTTACCCTTCCTGCGATGCAGGAAGAGTGAGTGAAAAAGGGTTTCGTTTCGCCTTAAGAGGCACGTAACCCTAAAATACATTAAAATCATACATAACCGAGCTGAACCACCAAGACTACAGAAGCCGGTAGGCGGTCGCGCCACCCTCTCTTGCCACGTGCTCGCCACCCCGCGGGCACAGCTATACAAGTATACACCCACACAGCCCTGCCGCCCTGGTAGCTGGGTGGAAACAGACGTCTAAGTACCAGGCGCTTATACTCTGCTAAATACAGTTATGTAGGCTGGTAGGTAGATGTGCCTCGGTAGGTTGGTTTCAATTGGGCTACAGAGTGAATTTTTACAGTGTTTTTTAAGACTGCCTAAACTGTATTTGAGAAGTGTTTTGAAACAGTGGTAGCTAAAAGAAACAGACGACTAAGTACCAGGCGCTCATACACTGATAAATACAGTTATGTAGGCTGGATGGTAGATGTACCTCGGTAGGTAGGTTTTAATTGGGCTACGGAGTTAATTTTTACTTGTTTAGACTGTTTTTAAACCGCATTTGAGAAGTGTTATTACTATTTTATACAGTAGTAGCAAAGTGGAAACAGACGTCTAAGTACCAGGCGCTCATACACTCATACCAGGCGCTCATTCTAAATACAGTTATGTAGGCTGAAAGGTAGCTGTACCTCGATAGGTAGGTTTTAATTGGGCTCAAGAGTGAATTTTCAAGAAGTTTTTTACAAAATCTGTGGTCTTTCATTTTCCAAAGACTGTTTACACCGCATTTGATAAGTGTTTTATACAATGGTAGCTATGTGAAAACAAACGTCGAAGTACGCTTAGAACTAAATACAGTTAGTTATGTAGGGTGGTACCTCGGTAGGTAGGTTTCAATTGGGCTACAGAGTGAATTTTTACAATAGACTTCGAGTGAAAAAAGTCGCATGGCTTATCGTCCGATAATGTCAGTGTAGTGTGTCGCAACCCTAATAGTGCTTTGTGATGGCTGATTAGGGGTAGTCTGAAACCTTATCAGCCGAAGATGCGAACGGGTGCCAGCCATCAGTCTTCTCGTGAACGCGATGGCTGTAACGTCGTCGTCGAAACGTCGAGGTAAAATTGCATTTGCGAAGCGTTTTGAAACAGTGGTAGCTAAAAGAAACAGACGTCTAAGTACCAGGCGCTCATACACTGCTAATATACAGTTACGTAGGCTGGTAGGTAGATGTACTTCGGTAGGTAGGTTTCAATAGGGCTACAGGGTGAATTTTCACGGTATCACACTAATATAATAAAGGCGAAAGTGTGTGAGTGTGTTTGTTACTTCTTCACGTCTAAACGGCTGGAGAGATTTTGATAAAATTTGGTATGGAGTTAGCTGACACCCTGGATAAAGTAAAACGTAGCCTATATGTGTTAACATAGGCTACGTTTTACTGCGGGAAAATATCTTTTATATTTTTAATACACAATTTATTTTCCCTAATAAACGCGGGTAAAGCCGCGGGGCACAGCTAGTTTTTTTATAAAATCCGTTTTACAAAGTGGTAGCTAAGTGGAAACAGTAGTACCAGGCGCTCATACACTGCTAAATACAGTTATGTAGGCTGGGTAGGTTTTATTTGGGCTATCTACAGAGTGAATTTTCACGAAGTTTTTTTACAAAATCTGGTGTCTTTCCTTTTCCAAAATCTGTATAAACCGCTTTTGAGAAGTGTTTTTATATAATAGTACAGTACTACACATCATAAAAGTCCCTTCGGGAATCTACGTTCGCGCAGACTAGGAAGAAGTGTAACGAATGTACCCGAAGCTATAAGTACATTCAACATGATCTTTAACCGATACGGTGAAGGTGCAGAATTGATTGCCGCAGTAGCGCTACCTATTTCGCTCACGCTAATATTGCCAAACTAATAGTCACCTGCATCGATGACGTTGAATCAACCAATAGCAAGTTATCAAGCCGCCCGTAAGGCCTCTGACATGGCTTAGCGACTGCCATTACATGACAGCCGGCACCAACAGCTTAACATGCCTTGCGAAGCACGGAAGCGCTAGGAAAAATGCCACTAGCGGTAGTAAGGGCACGGTCACCCATCGATTCCATTGATTCCAATCACTCGGTTCGACTAGGCCACGAGCGCAGCATTGTAAATCCTTTGAATGTAAAACAATTAGAACGCTGTATATTCACGGTGTATATTAAGGTTAACCCCTGTAGCCAGTTAAAGTTGGACGAAACCACAAAATCTGCGGTCGACTGTATTAATTTTTGACGCGCCTCCTGTTTGTTTTGCTGGCCTTACATGAATGAAGGTCATAATATTTTATCGAAAGGGGCGCTTAGAATTTTTCCAAAAGGGCCGACGACGCTAGCTGTCTCTGTAGCGATACATCTGACTGAACTAAACACCAGTAATGTAAGCTCGTGAGATTCAAAATCAATCCGAGCATTCTATAATTAGCGCGCCGTTCCATCCTGGAGTACACGAGCAGTCTAACAGGAAAATATCTCCCCAAAACTCACGTCACGTTAAAAATAAAATACCTACTACTTGACGTATTTATTACAACAATATTTTTTTAACGACGAGGATGGATGGACGTCGTCGGGAGTTCTGAGATTTGACGTAACTGTAACTTTCAGGTTTTCGAACGTGCAGATTGGCGCGCTTTTTTACCAGACTCTCTTTTCACAGACCCAAGCGCTCAAAGTCTGAGCGGACTGCAGTAAAAAAAAAATCAGGCGACGAACCTAGTACCTGAACGTCACAGGCACACGTGAAACCTTAAAAGGCAGTAAAAAGCAAAATCATTTCAAATTTCGAATGATTTTGATCGGGAGCAGCAGACGACACTCGAGGATCGGCGGCGTCTCACTCTACATAGTCGTTACTTTATGTACGTATAAAACACAGACCACTCAACGGTGACCTACCGAATGTCACATGATTCCCATCTCGAGCAGCCGGAGTTTCTAATAAGCGGGGCGGGGGAGGTCAGCCGCGCTGGTTGCGCCGGCAAAGCTGTACACAAATACATAGAAACACGTACGTATCTTACGTAGATAGATAGAGAGGCAGTGCGCGGGGTGGGCGAGTACCGCGCGCAACGCAATCGCGTTTGAGAATTGTTTTAATTGTTTTCTCACGTAATATTTAAAAATTATGCTGACCTCATCCGATGCCTTATCTGGTCTCTGCCTACCCTACGGAACACAGGCGTGAGTTTATTTATGTATCTAAAACTGCCGTGATAATGAGTACTCCAAATTTCCCTATGTGGTTTTTTTTTTACATAGCCTATAAACGTCCCACTGCAGGGCGCAGGTCCTCTCTCAGAGAGAGAGAGTGTGGGCTAAATTACCACGGGTGCCCACCGCGGATTGGGCTTAATTAGCACCGACATAAATGTTTAAATGTAATTTAACGTTTGTTTGTCTTCATTTAAGGTTGTCTTGAAGAAATTACTTCTAGCAATAAGGCCGCCAATTGTACTTCGTTCGTATATTTACATGTTTTATAATATATTCTCCGGTGTACAATAAAGAATATTCTTATCCTATCTTAACACCTCACTGAGAATACTTTTATTAAATATAATAAGAAGCACCTACAAATCCACACAGATTTCACAGTTAGTCAACGTAATAATCTCATCTAAAGTTAAAATATTGAACATTGGGAATATTCCCAAAAAATTCCGTGAACGGCGCATAAATATAAATGAGCACTTAGGCTTACCACGCATTGCGAATTAAATCGCGTACTGATTTGGTTGTGGAATTATTTAAGAGCGATTTTTTTGCAAGTGTCAACCTTTACTCATTTTCCACATATCACAGATTTTTTCGAAAAAAATGGCACGGAGAAAAATCGAAATGCTTGCTAAGCCTTAATTAGGTCTGTTCGCCACGGCTGTATGATTTTTTATTACTTATTTAATTACTAGCTGTGCCCCGCGGTTTATCGATTTTCCCATGGGAATAAGATATTTTCCCGCAGTAAAACGTAGCCTATTTGTTAATCCAGGGTGTCAGCTAACTCCACACCAAATTTCATTATAATTACTCCAGCCGTTTAGACGTCAAGAAGGAACAAACATGCACACTCACAAACTTTCGCCTTTATATTATTAATGAGAAGTGTGATAGTGTGTCATTTCTTACCCTAAGCGTGTTCTCTGAATATCCATGTCATCATTTTTAAGATTTTATGTGTGTTGTGGTATGTGGTACGTTTTTCAATTTCAATTATTTAAAAGCGGCCTCATTAAACCTCTCTGCCAACCGTACCGTTCTTCGGTCTTCGGCACAAAATATATACGTACCGTTCACCTACATTTATTTGTGCACTCACACGGGCGCAGTTTTATAGCTCGCCCACTCACACAGGCGCGCCGTGCACGTACACGCTTTACCTCGCACAAACACAGACGCACACCTTTGGGTTATTCTATATTTTCACTCGGGGCAATTTTGCCATTATTTTCAACGACGTTTATTGTTTTTGTTTTAATTTTTTTTGGTATTTTTGGAATGCCAGTACATTATTTAAATCACAAAAAAAAGTTACTCAATTATGTATGTATGATGCAAAGGCTAAGATGCTTTGCCTTTTCATCCACGTAAGGAGATTTACCTATACATTGTCCAGTGGCATCTTCACTCACACTAGATGGGTGAAGGGTCCACTCAGACTGCAGTGCCAATGATATTGTTTTTTTTTTGGATGGGGTAGGCTTGCCCGGCACCTATACCATCCTGACAGCTTAGTCGGCCCACTCCACAGGAAAGGCTTGAGGCGATGCGATATTGAAATTGCCAATACGCGGTGGGCACACGTGGCGATTAAACCCAATACTCTCCCACTGAAGTATTATCTAATCTGTGACTGAAGGAAGGCCTTTGCTCTACAGTGGGACGCAACAATATAAATAGCGAATCTGGGCGGAAGAGCAGGTAAGGGACGTCCCAGGCGGACATATTTCGACCTAAAGGGCATGTATTAGAAAGGGGAAGATTAAAGTACCTACGTGGAACCGGCGTGCGTGCATGCAACGACTAACGGACGTTGATGAAGCGAAGGTGATATCATGATATGTCAGGATCGTGGCTAGTAGCAGTCCTCTGCCTACCCCTCTGGGATACAGGCGTGAGGTTGCGTTATTATGGGAGGTATGCAGGCTTAATTATTATTTATTATACTTATACTTGAAGTAATGATTATTAATTACTTGCAGCCTCACGAAAAAGAAATTGACCTCTCAAGGTAACGACTGGTCTAACTTTCACCAAAAAATAAATAATTTCCAATGTATTTTCAGGGGTTAGAGTGCTTAGTGCGAGTATGACAGATCCAATCGAATAACTTTACTACCGCGTTAATCGAGCATTGAGTAGTGAGTATGAGTACCTAAGTTAACCGTTCGAACTGGCAAAACGCTGTCACAGTACAACTCGCACTCGCGTTTATTCGTGTTTTGGCTGGTAAACGTGTTCACTTCTCAACGTAAACCATTACAACTCGCACTCAGCCATTTTTATTTCCATACTTGTCGCTAGGTGGCGCTTCCTCGATGCCATAGAAATATGAGTTTACGTTAACGCGATCGAGTAGTTGAAAAACTCGCACTCGCAAAACTGCCACTTCAGCTCGCTTATTCTCTGAGCTATGTCGATAACTGTGGTTCTCTAGGGCCTGGTGGCGGGGAATCCATGGCTGCGGACCGGGAAGCTTGGAAAACCATGAGGGAGGCCTATGCCTTGCAGTGGGCGTCAGATGGCATATGATGGTTACACAACATGAAAACCTTAGCATTATTAGCTTAGGCGACTAACGAGACAATCCGGGGGGTGGGCAGCAGCGCCCCCTGCAGTAAAATTCCACCGAACTGCGATCCCCAACCCGCGTGGGCATTATGGGTATTACCCCCCCAATGATGGCACAACCTTGCGCTATGGCGCTCATTAGGGGAGGGCTATGTCCGGCAGTAGACAAATATAGCCTGAAGAAGAAGAACAAGAACCCCTTTGATATACAGGCGTGAGGTTATCTTATGTTGTTAATTAAGGATAATTTGAGAAAAGTTGGTCAGAGTAGTTTTCTTTCCTGCTGCACCTTTCTCCACTCGTAGAAATTTCAGTGCATGGATTGGCAACAAGGATCATCAATGACTAACGCTACGCTAGTGGCATTTTTCCGAGCTGTACCGTGCCTCGCCATGCACGTTAAGCAGTTGGTGCCGTGGTATAGAATAAGGCCCAACTGGCAGTGTTGCCAGTCGCCAATGGCTAGTCCCCGTACAGACACTGTCTATGGTCTCGTACTTTGGTAATACAGCTCGTACACATCATCAGGGCCGGATTAGGGGAGGGTAACGGCCACCACGGGATAGGGGCCCCCACATTGAAAGTTATAGAAGAAATTGTCTACTTAATGCAGCAAATGGCGAAACTAGTTTGTTAAAAAAGTTACTAGGAGCCTCGACTTTTACATTTATTACAATTATAAAAACCTATTTAGAGGCTAAAAATTCCACCTATGCCGGGATTCGAACCCGCGACCTCTGGCTATCCGTGCCAGCGCTATATCCAACTGAGCCAATGGGCAACTCACCGGCATCAGTGAAATTTCGAACCTCTACACCATTCTCTGTATTACGTACAGGCAGCGACATGTGGCTGAAGTCAAATGCATCACTTACAGCCCCGACTACCTACTTTGCAGGTAGGTTTTTTAAATTGTCCTTAACACGGGTTAGTGCATTAAAAATTAAAATAGTATAATTTATTGCAATTATTTAAATTATTATTTGAAGTTTTAATAAATTGCCAATCAACTTTTATATTTTTATCTTATTTAAACATTTGAATACAATTCCATCTTATAAAAATCATAATTCTATAAATAACATTGTAAATATTAATTATTTTAAAATGGGTCATTCGTGTACCTCTACGGCCAAATATAGTGAAACTTTATTGTTTATAAGGATTTTTCATGTTTTACAAGTAAATTAATTTGTATTGACTCGACCCTGCACAATATTTAACCACTACTTTATGCATTTACCAATTTATTTAATTTTCTGTTTTGACACGCTGTTTTTTATGGCCGTACACGTAACGAACTCTGCTTTTAAATGTTATTTCAAACATAATAAACAATCAATTTTCTCTATTAAAGAGCAGCTCAATGATGTTGGAATTTTCTAAAATTCATAAATTGTAAAAACCTAGCGCTCTACCAATTGAGCCAATGGGAGACTCACCGGCATCAGTGAAATTTCGAACCTCTTTACACTATTCTCCGTATTACGTACAGGCAGCGACATCTGGCTTAAGCAAATTGCATCACTTACAGCCTCGACTACCTACTTTGCAGTTAGGTTTTACATCGGAACGATATCACTGTACCCACATGATTATACTATTTTTATTTTTAATGCACTAACCCGTGCTAAGGAAAAATTTAAAAACCTATTTAGAGGCTAAAAATTTCACCCGTGCCGTGATTCGAACCCGCAACCTCTGGCTATCCTCTTTTTAGCCTCTAAATAGGTTTTTAAATTTGTCCTTAGCACGGGTTAGTGCATAAAAAATAAAAATAGTATATTCATAAATTGTATTATATTCTACTTTTAGTTATTTAAAGTAACTACTGTACTACATAACTTTGCAGTAAAGTAGTTGCTACATAGATTGTCACGCTGCATGTGCATATATTTGGCGTTATGGTTTCGTGGGAGCACATGTCAACTCTGTGCGCGCACTCAACATTCCTGCATCGCATAATCAAAGTGTTTCACATGACATACCTAGTACCTACCATAAATATAACGTCCAACGAATACTAGTCGGACTGGCCGTACCCAGGCATACGATCTGCCTGGCGGGAAATTTCCCTTTATAGTGGAAGAGCACGATCACCCGCTCTTCCCTATAGTTTGACAAACACCACATCATGACTTTAATGTAATGCTTTGCTATTACATTTATTATATATTACATGCGTTTATAACGCTGTTTTTAACATGTCTTAGTAAAATATATTCAACAATAAAATATTCAACTCTTATAGAAGGCGCTAGTTGTCATATGCGTAACTCAGCAAACATGCATGCAAACTCAGCAAATACATCCAGGGGATACGGGACTGTCGGAGGCTAAATACTGTAACTACCTACGCCTCGAAATAGCCATAGCGACAAGTTATACAAAAAAATATATACTATCGCCACTTAACGATCATAAATTCGTGTCATCGAATCTCCTAAAATATCTTCAGAGGATGGAAAGGAGCTCGTACGGGTACCTCTAAATGTCCTTTGTACGTGAAACCCCGTAGCACTTGATGTTTCGAGAAAAGATGGTCAGACTGGAGTTTCCCCACTACGGCCCGAAGGCAGCGGCTTGCATTTTACACTGACAATTGACATCCAGCAAACAGCATGATAATTCTTTATGTATTTTTTTTTTATTTATGTATGGCAACCCAGCCTACTGACCTGTCAACGGGCGGCGGGAGCGGCGCCATCATGTGCGGGTGGGGCGGCATCGGGGGCCCGTGCGGCGGGTGCGGGTGGAAGGGGGAGCCCGGCGGCGCGAAGCCGGGCCCCGGGAAGTGGCCCTGCTGCGGCGGGGGGCCCGGCGGGAACCCGCCGCCGGAGCCGGGCCGCGCGGACGGGCTGCCGAAGCCGGGCCCGGCGTACGGCGGCCCGAAGGCCGGGCCCGGCGTCGAGGGCGCCGGCGACGCCGCGAAGGCCGGCCCGGCGGGAGAGCCGGCCGGCGGCGCGAACGTCGGGAACGGCGGCTCGCTGCCGCCCTTCCAGGACGGCGGGACGCCGCCCGCGTCGTCGAGGGCCGGCACGCGCCGCTGAAGCCCCACCGACATCTGGGGGGCGAAGGGTGGACAGTTAGACAAGAGGCCTGGGGTTCTATTATGTAAGTATCCACTGAGTTGGGTGACTTTGATTTTACTTTTTTTTAAGCTACTCCAGCTGTCAAAAGAAATGACATGCAATAATTATGACACTTTGGAGTAACTCGATAGTGTGGTTACGTAATAAAAGGCCTGCTAGGGAAGCACAACGTCACTATAAGGCTTTTTTTCGCAGAAATCTGTGATATGCATCGTATGCAAAATGTATGAAGGTGCTCGTACACGCGGAAAAAAAATCGCGCGAAAATAGATCCCAGTACGTACGCGATTAAAGTCGCTTTGGAGTGTTAACCAGAATAAAATAAAAACCATAACTTGTTTTATAATAAAAATTTTTTTTCAAGAAGTAATCATCAAACGACAGTATGGCCTAACCTTCCTGCAAAGCATATAGAGACCCGTGCCCCAGCAGTGCGGACATAGGTACAAAGCGTTGGTATCATATAAGCATCTTCTCCTTCTTCAGGCTATATTATGTAGTCCACTGCTGGACATAGCCCTCCCCTAATGAGCGCCATAGAGCGCCCTGTCTTCAGCTTGCCGCATCCAGCATCTGTCGGCAGTTTTTCGCAGAGCGTCATCCCACCAGGGGCATTATTATGTAAGTATCCACTGAGTTGAGTGACGTTGATTTTTACTTTTTTTAAGCTACTCCGGCTGTCAAATGCATACATTTTTTGACACTTAGGAGTTGTCTAAATGCTTCATTCGATAGAGTGGAATGCTACGTAATAGGAGGGCTGGTCGGAGGGCGTCCTACACTACGTTTGCCGAGTCGCGGTCTCCTAGGACACGTTTACTCCAACGGTTGTCGGTTCTTCGTTAATCAAACATCAAAAATCTTAATATTTTTTAATAACTAGTTATAATTTTTTCCATTGAGGGCGCAGGTTAGCACCCCCAAGCCCTTTATAATCCATCAGAAAAGCAAGCATTACGAAAACAGAGAATATTGTAAAGAGGGAGAATATTGTACGTAATACAGAGAATATTGTAAAGAGGTTCGAAATTTCACTGATGCCGGTGAGTCGCCCATTAGCTCAGTTGGAAAGAGCGCTGGCACGGATAGCCAGAGGTCACGGGCTCGAATCCCGGCATGGGTGGAATTTTTAGCCTCTAAATAGGTTTTTAAAAAGCATTACGCATTTTCACCGCGCGATGTTTTCCGCAAAAGTCTGTGAGATAATGCAAAATGCCTGAAGGTGCACGCACTTGTGAAAATATAATCTTGTGAACTCTTCCGACGGCCTCGGTGGCGCAGCGGTTTGGCACGCTGACTGTAAAACCGAAGGTCTCGGGTTCGATCCCCGGCCGGGTCAAACTAGGAAAATAACTTTTCTAGTTTGTCTCGGATGTTATCTATGTATTTACTGTATTAAATGTATCGTCGAGCACCTGTAACACAAGTCATAGTATAGGGCTAACGAGATCTCAGTAATACTCGTATGTCCATGAATATTTATTTATGTATATAACTACGCGATTTAAAATAAATTTTACGAACAATGCGTTCTAAGCCTGAAAATTTTATCCCATTATCGGCTATTCGATTATGAAGCGCTCGTGGCCTGGGCGAACCAAGTGATTGGAATCAACAACAGGCGCGGTCAGGTACAAGATGGGTGAGCGTCCCGTGACTACCGCTAGTGGCATTTTTCCGAGCGCTTTCGTGCTTCGCAAGGCACGTTAAGCCGTTGGTGCCGGCTGTCATATAATGGCGGTAGTTAAGCCATGTCAGAGGCCTTATGGGCGGCTTGATAACTTCTGTCAGTAAAGCCCGCCACTGTCTTACAATCCTCCACCAACCCGGACTTGGCCCCCGTGGTGGAGTATGGCCTAACCTTCCTGCGATGCAGGAAGAGACCCGTGCCCCAGCAGGGCAGACATACAAGGGTTGATAAGGAAGGATACAGCTATTTCAACAGTCAGTCTTTGGCCAAATTCCATGCTATTTGGCGGTAAGACCTGTGGACTTCCTCAAGATTTGTTGCGCGTAATACAGGTGAAGTAATACTCCCCAATAATGGCACAGGCACAACCTTGCGCTATGGCGCTCATTTGGGGAGGGCTATGTCCAGCAGAGGACTAATATAGCCTGAAGAAGAAGAAGAATACAGGTAAAGAGCGCTGGTAGCGGAGCGCTAGATCTCAATGAGGAGTTGTGGGTTTGAATCCCGGACCATGTACCAATTGGTACAAATTATTTTCCATGTTTGATGGTCTTGCTTGGCTACCATTTATTTATTTATTTATTTACATTTGTAACTTACAGCTAATGCCAACATCCTTGGGAATACCTCTATTACATACATAACCTCACGCCTGTATTCCAGAGGGTTAGGCAGAGACCAGGGACTGCCCCTTGCCACGATCCTGACAGATCACCTTCGCGTCATCAACGTTCATAAGTCGTTGCATGCACGCACGCCGGTTCCGGGTACTTTTTATCTTCCCCTTTGCTATTACATCCCCTATTAGGTCGACGTATGTCCGCCTGGGACGTCCCTTACCAGCCCTTCCACTGACATTCGCAACATATATTTGTTTCGTCAACCTTTCTTCCTTCATCCTCTCCACATGTGCAAACCAACGCAACATTCCTTTCTCAATTCTAGTCACTACATAATTACTAATAATTAATTCTTCTTCTTCTTCAGGCTGTAGTACACTGCTGGACATAGCCCTCCCCTAATGAGCGCCATAGCGCCCTGTCTTCAGCTTGCCGCATCCAGCATCTGCCTGCAGTTTTTCGCAGATCGTCATCCCACCTGGTCGGAGGGCGTCCTACACTTCGTTTGCCGAGTCGCGGTCTCCACTCAAGAACACGTTTACTCCAACGGTTGTCGGTTCTTCGCGAGATATGGCCAGCCCACTGCCACTTCAGCTTGCTGATTCTCTGAGCTATGTCGATAACTTTGGTTCTCTGTCGGATGCATTCGTTACGAATCCTATCCTTCAGAGAAACTCCGACCATAGCTCTCTCCATAGCTCGCTGAGCGACTTTAAACTGGTGGACCAGCCCTTTCGTGAGTATACATGGCTCGGCTCCGTAGGTCATCCCAGGTAGGACGCACTGATTGAAAACTTTCGTTTTCACACATTGCGGTATAATAATAATAATAATAAATTTATAATAATTAAGGTGTTTTTAGCTTCGGTGTATTTTCACGTTTGTGATTTCCTTGCCTGGTTAGAATAGTAGTTTATCCTATAGCTTGAGATTACGACAAGTACACTCCCAGAGGAAGTTGAATTAGACTGGACAAAAGGGAAAGACGTAACCACAGATGAAATGAAAGATTTAATTCAAAGTAGCGCAGAAACTGCGGCTTAATGAACGTTACAATTCAAACTAGGTGTCCATTCCAAAATCTAGATCATTTTGGAGAAAAAATGGACAAAAAAACTCCAAACTTAGTCTTTTCAAAGTCCGTAATTAACAAAGTTTACATAATTATTATAAAACATAGAACTCGTACATTGTACTGGCTTTAATTCCGGACCTCATTGTCATCTAAATAATCCTATATGTTATAGTAGCCCTTTTGGCACAAAGTGTGCTGCAAAAGATGATTTAAACTGCCTCTGAGGAGTGTTTTAGACGAACTGTGTTTTATTAGATAAGATCGAAAGTCTGTCCAATGATTATTGTGTTCTCTAAGTACAGCATGATAAGGGCTGATTTTTCAAGCTTCGGATAAAACTGATTCGTCGAATATCGCATTAAACAACCATTTCAAAAATGTATTCTAATTGCCTTTCTTTTACGGTGTAATTTTTATGTTATTGTGTAATACTCGGATAAGTCTTATCCGAGGATTGAAAAATCAGCACTGAGTGAATCTAAATAGTGGCATTACTAGGAGGTCTGGCCTTTGATAAACACTACACGCTCTTCTCATAACCTTACTCTTCGCTCCTCCAAAAACCTTCTAAAAATCCCTTCCCATCACACCACCTTCTTCAGAGTAGCGGTGGTATCGGAGCGGTGTAGAACGCCGGCTTCTCAATCGGTAGGTCGTGGGTTCGAACCCCGGCATGTACCAATGACTCTGTTTTCTAAGTTATGTACATTTGTGAAATTATAGTAGCAATACTACTCGCCGACGGTGAAGGAAAACATCGTAAGGAAACCCTAGTGTCTGAAGTGTTAACGTACCTCAGCGCTTGCTACGTACAATGGCCCAACTATGAGGCTAAGTGCGGAAATCTCAGGGCTAACTAACTAACCACCTTCTACAGCTGCTCTTTCAATAGTTTCAATGTGTAAGCAGTCCGTCTCTGGAATAGTCTGCCAGTGGAGGTACGGAGAGCCAAGTTCCTACCCATTTTTAAAACTATGGTAAATTACTATCTCGCTAGTGTTATGTCAAACTTTTGCTGTTATTTGTAGTACTGTTCTGCTATTGTTGGTATTTTATTTATGTCCTGTCCATATATTGTTAAGCCCATAAATGTATTTATATAAAATATATATTTATATATCTTTTTCTATTTATGTACATTATTTGTATGTATTACAGTTATTATAATAATTTTCTTAATTATGTTTTATTCATATGTATCTGAAAATTACGATTTACTTGTACAACTACTTCCTTCTGCAGTGTATTGCTCCAGTCCATCCAAAGGTTGTCTGGAAGAAATCACTTTTAGTGATAAGGCCGCCGCCTGTACTCTTACATTAAGAAATATCTATAAAAGTTCCTTTTTTATGTACAGTAAAGTGTTCTGTATCTATTTGTCTATCTATACAAATTTTCTTACAATTTTCTATACAAGGTTTCTCGAATGCTAACTCTCCAGCTGTATTTTTCTGTAAGTGCCTTTGCACTATGGCCAACGGGAAGCTTAGCATATTGTTAGAATAGATACGGGAAACAGGGGAAAGTCTATCACTAAATTCCAATTAATGTTTGCAATCTATAAGTTCAATGCCTATGAACATGCATAAACTTATGTGTGCAAAGCATTCCAGATGGGGCATTCGCCAGGGTCCTTAAAACCCTCTTCAAAGTTCACAACGTAGTAAATTAGGTACGGCATAGCAATTTGGCACAAGAATAGATCACTGATCCAATATTTAATCCTTTTCAATATAATTTTGTTTTGTGGTCTCACCGCAGCTTTAACATTGCATTTTAGTCATTCCGTCCCTACATCTCGGTAGAGAAAAACTTCAAAAAACAACAGTGTATTATTGACTGTAAAAAAAACCTCCAGAACAAGTTATTGTTCTGGTTCTGAGCAAAGAGAATATAACCACTACGTTTTGTTCTGAGAGGAAAACTACAATTCGTGGAAAACTAATTGTTTTGTGGAAAAACCACGGGAAAACGAAACAATAACTTTTTTTTTGTTTTGGATTCTAGTGTTGTCAGGTTGTCACTCATCCTTAACCAAAAACCCAATATATAAATATTTTTATTTTCCATGGTTATGTTGAAAAGGAATTTTAAAAGTTGAATTTTTTAGTACAATTAATTCAATTTAATGTTTCAAGAAGCTTTATCTAAATTATTGTAATTCTAAATATTGGGTGTGCTTTTTGTTAATAAATGTATTTAGTCTTATATTTTGTGAAATAGCCTTTAAGACGAACACACTGCAACGCTTGACGAGGCACGATGCGGGGCTGCGGTAGATAAGCACTCCAAAGTTTGTATGAAAAACAAATGCAGGCCGGAATGTGATGCGGAGATGCGGTTTAGAGCTTTGTTGCATACGAATTTATTGTATGAAAAAATAATTTGGCGTGTGTTTGCCGACTACAAGTCTCTTACACAATATTGTGAAAATTTTTAGCCGTTTAATCTATTAGAGCAGAGATATTTTCATGCTATCGTATTTTAGAGTCTTGTTGTAAAATTCTTTCTGATACCTTTAAAAAGCGAATTTTGTTACCTAGGTACTCACTTTTTACGTAAAATAAACCAAGCGCTGATTATTACATTTATATCAAATGTCACGCACGATAAATTTTAGTATAAAATAACAGCACTTTTTTTCATAATCATATTGTTACTTTTAAATATTTCAAATCCTAAGTCCTCAATCCAAATCCACCATCACCGATGGCATTTTTCTCACTATTGTATCCTTTTTTTACCTTTACGATAGCCCAAATAGAAATTATTCGCTTAATCTGGCAACACAATTGTTTCGTCGACGTGAATACCACAGAACAATGTAAATAGAGGATGCGCAAATCACGGTTTCTAACGTCAAAAATTCAGTGCAGTTGCGCTCAAAAGTTTACTGACTGTCCAAATCCAAAACATGGCTACGCGTTATGAATGGTACCTACTTATTGTAGTTCTAAAGAAATTGTTATTTATTATTGATGTTGCAGAGTAGGTGTATTAAAGTTCTTTAAGTAGAGGATTAGTAAGTACTACTAGTTTAGTTCTATTTGTTTGTTGTTTTACAAAAATACCGTCGTTAAATAATAATAAAATTTTATACCGTCGAAAGACCTTTACTTAAAACCTTTACGTTTTTGCTGCAGTCACCAGTGATTAGGTAAGTATTAAGTAGTTAATTACGTTTTGCCTAATAAATAATCGCGATTAGACCCGTTTAATATACAACTATGTCACTAGTCAATTAGCAAATTAATATTTATAATACCCGTGTGCATTCCACGAGGGTAATAGTACAGTAACCAGAAATATTAATGTTTGCAGGCGTGCACACAATTCAGTTATGTCATAGACGATAAGTTGCGACTGAAAGAGGATGTAGTGACTTTCTAGTTTTAAGAAAGGAATGTTGCGTTGGTTTCGACATTTGGAGAGGATGAAGGAAGAAAGATTGACTAAACAAATAATGCGAATGTGAGTCGAAGGACTGGCAAGAAACGTTCCAGGCGGCCATACATAGACCAAATAGGGGATGTTTAGCAAAGGGGAAGGTCAAATTTATATTGAAAAAGTACCTCTTACGCTAAAACTAACGTTCGAACTTACCTTCTTAAGCACCACATATTATCAGCTTGATTCCGGATTCACTTAAGCGAGTAAGTGAATCCGGGATTAAGTTAATGAAGTTAATGTTTATTACCATATTATATAATATGAACTGTTGTGTATTGTATAGAGTGCACTCCGAAAATCACGCATAAACCTCCCAGGTTTTTGTGATTTTGATTTGTTTAATTTAACTATGTACACTTATGTGCCTTAAATAAATAAATTAAAAAAAAAAGTACCTGAAACCGGCGTGCTTGCATGCAAATACTTATGAACGTTGATGAAGCGAAGGAGATCTGTCAGGATCCTGACAAGTGGCCCTGGTCTCTGCCCACCCCTCTGGGATACAGGCGTGAGGTTATGTATGTAGGTATGTATGTTGCAACGGAAATGTACCTGATTTCTTAAAAGAACGTGGGGTATAATGTCTTCTTTGATGGTGTATGTAGTTTATTCTGTTCATTATTAGATTTTTTATCTATTTGGGTAGATATTTATCTTGGCATGATTTTGTTATCTGTGTAAGTGTATTAGTATGTAGTGTATGTTGTGCACGTGCATAGACCCGTTTCACATCCCCACTCCGACTCCCCAAGGTTTGCTGGAAGAAATCTCTTACAGAGATAAGCTCGCCTTTGTACATGTATTTTTTTAAATTGTATTTCTTTTTTGTGTTTTTCGTGTACAATAAAGTATAAAGTAAAGTAATGTCCCACAAAAGGCCACAAATAGAAAGATAATATTTTATTGTAGAGAAGAAACGAAATCACACAGATATTTCCCAACCTTAAAAACCGTTGCAATATTTCCTAATCCCTACCTCACTGATATACGAAACTTAGGAAAGCGACAATTTATTCATAGCATCACGTGCCAAACTATCCCGCCACAGCTGAACGACCTATCAAGTCGTCAATAACTAATTGGCGGCATTAATCACTTGTTTAACAAACTTCCAGTGCAGCAACCGGCAACCTGACGATAAGCGATGTATTGTCAAAAGCATTTATCGTTTTTCAGTTTATCACAAACCGGTCGAGACCGGTTCTCGAGATCTTCGGGCCGCCGGCCATTGTTGGCCGCACTTGACTCGCTCACGCAGGAGGTAGAATTAGTCCCATTCAGAGAAACAAATCTAGAGATCTGTAACAATGTATCTGACATTCTCTCTAAACAATCACGCGGAGAATGTAACATGCGTGGAATGTGAAGTAAAGGTTCGTTTCGTTTTTTAAATAAGTGGTTAGCTGAACTACATTTGAAGAAAATGTGAATACCGTAATACCCGTGATATACAATATCTCGGAAATCTATAACTTGAACTTGCATTGTTAATTACACCGATAAAGCGAGTACAAATAAATCTGATGGATATACCTAATAGTGCCGACGAAAGCTATAAAATTTTGATATTTTCTCGTAGAAAATTAAATAAAATAAAAGCTTGAATATGCCTTACCTTTCATTTTTATGCAGTCTAAACATACATTCCATCTCAGAGAAAAAGTATTAGCTTACGAAAATAGTGTTTTAAATTGATAAATCTTCATGAATGGTGTAAATGAAACTAATAATTGTAATATAATTTCTTTTTTATTAAAAAGTCACGATGCTGGAATAAACGAATCCATGCAACGTCATGCAAGCTACGATAACAAGTTTATCACTGTGGAATAAGGTCGTTCGAAATAGGAGATTAGCACAATACATAGGAAATAATATTATACATAAATATAGTCACGCCCGTTTCATGTAGGAGTGAGCAGAAATTGTCATATTCTTTTAGAAGATAATATAGCAACCGATATCAAAATCCTAGGATGCCCTGAATCATTCGTTAACGTTACGTTAACGTTATCAACCCTTGTATGTCACCACTGCTGGGGCACGGGTCTCTTCCTGCATCGCAGGAAGGTTAGGCCATACTCCACCACGGGGGTTGGCCCCCGTGGTGGAGTATGGCCGGGTCGGTGGAGGATTGTAAGACAGTGGCGGGCCTTACTCTCAGAAGTTATCAAGCCGCCCATAAGGCCTCTGACATGGCTTAACGACTGCCATTATATGACAGCCGGCACCAACGGCTTAAAGTGCCTTGCGAAGCACGGCAGCGCTCGGAAAAATGCCACTAGCGGTAGTCACGGGACGCTGAATCATTCAAAATTCCTTAATTACAACTTAGTGTAAGTCCTGCAATGGTGCAAACCTCTTCATACCATTTTTATTTCATTTCCATTTATCATTTTCAAATATTTAAATTACGTCACACATTCTTCGATTTCCCTCATTTTTCATCACCACTACTTTACCATTTGACCAGATCTGACTATTTTATCAGTTTCTCCGTTTTTTTAACATTACTACAAATATCTACAAATAAAGCAACACCTGAAGTCGTTCCAGTTTATTATTATTTAAAAAAATACCCAACGTTACAGTCCTTCTTAAAACAAGACTTTTTTGGATACACGTTATTTCTAAATCAAACCCAAATATGTTACAACTTCACAGCGAGCACAAGATTATTAATCATTTTATGAGAGTTTTTTTCCTTGCAAGACTTGAAACATAATTGTTTTGTAATAACTAATAAGTCAGAACGCTAACAGATTTCCGTAAAATTACCTCTGGGATTAAATTAATATATAGTTTAATTACAAAGCTAGATTTAGACAATTTAAGTGTTCACGAAAGGAATAGCATTATTCCTGAAAGGTTTTTCCACTTTCGTCCCTTCATTCCATCGTTGCTTCACTTCTAATCCTTATATAAAATAAGTAGGTCTTTAGTAATACATATAATCTTCCAACCAACGGTTCCTCAATTGGGAATTTCACTAACCTAACGCTAGAGTATCGTTCTGTCTCATTCTTTGAAAAATCTGAAGAGATACTTAAGTGATGTCTTAGTAAATTTGCCTATTCAAAAATCGGCCGTATAGCTTTAACACCATAACAAGAGAAGCCAGGTACTTGGGTAGCGTGGGAATAGTTAAAATACTCTGGTATTGTTCAACAATCTATTGAAGGCTGCAAGTTTTGAAAATTCCGCGCTTAAAATGACTTAGGTCTTTAGTAATAATAATCTTCCTAACAATGATTCCTTAATTGTGAAATTTACTAACCTAATGCTTTAGTATCGTTCTGCCTCATTCTTTGAAAAATATGATAGTAAAATTGCGTATTCAGAAATCTGATGTATAGCTTCAAACACCGTTACAAGCGAAGCCAGGTACTTGGGTAGTCGTGGGAATTCTTAACAATGCTCTGGTATTGTCCAACAATCTATTGAAGGCTGCAAGTCTTGAAAATCCCGCACCTAAAATGACTGGTCCGCATTGCGTGCCAACTGCCAAGAGATCGCGTGCTCGAACCGCGGGCGGGCCGTGAACTTTCGCATTCCGATAACTGACCGGCTAATGCAGGTGCATCTTCGTTTCTTTGAACGGCTCAGCACCTAAATTACGCGCACCAAATCTTGAACTATTTCAATCGTATCAAATTTCATACTATTTGCTATCCCTGACGTAAGGATTTGACGCATGGGCCCCGTGAATTTGATTAGTTCTCTGTTCATATTATATTCTTTGTGTAAATGTACGAATAATAAATTTGGAAGCAATTTGATACTGTACTCTCAATGTTGACACTGGCTCTTGGGAATATTCTTTCGTTGTTGATCTTTTCCTCTTCTCCAGTAAAGTACTAGAATTTATTTAATTTTGAGGATACTTATTAGCATACCTAATAACAGGAAGCCACTGATGCAGTAGAACTACCACATTACATTGCTCCATTACTAAAATTTACGAAATCATATTGTACCACCAACCCGGACTTGGCCCCCGTGGTGGATTATGGCCTAACCTTTCTGCGATGCAGGAAGAGACCCGTGCCCCAGCAGTGGGGACATACAAGGGTTGATAACGATTGTACCTAATATTTTTTTCTGGTTGTGTAACAAAGTGTTCTTTATCTATATAATCTATCTATCTACCGCAATACTTTTCAATCCAACCATTAATATATTGATCGTGTTTTGTTAGACATTCGATTTTTCCTGCTAACCGTGCTAACACAGCTAATTTCACATCATAACTGAGATATAAAAAATCATTTATAATTATTTTTTCTGGCTCTGCGACTAAGTTCTTTCTATCTAAGTTCTATTTAAGCAAAAAAGGTTAATTAAGATTCAATAATTAATCAGTCCGTATTTATACACTTTTGGACAAAGTGTATTTAATAAACATGCGATAGAGAAAGTATCTAAACTCTTGCAGAACTGATATTGTTTTGAACGTATTTCGGGGTGGGTCTCAAAATAACAGTTGTAAGTAATTTTATTAGTACCTATTGATGATTAGAGTAAACCGTTTAACCAACTCGATGCTTTTTTTATATTGTATACATTTACAGTTGACAGCACAGTTACGTAACTGACTAGATTGCACGTATGTAAAAATATTGTGTATATCTGAAAACACTTTAAATTATTTGTCCACAATTATTTTAATCTACTATAATCAAGGTGTTTTGAAAATTGTTACCGTAATTTTTATTTTGTTCATTCACGTTCACTTTAAAATTAATAGTTGGGGGCCAAACTTGGCTTCCCCTTAGAAATCCTATATTATCAAGATACCATACTACTAATTGACCAAATTTTACCATCTATTTTAAATAGCAATTGTTACTGCTAAATATGTAACCCATGTCTATGATCATGATCACAATAAATATTCTTTATTCAAAACTTATTAGACTTCAGTGAAATTTACACAGCAACACATATGATATTGACGTTGCTTTTATAAAAAAAAACACGCTTAGTTATTTTAAAGCTGACGTGGATTTTCTTTGCTTATTTTGTATCATGTACTATATTATATACAGAGCGTAACAATTATTGGCTAAATTTGAACTAATTTTGCATTTGATTAATGTGTTTAGAGGCGGCTGCTACGCTCAAATGCATAAAATACAGTCAGTTGATGAGCAGCTATTTTTTTGTGCCCCTGGCTTTGGAAACCACTGTGGTCAAATAGTCGTTTTATAAACATAGTTCATGATAGTTCATGAATTTGCGAGAAAATGTCTAGTTTAGGCATCTAATCTCAATTTTTAGGTTAGAATCTTGTTTACTAAATTGGACAAGCAAGAATAAATAGACTGTAAGTATGTCTCTGTGATTTTCATTTCGCAAAAATATTGTACGTATGTACTATAACTTTTAAACTAACACGTTGGCGAATTGGCGATGGCCTAATTATTTTATATTACTCCGTTCTTATTGAGTAACGTTTATGCAACCAATCAATCATTTGCAGAGATTTTGCTATATCACACAACCACATAATAAATTTCAAACTATACGACTAATAATAATGTTTTATTCTATGTAGATAAAACACTTTAATGCGCCACCAGAAAAAAACAAAGAGTTCTTCAATATAAGTTGTAATAATGTTACAAAGCTACTAAAACTTATGATTATCTTTGGTACGTGTAAGCTCGATAAACTTTCTTCAATGGGTAGTAATGCACCTTAAGCTTTTCAACACTGATACCTTCATCAGGCCCTGTCCACTCTACATAATCTCTTCTTATCACAAAACATTTTTCAAAATGCTCCCAATGGAATGCTCATGGACTGCTTCAGTATCCAGTGGCAAAGGGTACTACAAAAGGAATGATACGACATCCCTTTTTCTGTCTCGTTTTTTTGTTTAACACTATTGTTGTTCTTTTTACCTACACCAAAGTGAAGGTAACAGGATTCGGCTCAAGGCTGTTGTGTCTCTCTGATGTCCAATTGTGACGACTAATAATTTGTTGACTTGCAATGTACCAAATGTTTGACTTGCTTGAGATTTGTTTTATAAATTGTTAATCACGACTGCCTAAATGTATGCTCAGGTGTGCTGGTAGTACGATTTTTGTTTTAGTATGTTATGTAGTCTGACCTTTGGGTTGTCTTGAGTTTTTTGTTACATCAAAGGTTTGTGACGATTTTTTTAGGTCGACTTGATTAATAGAATGACGTTACGTGGAATTCTTATAAACTAAAATGAATATCAATAATACGAATAAGATTTGTTGTAGGAATTCTTAAATTGCTCCTCTGGTCGTCCTCTCTTTAAAGTTTATAGTAATCATGTAGTTTGTATGTATTTAGTTTAATAATAAAGGTATTTTCATTCTATATTCCAATATCTAGCAAAATCTGTGGAAGCAGATGCGACAATTTCGTGATATGAGTTATTCGAAGGACGTTAAATGGGCGTTTAAGGCACAAACTCACAAAAATAAAAGATTATATGATTTGTGCCAAAAGGACTACATGGCATAAAGGATTATTTAGATGACATTAATGTCTGGAATTAAAGCCAGTACAATGCATGAGTTCTATGTTTTAAAATAATTATGTAAACTCTGTTAATTAAGGACTTTGAAAAGACTAAGTTTGGAGATTTTTAGTCCATTTTTTCTCCAAAATTATCTATATTTTGAAATAAATACCTAGTTTGAATTGTAACGTTCATTAAGCCGCAGCTTCTGCGCTACTTTGAATAAAACCTTTTCATTTCATATATAAATTAAAATCCAATACAGATGGCACAAGAATATCTTCTTTTTTCAAGGTTAACTCTGAGAAGTTGTAAATTGTAAACATTTTAGCAGTGGCTAGGTGCAAGAATAATTATTTAATAATTAGCCGGCAGACAGTTTTTAAGTTCATCCAAACAAGTTTTGACTCAACGTGTTGTCGGCATACACACTAAACCTGTTCTCTCTTCCATCCATTGTCAAGGGAAATAATTTGACCAGCGAAGTGTTCTGTTTTAGTATTCTTCCATAGGTACCGATGTAAATAGTGATAGTAAATTTTTTTTCTGGTTAACCGGTTCGTTACTTATTGGTACGAAGGCTAATATCTTTTATGGTCCTTCGAGCCGGATTTCATATAAAATAACCACGCGTGTAATAAACTCCACTAAGGTCATACAGTCTATCAGTGCAGTAACCTGTACTTCGAAATTCTGCCTAACACATTCATGTATCTAAATAAGTAATAAGCCAAAAGTGCAAGTATTACATACTTCACATTTGACCCTCTTTATCACGACGTGTATTTAAAAGCTATTGATTTAGAATCAACTTCATAATTCCCTCCAAAACTGAGTCGTATAAAAAGGGGTTACAGTTGTCGCGACCTGTGCCAGTCTGCTATACAAAAAAAACTGAGAATACGAGGGATGGACGACCTCCGTAGCTCGCGATCAGTGGCAACCGCCCCACTCCAATGTTTAATACTCCGGGTTGTGGGGCGGCGAGCTACCCCGCATTTCGGCACTGACAGAAATAACACTGAGCCCTATGCTCACTTCACTTACGATGTTTCGGTTGCCCTTCTTCCTCATACGAGCATTTCACGGCGTATTTTATCCATTTAACTATCTATAACTATCCACACACACAGCACTGACACTCAAGTATGAATCCTCAACGCACTCACTGACATCGGTTCGAGATTTTAGTCTTTTTTTTCTCAACGTAGGTTCGTTGTCGCGTGCGGCGGCGTCGGTACCGGCCGGTTGGGAGAAAAACAAAGCGTTGTAGCGAGAGGCAGGTAGCCAGTGTCGGCCGCGGGCCCGGTAAGGGCTCGTTTCACATTATTTCACTGATTAAATGAGAAAAATCGGGCGTTCCTCTCATGATGATCGCGTCGCGTGGATCATAGCACGCTGTGAGCGTTCTGTAGGTACGCGCGGCGTAGCTCGCTCGATCGCACTGGAGCGCGCGCCCTTGCGTTTTGGTGCGGGGTCGCGGGGATGGGACGGAGCCCCGTTTTACCGACGTGCTTAGTCTGCCGTGCTGTTATACCGACACGATGGGGCACGCGTGGACAGGTGGAGCGACCGGTTCTACTGTCTGATATCACACTGATATTCAGCGCTTTGCACAGTGTAGGTACCTTTTTTGCGAGAATAACCGAGTTTTATTTTTCTTCGCTTCCGGACGATGACGATTTCATTTTGATTATTCGTTAGAAAAGTATTTTTTTGGTTCAATTCTTCAATATCACTGTGAATTTCTTAGCTAGATAGGTCTCCGCCTTGCTCGAACCATGGTAGCTCTTATTGCATGTGAATTAATTGCGAGTATTGAACATAAATGGCAATATTACACTATTTTTATTTTTAATGCACTAACCCGTGCTAAGGAACAAATTTAACCTTATTTAACCTAAATTTAGCCTCTAAATAGGTTTTTAAATAAATGGCAATAGTTTAGCCGTAGGAGGCTGTTTAGTAAATAAACTATGCACCTCAACAAAATAGCAATTCAGCGCCCCAACAACTTTAGTTGGTGATAATAGTATTACGTCATAGCTGAAAATATTACGTACCTACAACAGAAAAATATGGCCGTCTTGGATACTAATTTACTATTACACGATATTTTTTTTCAACTACCTATATCACGATGTTACGCACTATACTCAAAAGGGTAAACAGAAATTCCAGCTGGCTTTAATAAGGGTCTTTTCAAATGTTTAATAATAATTCATTAGCAATTAAATATTGATATTTTCACATTATCGTCCAATTTTTTACATGTATATGAATGTCAACATGTACACTTTAGTTTCTTTATTCGTTCCAATTCGTAAAGTTACCCGTTTTGCAGGTAGGTAACTAAGTAGAGTAGGTACAAGTGCACGGATGCAAAGATTTACTTCACTGTGATAATTAGAGCTACAATTTACTTTACTTGGTCTTGATTTTGGTGAGTCAAATCATCGTCACTCAATTTTTGAGCATAACTGTACCTACCGCCAGAAAAAGTAGATTCAGTAGGTAGGTATTAAAATTACGATTTTGCTGACACATTATCTTTGTCTGTTTTCTTTTACATAAATGACTTTAAAATTACAAACCCATTTCTTGTATCTAAAAATTTTGAGACAAACAAATAATCTTAGTTTTCGGTAGGTACTTACAATATTAATAACATTTCACTTCCGGTTTCTACTTTTTAAATACTTTACAAAGACGCATTAACATTTTATTAATAAAAATATGAATTTACAAGGAAATTATACCTACTCTGAAGTAAAAAACAGACGTTTTGAGCTTAAATTAGGTTATATTTGTGATTTTATTGAATAAGTTTTATCTTACTGTGGGGCACTGTGGTTTTTTGTGCTGTGCTCTAAGGAAGTGTCCAGACAGCTACAAGCGCTCAATAAAAAAAAAACTTAGCTACCAATGATCCTTCGCTTGCGATAATGGAATTATATTTTACCACCATCATCACCTTACCGAACATGGATCAAATGAAATTCTGGTAAAATTAAGCAAAATGTTTTCACCCTGGTTGTCTTTAGTGGTTTCATTGGAGCTTCATTCCACAATGGAAATCGTCTATATTTTTTCGTATTTATATTTTAGGTATCTATGTTTATTATTAATTAAATATATATGTACTTTGTATCGTCGGTAATTAAGTAATTGTACACTCCCACTCTTTTGCTCTTGGTATCAATATATTTTTGATTTAATTATTTATGTACATGTACATGCACTTACCGACTATATTCTTCATGCAATCTTCTCCATCGAAAGGTTATTTGGAAGATATCGCTCTTAGTGATAAGACCGCCAATCGTATAACATTACTTAGATTTAAGAAATCATGGTTGCAATATTTTCTGGTTGTTTAATAAAGTGTTCTCTATCTATCTATATTTAGCTGTTTTTTTCTTTATTTAAAGGGGTGGACAATTGTTTCGCGGACTTATTTCGACCAAATAGAGTGTGTGTTAGCAAAGGGCACGATGGAAATTACTCGAAATGCGCGTGGGGGCATACAATGACATATGAATTTTGTGCAATTACTGGTGTCTGCCCACCCCTCCGTAGTACAGGCGTGAGAGTGTCAAATAACTCGGTTCCATTACTACGTCTGGCGATAATGTTGAGAAAGACGTGAACCATCGCACAAACTCTGCCTAACCTAAATGGAGGAAGCTATCAGGCCCTTCGTGATCTAAAATTAATTTGACTGTGGTTAGTTTATAAACTCCATGAAAGCCCATGATGACCAACAACTCCACAAATTTGAGATAAAAATACTACGACGGACAAGAGTGACTCGCCTGAACAAAGTTTAAAGTAACTTATAATATCACTCGTCTACATAATCGTGAATCGCACCGTAAAATATAACTCAAAAGAAAACTATCACGGCTAAGAAGGATTACCAAGTTGGATTATGTGCTTGATAGGTGCTACTGCTCCGATTTTTTTTTCCTAAAATAGATTATCCAGTAGACGAATAGAGACCCCAAGCTTAACATAAATTTTTGCTTTAAAGCTTTATATTTCGCAAATGAATTTTCTACTGAAAACAATTTTTTCTATACCTACCCACAATATTTTTCAACGATATGGAAAACCCATGTAGGCGAGCCAGTATGATTGAGATTTTATTCATTTTATTTATACCGTTTTGTCGGCTGGCTTAGTGTATAGTATGCCAAAATTTCAGCATTCTAATATTTATCATTTCTGTGCTAAACAGTGGACCGACAGACAGACAGAAACCTAAAACCATTACCACTAACCCGTGCTAAGGAACAAAAAACCTATTTATGGTGAAATTTTGAGCCTCTAAATAGGTTTTTAAATTTGTTTCTTAGCACGGGTTAGTGCATTAAAAATAAAAATAGTATAATCATGTGGGTACAGTGATATCGTTCCGATGTTAAACCTAACTTCAAAGTAGGTAGACGGGGCTGTAAGTAATGCAATTTGCTTAAGTCAGATGTCGCTGCCTGTACGTAATACAGAGAATAGTGTAGAGGTTCGAAATTTCACTGATGCCGTGAGTCGCCCATTGGCTCAATTGGTAGAGCGCTGGCACGGATAGCCAGAGGTTGCGGGTTCGAATCCCGGCATGGGTGAAATTTTTAGCCTCTAAATAGGTTTGTAAACTAATAAAATTAATAAAAATCAATGTTTTCAATAAAACGACAAGTGAAATGTTTTTATTTATTTATTATCAAATCACAATAATTGTGGTCAAGGTCTATTGAATTTATTTCAGCAGCTATTTGGTTTTTCTTTAGAGGTGTCCAATCTGAGCGAACTTCATCAATCGGTGGTTTGGATTCAGGTGCTGAAATCTTAAAAATAAGTTAAGTTTAGTCGTTATTGCTTATTAATTTGTTGGTAAACTATACTACTTACCGGGATAGTTCTGATAAATATGCTGAAATTCCAGGCCACAATAATTGTGGTCAAACCCTACTGGACCAATTGCAACAGCTGATATTTTGGCTGCTGTACAAGGTGCTGAAAATGATAACACTTTGTAATTTATCAAAGTAAACAAACACTAGTTACAAAAAACTTCAGCGATACATGAAAAGTCTACGTACCAGAGTTGTTTTGTGAAACTCGACAACTAATAGGTTTTTCTATAGCTGAATGTGAAAATAAACAATTGCAAGAATAGTCCGAAGAAAAATAAATAGTTTGTTCCTGCTTACCACATTACTGCATAATTGACTATGTAACTATCAAATACATTTTTATAAAAAAATATTTCAAGTTAAAATTAGTAAAAAAATATTTTAGTAATTCCAATCACCAGTTTCAAGTGATGCGACGTGGCTATGTGGTAAGGAAACTCAGCTAGTAAGTAATCAGGAAGAGGAGGCGCATTTATAAGCAGAGAAGGTACAGCCCTGTAAAAAACTGTTAATCTAAGTAATGTAATATATGTATTAAGACGTAATAATAATATTGCGTTCTAAATGACGCAGCAAAATACATTCAAATGTTCGACGTAAAGCAAGGCGTATTTTGTTTTTTAATTACATAATTATTCATGAAATGTAGTAAGTGTTACATTATAAGTTATAACACAACTCACCATTTCTTTAATCGACTTCCTTTTTTTGTTAAAATCTTTCAGCCGGAAATGATCTCCACAAACATATTTATGTTGGTGGAGTTTTTCGATGGGGATATACGCAAGATCTTCCACAATTTTCACCCATTGTCTGCATCTAAAAAAAACCACATTCAATGCAGCCACTAATAGTGCATCGTTGAAACATTGTTATGGCTTACAGCAATTCTCCCGTCGTACACTGAGTAGTAATTCTGACCAAGGTACTTATCAGATATTTTTCATCGATATTGAATATATGTATGGCACATCACTATGACATTGAAACAACTTTAACTACGTTATTTAACAAATTTATGATCTTACTCTTGTGCAAGACGACAAAAACTGTAGCCAGAAATACTTACCGGTCTTCATCCCTAGGAAATTTACTCATAAACTTTCTTTTGGTACCCTTTGACCGGCTGCATCTTATTTTACAGATGGCACAGTTCGACACCATCCGATCAGTGCCATTTTTAAAAGAAAATCACTAAACACTGTACAACAAGATACACACAGCTAGATATTGAAAAACTTAAAACACAAAAATTTTAAACTAGAAAACTTTCTAATAATATGTGCCACGTTCCGCCATGACATTTGTTGAGTTTTCAGTTTGACAGCAAAGAAAGAGTAAGTAGTATTAGAGAGTGAGACAAATATAAATGTCCGTCATTAAAACGGGGCTAAATGCGAACAAATAATTCAAAGTTCCTACTTGCGCGAGGCTGTTAGTGTCTATCTAGACACTTCTCTTTCAATATCGAACCATGTTCCGGACCCACCATTACTTAATGAACACAAAATCTATCCAGTATTTTAGTAAGAGTGCTTTAGTTATTATTCTGAGAATATGAGTTACACGAAACAAAAAGATACAGGTAAAAAAGAATATCAAGGCGTATTGATTGCAGCATCGTGTAAACCGATAAAACAAAAAACAATATTTTCGAAAAAAATAATAGGCTCAATAGCTCAGAACCTCAGAACAATAACTAAATCTTTAGTTATTGCTTAGTTATTTTACAGAATTATTGTTCTGATCTGAGAACAATAATTCCGAGGCTCAATAGGTAAACCATAGACGTAAAGAAACATAAAACCTAAACAATAAATTCGGATTTCTGATTGGTCTCCATCCACGTCTGTCTGTCAGATAAACGTCATTGCATTCGTATTCTGACATTTTGCTCGAGATTCTGTCGTCGCGGCTCTTGGTTAGCACATGCGCTCTCGGAATTCTGCATCTATTTGACACTCTTTAAGTACTTTTTGTTGGCTTCCTTATCGTGTTTTGTCCTGTGTCGTGTTGACTATCTGTGCTTGTATAAACAACAACCCCGGTAAGTCCAATCATTTACTTAAATCAGAATGGACGACATAAAGATCCCCCCTAAACCTCCCGACATTGACCCTTTTGTTTATACCCCGGTTTGTACAGTCACCCTTCCTAATGACCAAAATTCTTTACCTGCGGTCCAAATGGACACGTCAGACACGTCTAGAAAGCGCGCAGCATTGCCCAGTTCTCCAACTATAATGCCGGTAAAATTGCCTAGACCCACTATCAGCCCACCTGGAAGAATGAAGTACTCTGCCCTCGACAAAGCACCATACATAGTCCATGTTTCACGGATAGAAGCCGAGCAGAACTCTGGTTCTACGCTCCATCACATCAAGTTTGGTCTATTTCTGCTTAAACACAACATCGGCAATATACTTCCTGATGGCATAAAGCGCCTTGGACGCAACAAGGTTGCGGTGGAATTTAAATCACCCGAGGATGCAAATGCATTTATTTCACATCCAATACTCGAAGCCAATAAATACCGTGCAGTGGTCCCACAATTTAATGTTACTCGTATGGGTTTGGTGAGGTCTGTCCCAGCTGAATGGTCGGATGAAGAAGTAATGATGTATGTTAAGGTACCAACAGGCTGTGGCAAAATTCTGAAAGTCCGGAGGATGAACCGCAAATTTGTATCCGATGAAGGGAAACCTGAATGGAAAGCAACCCAGACAGTTGTCCTCACTTTTGACGGTCAAATCTTGCCAAAGCGGGTCTTTTGCTGTTATACCTCGCTTGAGGTAGAATTATATTTGTACCCTACCATACAATGCTACAACTGTTGCCGTTTTGGCCACACAAGAAACTTATGCAGATCTAAGCCCAAATGCTACAAGTGTGGTCTTGACCACCCTGGTGATGGTTGTAGTGTGCAGATGGGTGACTCATTTTGCGTCAACTGTCATGGAGAACACCCTGCTAATAGTAGAGACTGCCCAGAGTACGGCAGACAACGTGCAATCAAATTATTAATGGCTGAGCAGTCAATTTCGTATGTCGAAGCAGAGAAAAAAATACCTACAATTTCAAGGAGTTATGCAAATGCCACAAAAATGGCCCCACGTTGGCCTTCCCAGTCACAACCAGGCCACCCCCACTCCACTTCCCAGCCCCGTCCGGGTCCTTCCAATAGAGCATCACTTGATCAAGAGCCACCAAAGTCTCACAAAAAATCAGTATCCATAAAACAAAGGTCCCGCTCCCCCTTAACTCCAGGTTATGACAGACGCACTCATCAAGCCTTGATTCAAGACTACTCATTCTCCCCCTCAAGAAATGGCTGTGCCCTGAGCCAGGAGCACCAAAATGTTTCATCTCCTAATAGGGAGGACCAGATGGAACAACTTGTCTCTCTTATCTGTTCATTAATATCCTCTAAATCACTACCGGACCACGTTGCTTACAAACTTAACACAATGATGTGTGCGCTTTATAATGGCTCCCCCCCTTACCCTCCTTCAGTGGAATGTACGGAGTATCAACAATAAAAAACAGGAATTAATATATCTTTTAAATAAATTTACCCCAGCTATATGCTGCCTCAGTGAAACCTGGCTAAAACCAGGTTCCCACTTTAATGTAAATAGTTACTATTGTGTCCGTGACGATAGAGTTGACAACTATGCAGGTTGTGCATTGCTTGTCAGTAATAAAATTTCTTTTTCCCTTGTTCCGCTTCCTCTATTAAATTATGATGACGATGAGTATATGAACATGGTTGCTGTGAAAGCGCTTGGAATAACTTTTGTATCATTGTATATATCTAATCCTCACATTTCATTAATTAGCTCTCTAAGAAATTTGTTCACCCAGCTACAGGGACCTTGTATAATCATGGGTGATTTTAACGCGCACCACTATTGCTGGGGTTCAGAACACTGCGATAACTTTGGTGAAGAACTGGCCGAGCTGGTTGATGACATGGGGCTTTGTGTTCTGAACGACGGTAGAGCTACCCGTAGGGGCAATTTTGGGGAGAGGAAGAGTTGTGTGGACCTTACCATTTGTTCGATAGGTCTGGCCCCCTGCTGTAACTGGGATCGCCTGAACTCCACCCACGAAAGTGATCACTTCCCGTTAACGGTTACATTACCTGGCAAATCCCTACCAGAAAGGGTAGCAAGGCCTCTACTCAAATATCGCTTGGTCAAGAGTGGCTGGGAAACCTACACAAATCTGATGGAACGAGAAATCCAGTCTCTCCCACCTCCTGAGGAAAATAATATTGTTACGGCATATAACAGCTTCACTGGTGTAATTAAGTTTTCGGCCGAATCTGCGTTCCCTCCCAAAAAACCTCACTCTGGAATGATCCCTTCGCCTCCCTGGTGGGATGAAGAGTGTTCTCAAATTATAAAGGAACGCAAAGAAGCAGAGCAAAAATGCAACGAATCTTGCTCCATTAGTAATTTGGTTGAGTATCGCCGTGTACTGGCGAAGTCCAGGCGCGCCCTCCGTAGGAAGAAAAGAACATGCTGGGGGTCGTTCTGTACCTCCCTCTCTCCTTCCACTCCACTCTCTTTAGTTTGGAAGCAAATAAATAGGTTCAGGCATAGTTACGCCCCAAAACCTTCAAATGTCATCTCGGAGGAGGTGGCCGTGGCGTTCTTTACCAACTTAGCTCCCCCCTATGTACCTACTGAAGATGAGATACGGACCCCTGAACTACCCATGGGTGGGCCCGGCAATGAGTTGGATGAGCCCTTCTCCATGGAGGAACTAACAAATGTCGTAACACAGATAAAGGACACTGCTCCAGGGGAAGACGGCTTTCCGTACTCTTTCCTAGCAAAAGCTGGCCCTAATACTCTTAGTTACTTTCTGAAGTTCGCTAATACCTGTTTTGAGTCTGGTTACATTCCAGAGCCTTGGAAGAAGCAATTAATCATGCCCCTTCTTAAACCAGGGAAAAGTTCCGCAGACCCTAACGGCTTTAGGCCCATTGCCCTCTCGTCCGCACTATCTAAGGTCTTAGAACATCTCTTGAAAAATCGTCTCGAGTGGCTTGTGGAGAGTAGAGGTCTTTTACCAAACACGCAATTCGGGTTTAGAAGAGGACTAAGCACAATGGACAGCGTTGCGGTACTGGTCACAGACGTAAGAGTGGCACTAAGCGGTAACAACTCTGTAGTGGCAGTATTTCTGGACATATCAGCAGCTTATGATAACGTCCTCCTTTCAGTTCTCAGGCAAAAGCTGCTACAACTGAGAATACCTGTTAAGTTGGTTCGGTGCATATGCTCCCTCCTTATGTCTCGATTTGTTGCCATTCGCGTACCGGACATAGAACCATACTGCAGAACAATATGGAGAGGACTCCCGCAAGGCTCCGTGTTGAGCCCCATACTTTTTAATATATACACCCAGGACATTAATACCAGCCTCAATTATAACTGTCACATCTTACAGTATGCAGATGATGTTGCGCTCTATGTTTCTGATAACTCCATAGAAGACGCAGCTGAATCTCTGAACTTGTCTCTAAGATCCCTTGGCCAATGGCTTTCCGACCATGGCCTCTTCCTTTCAGCACATAAGAGCTCGCTCTTAATTTTTACTCGGAAAAGGTCGAACAATATCCCTGATATTGAAGTAAAAATTGGTGATGATATAATTCCCAAGAAGGACAAAGTCAAATTTCTAGGTGTCTACTTGGATTCCAAGCTTTCTGGTGTCCATCACATTGAACATGTGGCGAAGAAATGTGAACGAGTATACTCAATCCTTAGGGTTCTTGCCGGAGTCTGGTGGGGAGCCCACCCCCTTTGTCTTAAATTAGTGTACAATGCTCTCATTAGAAGCGTGATGGACTACGGCTGTTTTGTTTTGGAGCCGATCAACAAGACGTCGTTGGTCAAACTTGACCGGATCCAATATAAATGTCTCCGCCTAATCTTGGGTTGTATGCGATCTACCCCTACTAATACCTTGCAAATAGAAGCTGTCGATCCCCCACTCCACCTGCGCCGCAAGCTCCTTGCGGATCGCTTTATGACCAAGGTCTGTTCCAGATCTTCGCATATACTCCCTCAAAAGCTCCGGGAACTTGATGCACTGACCCGTACCAGTAATTATTGGAAATACAAGGAAATTCCTACTATTCTACTAAGCTTTAGACAGTTGCAGCGCTTCCAAGGGTCTTTGGAGACGGCAGTAACCGTACCTATATTCGAGTACAGATTCAACGTACTACAGTTCAAACCCAATACTGTATTGAATATTGGTATACAAAAGGACAATCCAGCGGCGAACTCTATTTTTAATTCTGTCGTAAACGAACGCTGGCCTGGTTGCCAGAAACTCTTTACTGATGCTTCAAAATTGTCCCCATCCACTCCTGTTGGTGTAGCCATATTTCTGGAAAACTCCAAACTAGCCATCCAGTTTAAATGCCCACCGGAATCGTCTGTTTTTACGGGTGAGTGCATCGGAGTCTTGGAGGCTTCCCGGTTTGTGGAATCACACAACATCAAAAATGCCGTAATCTTCACTGACTCATTGAGCTGCCTACAGGCTCTAGATCAGAGCCAACTCAAGTGTAAACTTAATAGCAAAATAATTCTGGAAATAAAAAAAACTCTATTTGAGTGTTCCAATAAGGACCTTGAGGTGGCTCTGGTCTGGATTCCTGGACACGCCGGCATTGTAGGCAATGAAAACGCGGACACAATCGCTAAGCATGCTTGTGGCCATGAAGGAGACATGAAACACTATTCTCACCAAGCCTATGATCTACTTTCCTTGCCTAAACAAAGACTGAATGAAAATTGGCAACTTTTGTGGCAAGAGAGTAGCCGCAACAAGGGTTCTACATTCTTCTCCGTCCAGCCTATTGTCCTGTCAAAACCATGGTTTCACGCTTTTAAAAAAGTTAGCAAGAGAGTGGTTTCGGTAATTTGCCGGTTGCGTATTGGGCACTGCTGCACACCCGTTTTCTTGAATAAGATCAGGGTACGAGACTCATCAATCTGTGAATGCGGTCTTGAGGATGGTGACCTCGACCACTTATTTTTCAATTGCCCCAGAAACAATCGGTCTCTTAATCTATATAGTATTATTCCGCCACTAAAAATCCCCCTCCCTATTAACTTTAGATGTCTGCTATCCTATCTACCATCCTCTGTGGACCTATTTATTATCCTTATTAAATTCATTGGGGAAAACGATATTAAAGTATAACCTGCAATTGTCATCCAGTGTAAAATGTTTTATGTTGTACTGTTGTACTCGTACGCTGCTGTAAATACTTTTATGTTCTGTGGTAAATACCTAATCAATGTTTATTCTTTACAGATTCTGTGTACGTCTTGCATGCAAAGCCCACAAAAAGGAAGTTTCCTATTTTTTGTTTGTTTTTCTTTTTTATTTTTTATTTTCTTATAAGTTCATGTCTTATCAAAACGTGACATTGGCAGAAATAGTCGACAGCGGCTGATTGCCATTTTACCCAAAAATTGAATTGAATTGACATTTTGCTCTTTTGCTCCAATAAAAAAGAAAATAAGAAATACGAATTGGTTACGTACATACGATACGGACATTTTTATTCCTTTTCGCGTTTTTAACTGAAGTGTGTGCTTTGAACGCCTGCTTCTTGTAGAATAATAACCCATGCGCTAAACCAATGATGGTCCGGCCGAGGAAAAGCGCTCTGAAGCCGCCAAGTAATAATGGGGCAAGCAGCAGCTCCTCGAATAGTGATTTTACCGAGAAGCGCTCCTTCAATCTTAGATCTATGTGGAGAACGATAGTCGGGGTACTCTGCTTCTTCATCGCCGTCTATGTAGGGTCTTTGGGTTACCTGGAGACTCGGGTCAACACTCCCTATGTTGACGAGAAGGTGAGGATATTCTTGGACCATTTTATCGTGATATCACTGTTGTTAGATGATAGGTTAGGTTAGGTAGACCTGAGATTTCTGCAGTTAGCCTCATAACACTTCAGATGCTAGGGTTTCCTCACAATGTTATCCTTCTCCGTCGGCAAGTGGTATTAGCTTCATAGTTAGGCCATTGTATGTAGCAAGCGTTTAGTAAACTCCTTAGGGAATCTCTATGTGGTGATTGATTCATATGAATTCACTATTTTACAATCATTCTATTTTAATGATTGTAAAAATCATAATTTTTTTAAGAATATGGTATGCCTTAGGGAAGGTGTATGGGAACTAGTGAAAATAAGATAAGATAAGAATATTCGTGATCAAAGCCTCTAAATAAAAATAAGATTAAAAAAAAAAGATAAGAATATTCTTTATTGTACACCAGAGCACATATTATAAAACATGTAAAGATACACAGTACAATTGGCCGCCTTATTGATTGATACATATTTGTATTCTCATAAATATTTGTGTTCAAATATTTTTCTGTGGAGAGGATGAAGGAAGAAAGATTGACAAAACAACTATATATTGCGAATGTGAGTGGAAGGGCTGGTAAGGGATGTCCCAGACGGACATGCATCAACCAAATAGGGGATGTATTAGCAAAGGGAAAGATAAAAAGTACCCGGAACCGGCGTGCATGCATGCAACGACTTATGAATGTTGATGAAGCGAAGGTGATCTGTCAGGATCGTGGCAAGTGGCAGTCCCTGGTCTCTGCCTACCCCTCAGGGATACATAATTTTTTAATATCATAATTTTTTTACATATGTATCTAAGTGAGGAATGACAATTATTAATTGCCATTTGTTGAAAGTTAATTATGCAAAAATCCTTCAATATAGTGATAAGAACTTCTAGAGATAGTTGTAATGCACGAAACAGTGATAAAAATTAATATTATGACATAGTTTAGTTTAGTTAGACCTGAGATTTCCGCACTTAGCCTCATAGTTGGGCCATTGTACGTAGCAGCGCTGAGGTACGCTAACACCTAATACTATGACATAGTTGTTTATTTAAGTGGAAGGTAGGCTTGAAATTACCAAACCGGGGAGGGCACGCGTGGCAATTAAGCCCATACATAAAAAGGTAGGTTCAGTTAGCAAGAAATCTATTCATGTATACACATGCAAACATACTATGAGTATATTTAGGGCAGCTGTAGCTTTGCTAACTAACAATTGGTTAATCAGCACTATACCGACCCAAAAACATTTATCTTTGAAAGCAAAACCTTTATTGAATAATTTTAAATTTATACTATTTTTATTTTTAATGCACTAACCCGTGCTAAGGACAAATTTACAATCCGGAACCTCTGGCTATCCATGCCAGAGGTTGCGGGTTCGAATCCCAGCATGGGTGAAATTTTTAGCCTCTAAATAGGTTTTAAATTTTAAATTTGTTTTGGAACTCAAACTTTGTGACCATTACAAATTGTTTACTTAATTTAGTAATAAAATGAAGTTAATAACCTAATTTTAATATATATGCATCCCGGATTTTTGGATGCTTGAGTTTTAGGAAATAAAGTATTTATTATAGGGATATTATTAATTTCACATTAGCTAAATATTAATTAATAACCTATCAATTTCTTTCTATCATTTATATACTTACTAATGCAGTTATAATAATAATAATAGTTATGTAATAATAATAATAAGGTTTACATTTACTTAATCGATATCAACCCTTTTATGTCCCCACTGCTGGGGCACGGGTCTCTTCCTGCATGGCAGGAAGGTTGGGCCATACTCCACCACGGGGGCCAAGTCCGGGTTGGTGGAGGATTGTAAGACAGTGGCGCGCCTTACTGTCAGAAGTTATCAAGCCGCCAATAAGGCCTCTGACATGGCTTAACGACTGCCATTATATGACAGCCGGCACCAACGGCTTAACGTGCCTTGCGAAGCACGGAAGCGCTCGGAAAAATGCCACTAGCGGTAGTCACGGGACGCTCACCCATCCCTTACCTTATCGCGCCTGTTGTTGCTTAACCGAGTGATTGATTCCAATCACTCGGTTCGCCTAGGCCACGAGCGCTTCAATTACTTAATAGTAAGTTTAAAAAACCTATTTAATAGTAAGTGTAAACCTTATTATTATGAGACACCACAAAACAAAGTACTTAACAAAACATTTACAAACAATGGTCACGGTATGTCTCTGCTGCTGCAATAGGCAGCTGACTCAGCATACTCTTCTTCTTCTTTATCTTTGCCTCTTCCCATTATTTGGGGTCGGCTCTCCTCGTTCATTTGCTCCAGGATTTTCTGTCCTGGGTTGTCCGCTCGCTCAAGTGGGCTCGCTCCAAGTCCTTCGCTACCGTGGCCCACCAGGTGGTTTGTGGACGTCCTCTACCTCTTTTGATGGTTGGGATCTGTAGGGCCCGTTTGACGACATGATTTTCCTCACATCTCACCACATGTCCGTACCATCTAAGCCGTGTCTCTGTGAGCTTCTCTGTAATCGGGGCCACCAAATGTTCAGGTGTGAGCCCTGTGGCTTATTGTGGTGACCTCTCCTTGTGTTTTTTAATGTGTGTGAAATGAAAAACTCCAGTAAAATATATAAATTCAAGAATCCTTTAATTTTGCGTGCACAAAGCAACAGTTGGTAGATAGTAAGTAGGTAAGTAATGTTCGTTAACTATTTTGAAAATTAGGCAACTTCAAATTAGTACGTTCTGATTGGCCAATTAAACGTCACGCCATCTTCTCTGTCCCATTGGCTGCCATCAGGGTGTCATCGTGGTAGTTATCAGTTAGCTGACTCAGCATACTGCTGAGGGTATTATTCCTCAGCACTGATTTTCAGTCAGCGCCTGTCTCATGAGAGTTCCACGCGCGGGGCACGTCTTTTATTTTATACTTAAATATAAGTAAAAATAAATTGACACTTACACCGATAAGCGCTCGTGGCCTAGGCGAACCGAGTTATTGGAATCAATCACTTGGTTAAGCAAAAACAGGCGCGGTCAGGTACGGGATGGGTGAGCGTCCCGCGACTACCGCTAGTGGCATTTTTCCGAGCGCTTCCGTGCTTTGCACGGCACGTTAAGCCGTTGGTGCCGGTGTCATATAATGGCAGTCGTCAAGCCATGTTAGAGGCCTTATGGGCGGCTTGATAACTTCTGACAGCAAGGCCCGCCACTGTCTTCCAATCCTCCACCAACCCAGGCTTGGCCCCCGTGGTGAGTATGGCCTAACCTTCCTGCGATGCAGAAAGAGACCCGTGCCCCAGCAGTGGGGACATACAAGGGTTGATAACTGTTAATTAAACTGAGCATGTCTTCGAGCTATATCAGTAACTCGGTTTCTTCTGAGCATCTCCTCATTCCGGATTCGATCACGCCATGAACCATTTTATTTCCAGATATTGAAACCAGAGACGTCAGGACTAGGAGTGCCGGAGCGGTACTGGGGCAGTTACCGGCCCGGGGTGTACTTCGGGATGAAGAGCCGGGAGCCGAAGTCTCCCGTCTTTGGCCTCATGTGGTACGAGCCCACCTCGGGTCACAAGGGCATACGGTGAGACAAATAAATGAAGCCAAATGATAACTGAAGACAGGGCGCTATGGCGCTCATTATGGGAGGGCTATGTCCAGCAAATGTTGTTACGGGCTAGGGATTGGATTTGGATGTAAAACGCCAATGACAACTTCTTAGGATTTATTCACGCATGGTCTGGTCTGCAGGTCTTCACGACACGAAGTCCACACGTAGATTCCAATCGCAGGTCCAATCGAAGTCCAATAGTATCGCTGAGGTCGTAGGTTATCGCTCGTATCGCAGGTATGTTCGCTCGAAGTTCACTCTTCGCTATTCCAAACGGAACTGACAGCGCGCCGCGGCGGCCGCTATTTATATCCGCCGGCAAGGGTTCTAGATCATTCCCGTGCCTACGTACCTACACTCTGTACACGCGGCAAAGTATTCTATTCTAAATAGTATAGGTACTATACTAGTGCTATGCTCGGCAAATCGATTGTTCGATTGATCGACTGATCGACTCATCGACTGATTGACTGACTGACTGACGGACTGATTGAACGACCGACCGACCGACCGACCGACCGACCGACCGACTGACTGATTGCCTGGTTGATTGATAGATAGATTGATTGTAGTCTTAGTAACAGGCTCGGGTTTTAACCTGTTACTTATTGCATATCTCCAGCCACTGGTGCGACCAGGGAGACAATCTGGCGAGCTACGGATGGACGAAACACGACGGGGTTAGCTTCGGGGAGCAGGTCATCGTGGACTCACCGCATGTCCTCACGACCTCCTTCGTGAAGACCCACGGAGGGGAACACGGAGGCCACTGGACAGCCAGGATTGAAGTGCGGAGCCAGGTTAGATTAGATTAGATTCATAGTACTCGCCTGCCTCGCCCGCAGGCCTCGAGCGTTTAATATATATTAAACGCTCGAGGCCTGGTCGAATTGAATGATTGGAACCAATCACTTGAGTTAAGCAACAACAGGCGCGGTCAAGCGCAGGATGGGTGACCGTCCCGTGACTACCGCTGGTGGCATTTTTTCCGAGCGCTTCCGTTCTTCGCAAGGCACGTTAAGCCGTTGGTGCCGGCTTTCATGTAATGGCAGTCGTGGGCGGCTTGATAACTTCTGACAGTATTGCCCGCCTGCCTTACAATTCTACCCCAACCCGGACTTGGCCCCCGTGGTGGAGTATGGCCGAACTTTCCTGCGATGCAGGAAGATACCCGTGCCCCAGCAGTGGGGACATACAGGGGTTGAATCGACTTGATTAGAGCGGCGGTCGTGGGCATGTAACAGTGATTTTGTTACCGTTGGAATTTGGCCGTTAGACGATTGGAGTCGCTCAATTTTATAATACTTTGCCCTGCGTAAATAAATAAATAAATAAATAATAAATATTCATGGACATATTACACAGATCTCGTTAGCCCTATACTAAGTACAACTAAATGACTTGTGTTATAGGTGCTAACTCGACGATAAATTTAATACAATAAATACATAGATAACATCCAAGACCCGAGACAAACTAGAAAAGTTCGTTTCCTAGTTTGACCCGACCGGGGATCGAACCCGAGACCTTTGGTTTTACAGTCAGCGTGCCAAACCGCTGCGCCACCGAGGCCGTAAAGAAGATAATTTTAATTCAAATAAAGTATTGTTTAATTTTGTTTAGTTATTATGATCCTAATCGAATCGCTCGTAGCCTCGGCTGCCGGAGTGATCTTAAACGATCACGAAGGCTAAACCCTTGTTGTATCCACTGCTGGGGCACGGGTCTCTTCCTGCACCGCAGGAAGTTTCGGCCATACTCCACCACGGGGGCCAAGTCCGGGTTGGCGGAGGATTGTTAGACAGTGGCGGGCCTTACTGTCAGAAGTTATCCAGCCGCCCATAAGGCCTCTGACATGGCTCAACGACTGCCGTTATATGACAGCCGGCACCAACGGCTTAACGTGCCTTGCGGAGCACGGAAGCGCTCGGAAACCCACTAGCGGTAGTCACAGGACGGTCACCCATCCTGTACCTGACCGCGCCTCTTGTTGCATAACTCAAATGATTGATTGACCAATGACTCGGTTCGCCTAGGCCACGAGCGCTTCAGTCGACCCTCGTATTCATCCCTAATCATAATTAAACGAACAGTTGGTGTCTTCCTTTCAGCGCAATGAATCGACCCCCTTCTCGCTGCTCTGGTACGGAGCCCTGGACGAGTCGGGCGGAGCGCCCGCTCACACTCGACTCTGGCTCGAGGGCGGAGCCCTATTGGGCTACACGCCCAGTCTGAACAACTTTAAGCTGCAGCTGGTACCTGTTGAAGGGAAGGGTGAGTACTTTTTTTTGTGTTTAGCAAAGTATTGTCGCGGTCCTATCTCGAACCATCTAGAATAGAGCCTTCTGGAAGCCTATCGAATAGTCGCCGCATGCTGCGTTTTAGTAAACAATAAACGCTGCAAGCTGCTAATGACTCTTATGTAATAGCGACGTTTTACCTGGAATTAAAACGTTTATTAAACATACTTACCTTGTTCGAAGCCTAATAAAAAACATGAGAGTAGCATCATCTTTTTCCAGTCTGAACTTAGGTGCACTTCCGCCCGCGTCCTAGCTTCCGGCTATGTTCATAGCGGTATCCCCACCACCGGCAGTTGAGTTTGCGAACTCAAATTTCGTGTCATTGAGTCTCTTATGTATGCCACCAGGCAGGATTTAAAGTATTAGGCTTCGAACAAGGTAAGTATGTTTAATAAACGTTTTAATTCCAGGTAAAACGTCGCTATTAAACAAGACTGTACCTTGTTCGAAGCCTAATAAAAAACATGAGAGACGTGTTTGTTATCGCCTGGTGGTGGTAGTAAAGTAATGTAGGTACTACTAAAAACTTATTATTGTAGTACCCGACGCCAATGTGATATGAAATATAAAAGAATAAGTATCAGATGTTTTCTGTATTTAGCTAACGGGAAAGAAGTACCTGGGTAGTAAATAAATGGCAGTATATTACAATGTAAATGTACTGTATAATACTCTTCAAATATTATGAGCTAGGACAAATCTTCGTGTAATCGCTTTCGCTTAATGTATATAATTACAATTAAGCTTTTTAATTATTTAAGTGATAATAACGAACATATTGATTATACTATGGTCACAGCAAAAGTTACGATTATTTGATGATTGACATTAGCACAATAAACGCACAAATCAAATGATAAATTAATTATTCAACCGATGGAACAAATTGAGAAGATAATGTAGGCCTATTTTGTACTGTCGATATTATCTCTTTACAATAGTATTTTTGGAATGTGTTAGCAGATTTCCAGTTGCCTTTAGCAAGAATCTCATCAAGAGGGAGATTTTCAATCCAATTCTTTGATGCTACAGCAGATCTAAAGCTACCTGGGGTGGCTTCAATACCAGCTTCCTGCAGCAAACTTTTCACCCATCCACCAATTACTGTTCGTGAGGCTGGTTTGGGTTCTCCTATGGTATTCAGGAATAAGCTATCAGATTTGGCTAGCAATCTCCTTGGCTGGGACAATTTAATTAACTGATTAATCCAGTGAACAGGGTCAAGTGCTTTGTTAGTATTTACCAGTAGTTTCCAACCAGACTGTCGACGTGTCGCGGTGTCTGTCTTAGAGCCAAATGCCGGCCAAAGGGTAATGCTGTCGTCGGAAATTGTACAGTGTTTGGGTGATATTTTCAGCAACGTGAGGTCATGTACGCGTCGACCCGAACAAAGCAGTAGTAAAGCAGCTGTATGTTGGGACGCCCTGTAAAGGCTTGAGGTATTGGGATTATTTTTGCTCATGTGCCCAGCAACGATATTAATATCCCAAATTGGTGACTTTGCTTTGGATTTAGGCTTAGTGAGAGCTATTGACTTAAGGACTTGTTTAACGAGGGTATGTGAACTTAGCTTTTGATTCGCATTTGGATCACTAAAGGTTGACACCACGGACTTGTGTACCAGTATGGTGCTAAGGGATAATCCTTCTTTTTGATGTATATCAGCTAAGAACCTCGCCAGTTGGGAACCATTCGGGTTGTATACACCAACGTTATTAGTCTCGGCCCATTTCTTCCACCTATTCCAGGCCGGTTTGTATGTATTTAGTGTGGATTTGCGCCAACTGGAAGACAACAGGTTCCTTTGCTCAGGAGTCCAGTCACTTAAGTGCCTATTCCATCCCCACATCATTTCATCGTCATTACCGAGCCCGTCGGCGTTAGATGGCCTGTCAACATGTTCACTATAATGCACGGGAGATCTTTGAGCGTTCAATATGTTGCTAGGACTTTGAACTTCTAATCTGACATCTCGCAAACTTCTCTCCTTGGTACTAGGTACAGCGGGTTCATCCTTGGAACCCTGTTCAGGTATAATAGGATCAGAGAGGTAGGTCGACACATTCGAACCAGAGGATGCCTCTACACACTCCTTAGCGCGTCGTGGCAGTTGGCCTGCAAGTACGTTTAGTTGCGTTTGATGTGCACAATATGAGTCTTGCGGGACGCAAACATGTCGGCTTGTGGAGTCACTTGCCATATCACGTGCCACTTTGGCAGGGTTTGCTTGCGTGAATATAGAAGCTTGTTCAGCGCACTCGGCGGCAATATTGAGGCTTTCACTATTTTGATACATAAGAGTGGTTCTGCTTGTGCTTGCAGAGCACGGTAATGACGTGGTTCTCTTTAGACATCGAGACAGGTTTTTCACGGGGTGATAAATTGACCATGACTGGGCGATAGTGCCAAATGTAAGTAGTCCTGCTGGAGTTTGGTTGGAGCTGCTAACAACTGTCTTACCCGGTGGGTATTTATAAAATAAAAGTGGGTATTTTCGAAAAATTAAGTTGTTCATAGACTGACTTTGTAACTCAGGGGTGTCTTTAAAATGAAAATGGGGAATTAGTTTCTCCCGAAGGGAATGCGAGACCTTTTTGTGGGCTTGAGAATGTAGGGCGGTGCCCTTGGGGGTTCTCATTGTTTCTGGTAGTTGCTGGCACGAAAAACTATTGGCATAGTCAGTACTTGCGCTTAGATGTTGCTCTCCTATCCCGGCGGGATGAGGGAGAGTATGTTCTGCCCCCCCTTTTTGAGTGCCCACCTCGGTCACTAATGTACTTACCACCGCGTCCCCGAAAATTCCCGGTGGGTATTTTCGGGCGTGAGTTACTTACGTGCCCTTGAGTATAGCCATGAGAAAAGCCTTGCTTTGTGGGGAGCCTCAAGTTCGGTGTCAAGCTTTGAGTCGGAGCTTTAGGATCGTTCTGCGAAGCAGCAAGCGAACTCTGATCCTTGTCTTTGGGCCAAAAAATGTCTTTAACGCCTCCGGCCTTTTCTAGAACTGCACTAAATCTCTCCGCGTTAAATAAATTTGCACACGTCGGCGGAATTTTACGCAATGCGCTTCTGTAATACGGGTCTTTAACTGAGGCCAGGATAGCTTCACGTCTGTGTTGTACCATTTCCGCTCTGTGTCCACAAACCAGCTGAAATAGGTCACTGGACGCTTTCACATAAGCACCACTTGAGAAAATATCTGAAATCTTACTATAAATATCGTCATACGATAAATTATCAGCTTGACTAGCCCACAGCAAAAAACCGCGCATTTCATTTTGAAGCATATCTTGCTGATTTAGTAACGCATAAGTGATCCCTGCAAAAGCTTTTTCGGTATTGCAGGTAGTTTTAGAATTGTCGTATCGCCTGACCTCATCGTTCGCCTCGAGACAAGTAAAGCCAGGGGTACGAACATATGATTTTTGGATCTCTGCATAACGTACATTATTCCAGTCTTCACTATCAAAACGTTGGAGGTTTGATAGTTTTTGCAGCATTTCTACTGAGGCACGAGGCACAGCTGGTTCTTTAGTAACGGTGGAAACCGATACGTTCAGTTCTGCTTCACGATGTAGACAAGGACTATCCTGAACTTCAATCCCGAGGGATTGCCTCTCTTCGTGAGAGACATCCAAACTAAGCGTGTCTACATTTTGATCAGAATCCTTAGGAATGATTGGGATGGTTGTGACATAATTCTTTAAATTTTTTATTTCGTTCACCAATTTATCAATTTTACTGTTATCGTACCTTTTGTGCTTTTTAATTTTGCGCCTTTTTCGGCGCTGGTCACTCGAGGACGAGCTCGAAGAAGTAGAAAACGAGGTGGTGCTCCCGGAGTCCGAACTCGTTGACGGCGCTCGTCTTTTTCTCTTTCTCTTCTTCTTTTCCTTGCTACCTCCGTTATACACCATTGCGGGCGGATTATCGCTCATATTTAAATAAACTGCAACCGAACGGTAAAACCGTTAATTTAAAATAACTAACGTTAGATTTCCTCAAATAAAGATATCTGCAGGGTAGTTGTGACAACCATGTGATTCTAACAAGAATCTGCTTCAAATGTGATGTGAATTTCAAAATGTTTGAACGCAAACGAAAATAATTTGAACGAAGAGCGGTTAATTTTCAAAATTTTCGTGGTTTTTACAAATAATCCACGTACAGCACGAAATTGAGCGCAACGAATTAAGTGTTAATACTCACCTGGTTTTATACTTGGTAATACAAACCAACCAATTAACTGCAGATAATAAATTTAAAAAATGGACACTAGTGCACACGAATGTAACAGACAAATGGCGGTCGAACGCTTGTGATAAATAGCTAGGCCGACCGTCACTAACGGGAAACAAGACGCCAATGACACGAAATTTGAGTTCGCAAACTCAACTGCCGGTGGTGGGGATACCGCTATGAACATAGCCGGAAGCTAGGACGCGGGCGGAAGTGCACCTAAGTTCAGACTGGAAAAAGATGATGCTACTCTCATGTTTTTTATTAGGCTTCGAACAAGGTACAGTCTTGTTTAATATCGCAATTATGACCACTAGCATAAGGTGGAAAACTCTTTGACAAGGACTTGTGTAGGTACGTACTGGAATGTTCTAGAACCCTTGCCGGCGGATATAAATAGAGGTCGCCGCGGCGCCCTGTCAGTTCCGTTTGGAATAGCGAAGAGTAAACTTCGAGCGAACATACCTGCGATACGAGCGATAACCTACGACCTCAGCGATACTGTTGGACTTCGATTCGAATCTTCGTGTGGACTTCGTGTAGTGAAGACGTGCAGACCCTGCGTGAATAAATCCTAAGAAGTTGTCATTGGTGCTTTACCTCCAGATCTAGAACCTTAGCCCCTAAAAGTATATATCCTAATAAGGACATATACTGCTCGGATAGTTATTTCTCGGATATAACTTGCTCATTAAATTTGACTTATTTTTTAAGAGAACAATCTGCGACAATATTAATATAGGTGCGACGAAGCGCGTAGCGTAGCGAAGCGTGTTAGGTTGAACATGGAAGACCGAAAACCATTGTAATTATTAGCTGTGCGTTAATATAAAAGCTTTACTTTAGGATAAATAGCGGTACACCACGAATATAAATTGTAGTTTATTTAGTAATATTTTGAGTTAAGTATTTTGCTGTGCAATCAGTAAGTTTGATAAGAATTTGGATTATTTTTGGATACAAAAATAGTTTTTTTTTATTTGCGTTTAAATACTAATTATTCCCATAATTATTTAACTTAATCTGCCCGTAGGAAAAGTCCTCCACACTTCTTACACCGAGGCCCACGCTCCGGGCTTGGACAAGTTGAAGGAGACTGTCTACTCTCTCCTGCAGGCAGAGAGACATCCTACTTTGGGAAGGCACGCGGCCTTGGCGCCGGACCCCCAGCTTCGGGACAAGGTGAGACAGAGAAAAAAGGGTGCATTGTGCGCGCCCATTTAATAAGAGTGTAAATTTTATTATATTATATTTTATTCTACTCGTATTTTATACTATTCTATTCTTTTCTACTCTACTCTACGCTGCAATGCCTGGGCTTCCGCAACAGCATGCATCTTACAACAGGGCGCATCGTGCACGCCAAATTAGGGACCGCGAAAATGATAATTAGTGGATAAACGCTTAAATAATTTTATGATTGTGCCGATTACGCACGCCAACTTTAGGAGCGCAAAAATGTTACCTATTGCATAAGCGCTTAAACCTATATAAATAAAATTCAAAGTCCTGACTGACTGACTGACTCACTCATCAACGCCGAAATGATAACTAATGGATAAATGCTAAATCATCTTATGAAAGGGCGCACTGTGCACGCCAAGGAGTGCAAAAAATAATTGTTAACGGAAAAACGTTTAATTAAAGTTATAAAAGTGTGCACTGTGCGCGCCAACTTGAGGAGCGCGACAATGAGCGCTAGAATAATTTTATAAACACTTTGTTAACACGACACGGACTCTTCCTTTATGTGTCCTACATACTCAGCAAACTATAAATTCTTTACGTTGGAATACAAGTTTTTGATTTTAGTTGCAAACACCAAATTCAAAATTCTTCTTAAGTTTTATAAGTCTAGAAGTAAGGCTTGTTTTGTGATGTTTATCACATGTTTAATAACTAGACCTAATTACGAATGTTGTGTGAGCCTTTAATTGGCAACCTTATAAGGCTGAAACTGTTATACCCTATTTTAAAAACCTATTTATAGGCTACAGAATAATAGAATAGTGTCTTTACACTATTTCGAACCTCTTTAGGTTCGAAATTTCACTGGTGCCGGTGAGTCGCCCATTAGCTCGGTTGGAAAGAGCGCTGGCACGGATAGCGAGAGGTCGCGGGTTAGAATCCCGGCATGGGTAGAATTTTTAGCCTCTAAATAGGTTTTTAAAATTGTCCTTGGCACGGGTTAGTGCATTAAAAATAAAAATAGTATAATCTGTTATACCCTAATTAAGCAAAAGTGTTTTATAAGAGGGCCGGTGGATTACCTATTAAATAAATAAAAAATTACCACGTTTACTTTTTCTTGTAGAACAAGGAGGTGAATTTCGTGGCGGTGAATCTTCTAGTGGAGACGCCGTTCGCTGTGGACGTGGTTTATACCACGGAGGATCTGCCCGCGCCCCCGTTAAAAGGGGCGCCCTATGCGCGCGAATTGGAGGCGCGCAAGGAGTTTTTTGATCTAGAGTTCGAGGACAAATTCAAGCTGCAGGCTAAGGGGTGAGTGGCCTGTGACGTCAACCCTTGATTAAGGCTAGAAACCTATTTAGAGGCCAAAAATTCCACCCATGCCGGGACTTGTGGGTACAGCGATATCATTCCGATGTAAAACCTAACTGCAAAGTAGGTACTCGGGGCTGCAAGTGATGCAAATTACTTCAGCCAGATGTCGCTGCCTGTACGTAATACAGAGAGTATTGTGAAGAGGTTTGAAATTTCACTGATGCCGGTGAGCCGCCCATTAGCTCAGTTGGAAGAGCGCTGGCCCGGATAGCCAGAGGTCGCGGGTTCGAGTCCCGGCATGGGTGGAATTTTTTGCCTCTAAATAGGTATTTATTTGTTTACAAAACCCACAGAACTAGTTAATAAATATCCACTGTTATAAATGTAATTTATCTTTGGCCAATTACGGGCTTATTTTATACTAACATAACTTGGAGACAGCCATTATTATTAATTACAAACTCTAAAGACAAAAAAAAGAAAACAATATGAAACAAAAAAAAACTTTGAAATACTAAAATGAAGCAAACAGAATATTATACTATTTTATTTTTAATGCCCTAACTCGTGCTAAGGACAAATTTAAAAAGCTATTTAGGCTATTTATGGCTATCCGTACCAGAGGTTGCGGGTTCGAATCCCGGCATGGGTGAATTTTTTAGCCTCTAAATAGGTTTTCAAACAGAATATTGAATATTATCTATTTAGTATTATCGGTTCTTATCTTATCTTAGCTACCCGCCGGAGTCCATCGCCGCTGCCCAGGCGGCGCTCTCAAACATGATCGGCGGTATTGGATACTTCTACGGCGCAGGTGATTTCAATTGAGAGCGACCTAACTAAAATTTACAGTACTACAGAAAAACTAGCAGCCCCGATTTCAAATATTTGTAACTAAATGTATCATAACATCCTTTGCCGCTTTAGTGTTTTAATTATGAAATAATTGCTGTTTACAATAGTTCGCACGAATCAAATTAGTATTGAAATAAATGCAGTTAGGCCGCTCTGGCTCTCATGGCCTCAATTTCTCTTCGTTTACTGGTCTGATAATTTACTAATAAAAATCTAACTGGGATAAAATAACCAGTTCGATTTTTTTTTTCTCCTTATTCAGGATATATTAGTCTACTGCTGGACATAGCCCTCCCCTAATGAGCGCCATAGCGCAAGGTTCTGCCATCATTGGGGGGTAATACCCATAATCCCCACGCTGGGTATCCGGGTTGGGGATCGCAGTTTGGTGGAATTGTACTGCAGGGGGCGCCGCTGCCAACCCCCCGGTTTGTGTCCCTAAGTCGCCTTTCACGACACCCGCGGGATGAATTTGGGTCGATATTTATCTGACTTTCAATATATTATCCTTAGCCTTGTCACTAGAACTGATCACTCTTCCAGAAAACACACAGAGTGTAAGAGTTATTACATTAACTCTTTGATATCAACCCTTTGTATGTCCCCACTGCTGGGGCACTGGTATCTTCCTGCATCGCAGGAAGGTTAGGCCATACTCCACCACGGGGCCAAGTCCGGGTTGGTGGAAGATTGTAAGACAGTGGTGGGCCTTACTGTCAGAAGTTATCAAGCCGCCCATAAGGCCTCTGACATTGCCTAACGACTGCCATTACATGACAGCCGGCACTTACGGCTTCGCGTGCCTTGCGAAGCACGGAAGCGATCCCCAACCCGCATGCGCAGCGTGGGGATTATGGGCGTTACCCCCTATGATAGCACAACGCGGCGCTCTTTAGGGGAGGGCTATGTCCAGCAGTGGACTAGTATAGCCTGACGATGAAATATTTAAAATCATAATTAAAATCGTGCAATATAGAAATAAATTATCACACAATGTCACTTCAAGTACATTTCATTCAAGCGAATTGAAATATTTAAGTAAGTCCAAGATAAATTATAATCAAATGTAGCCTAAATGATGGCGATGAGTTTATTTTACGTTGTCACGAAACAAGTTGGAAATCCACAGGCCGCGTGCAGTCCCAGTACACGAAGGAGCCAGTCCCGTACTGGCGGGCGCCGCTCTACACAGCCGTGCCGAGCCGCTCTTTCTTCCCGCGCGGCTTCCTGTGGGATGAAGGCTTCCACGGCTTGCTGCTCGGCCGCTGGGCGCCGGAGATCCAGCTGGACATCGCAGCCCACTGGCTGGACCTCATCAACGTCGAGGGCTGGATACCTCGGGAGCAGATACTGGGTAAGATCTCTGGGAGGATTTTCTTTCAATTGACGACATATCATATTTTACAACGCGCAAAACTAAAAGTACCGTTTCTTAATTTTGCTATCGTGATTACGAAGAAAATGTTTAGAATTTTTATTATTGCTTAGAATTTTTATTATTTTAGAGAAAATAAATAAAAACTGAAAATTGTGTGATGGCGTAACATATACGGTGGAACGAGGAGGTACCGTTGCCTAATATTAAAAATGATAATGTCAGATGTCATTTTCAATTTCATTCAAATGTCATGTCGGAGAAATTGCTTTTCAATTCAATTCTGTTTTATGTTCTCAGTGCACTGATTGTCCACTACAACTTCGCTTTTCCTCTCCTTAATTCCAATGGTTTTTAAAAAGGCGGCAAGGGTGTTAGTATTATTAAGCCGTATGTGTGACGTCATTTGGCGGTTACGTCCTTTTAGAATAAGACGAAATCCAAACAGAAAATTATGAATGAAAATCATCGAATTTCCGAAAGTAAAAAAATATAGGAATTTTATTTCGTATCTAGTTTCCTTTAAGACAATAAAATACGTATACAAAAAAATTAAAATGTTGTCAATTTCGTTGGGAGGAGGGAACGTCTCGAACGAAGCATCCAGCCACTAACTTGACAGAGATAATTTTCCCACCAAACCTTTCAATTGCTTTATGAAAAAGAAATATTACGAACCAAGCATTCTAGCCAATAACTTGATAGAGATGATTTTCGCACTAACCTTTTCAATTGTGCTGGGAGAAGGGAATATTTCGAATCCAGAATTTAGGCCACTAACTTGACACAGATAATTTTTGCACTAACCTTTTCAATTGCGTTGGGAGAAGGGAACGCTTCGAACGAAGCGTTCCAGCCAATAACTTGACAGTAGGCGTGATCGTTGCAAAGACGAACCGTTTTATAAGACCGTTTTGTGTTTCGCGACGATAGGACCGTTTTACGTTTTACTCTAAAGCAGTGCCAGCGGCTCTAAAGCAGTGCCAGCGTTTGTTCGTCGCGAGACCAGTCCTTAGATTGTTTGACGCGGATATGTCCTTTAGTGCTATATTAATAGAGCCTAGAACGTAATGAGATCATTGCGACGTCGTCGTCGGCTCCTTGCTCGTTCCGTTCGTTTTGGTCTGTGATACAATAAAGTAATCTTTATGTTTATGAGTATACAGTCGAATATCGTATAAAACAACTTATTTTTTCCGATGTTTCGTGATTTCGTCTCGTTCGCACTCGTTTAACCGTCCTCTGCGCCTTGCTCGTTCGCATACAATGAAACCAGTTGCGAACGGGGACCGTTTCGAGGACCTGTTTTCGTTCCAGAAAAAACGGTTGCGTTTCGTCGTCGAAAAATCGGACAACGACCCACTCCTACTTGACAGAGATGGTTTTCGCGTTTAATTGCGGTGGTTTAATTGCGGTGGGTGAAGGGAACATTTTAATCCAGCCAGGCGTGGGTAGTATGAATTTTGCATTGGTTTTGGACTTTATTTGAAGTTGATAGGGTTCAATTTAATGTAAGCCCTGTAAAGTATTGCCTGGCTAAGGGTTAAACCTAGCAATACAGCCAATAACTTGACAGAGATGATTTTTGCACTAAACCTTCCAATTGCGTTGGGAGAAGGGAACATTTTGAACCCAGAATTTCAGCCACTAACATGTCAGAGATAATTTTTGCACTAACCTTTTCAATTGCGTTGGGAGAAGGGAAAATTTTGAACCAATCATTCCAGCCAATAACTTGACAGAGATGATTTCCCCACCAAACCTTTCAATTGCTTTGGGAGAAAGAAATATTACCAACCAAGCATTCTAGCCAATAACTTGATAGAGATAATTTTCCCACCAAACCTTTCAATTGCTTTGGGAGAAAGAAATATTACGAACCAAGCATTCTAGCCAATAACTTGATAGAGATGATTTTCGCACTGACCTTTTCAATTGCGCTGGGAGAAGAGAACATTTTGAACCAAGCATTCCAGCCACTAACTTGATAGAAATTACTTTCCCACTAACCCGTGCTGAGGACAATTTTTGAAAACCTATTTAGAGGCAGATTATTGATAATAATCATACATTGCTTCTGGCCCCACACTAGGATACCCTGTGTCGTGGGAACCAGAAACATCGACATCACAAACATGTAAACATCTAAGACCTGGGCTTCTTTTTTGTCCCCGATTCGAACCCGGAACCTCTTTCATGGTAGGCAGACGCGCTACCGCTACGCCACAGAGGTCTTCAAATATATACATAGATAATTCCTTCACATATTAGAATCGTAATATAGGAGCTGATTCTCAAAGACTATAGCGAGAACATTAGTTCTTCCCGAGATCCAGACATTGCTGCCCACTGGCTGGATCTAAACAACGTTGAGGACTGTATACCTCGGGAACAGATTCCAGGTAACATTTCAGAGATGAGTTTCGGGGACATAATGGGTTGATTATGCTGATAATGACATAATTTTGAAACATTGTTTATCTTTTATAATAATAATAATAAATAATGGTAGATAGAAAAAGAAATAAAAATGGTGTAATGAGGTTTGCACCGTTACAAGTTTGAAACAAACTCATTGATACATACCAGGATTCGAACATACATACATAATCTCACGCCTGTATCCCAGAGGGGTAGGCAGAGACCAGGGACTGCCACTTGCCACGATCCTGACAGATCACCCTCGCTTCATCAACGTTCATAAGTCGTTGCATGCACGCACGCCGGTTCCGGGTACCTTTTATCTTTCCTTTGCTAAGTATATCCCCTATTTGGTCGATGTATGTCCGCCTGGGACGTCTCTTATCAGCCCTTCCATTCACATTCGCAATATGTTGCGAATGTGAATGGAAGGGCTGATTATGGAAAGGCTGGTTATCATCCACATGTCCAAACCAACGCATCATTCCTTTCTCAATTCTAGTCACTACATCCTCTTTCAGTCCACAACGTTCTCTAATCGGACTATTGCGTATCCTGTCATTCAAAGTAACTTTACACATACTTCTCAAGGACCTCATTTCTACTGCATTAATTCTACTTTCTTGGTTCTTTTGCCACACCCAAGTCTCGCTACCATACATATTCGAACAAAACCTAAAAATACTAATTTAATTTGAGCAGCATGGCAGCAGCTAGTCAAAGTATTGTCGCGGTCTTGTCCCGAACCATCTAGAAGCCTATCGAATAGTCGCCGCATGCTGCGTTTAAGTAAACAATAAACGCTGCAAGCAATAATGACTCGTATGTCTACTAGCATAAGGTTCAAAACTCTTTGAATGGGTTACTGTTCGAGCGACGTTGCCGACATGAAACGGTATTAGAGTCGTTGCCACGTGCACCGAGTGTAGGTACGTACTTGAATGTTCTAGAACCCTGGCCGGCGGATATAAATAGAGGTCGCCGCGGCGCGCTGCACGGTGGGCTGAGAATCACGTTTCAAAGACATAGGAACTTGAGTTTTCAAGTGTCACTTTTTTCTCTCGAAATAGGTTTTATTACTCATTACTATACTAAACAATGTGATGAGAGACTATTTAGAGAGCAAACGGATGTGTAAGAATTTTTCGAAGAAAAATTTGTATGGAGCTGACATGAAAAGTGGCTATAGCTCTGGAATCGCAAGTTTGGCCGTAATATCCTTGGAGATGTGAGTAGTGCTATTTATTTGTGATTTTTCGGCATACTTTTTATAGCAGTGCCCTTTGCGATTTTTTTTAAAATTAATAATGTGTATTTTATACTTAAATGACTAGTTAGACCAACTTTAGATATACCCTATACCACATGCCCTAGCCTATGAAATTAAAATTAGGCGTGTTATATATAATGTACACCAGCGATATTTTTGGGATCATCGGTCGAGCGAACTGGTGGGTGTCCTACTTGGCGTCTGCCAGTTCGTGGTCAGTGAATGTGCAATTAGTAAAAATATATTTTGAAAAATTTGTATTTTATTTTATTAAAACCTTTCTTACTTTGGTGAATGTCGTCTAATGTACATATTATCCCTTTACTAATAAAGGTTAAAGGTAAAAATCCCTTTATAAATAAACCCACCAGTTCGCTCGACCGATGATCCCAAAAATATCGCTGGTGGTGGCTGGGTGAGGATTGCTGAGGATAGAGTAATGTGACTTGCCCTGGGAGAGGCCTATATGCAGCAGTGGACAAATACAGGCTGATTGATTGCACATTAAATATAAAGACCGTTTCTTTATCATGAATTCCCAAAAACGGTAATATCACTTTAATAATTCGTAAAACAAGTCTTATTAAACACATAATGTATATGCTCAGTTTTAATTTCATAGACTAGGGTACAGGAATATCTAACTACGCATAATCAGGACACAAAAGCATTAGAACTACTCATTTTAGTACAAAGTACACATTATAATTATATTTTTAAAAATCGCAAAAGGTACCGCTATAAAAAGTATGCTGAAAAATCACAAATAAGTAGCACTACTTACATCTGCAAGGATATTACATCCAAACTTGCGATTCCAGAGCTATAGCCACTTTTCATGTCAGCTCCATACAAATTTTTCTTCGAAAAATTCTTACGCGTCCGTTTGCTCTATAAATTGTCTCTCATCACATTGTTTAGTGTAGTTAATGAGTAATAAAACCTATTTCGAGAGAAAAAAGTGACACTTGAAAACTCAAGTTCCTATGTCTTTGAAACGTGATTCTCAGCCTACCGTGCGCTGTCAGTTCCGTTTGGAATAGCGAAGAGTGAACTTCGAGCGAACATACCTGCGATACGAGCGATAACCTACGACCTCAGCGATACTATTGGACTTCGATTGAACCTGCGATTGGAATCTACGTGTGGACTTCGTGTCGTGAAGACCTGCAGACCAGACCCTGCGTGAATAAATCCTAAGAAGTTGTCATTGGCGTTTTACATCTAAATCCAGAACCCTAGCCCGTAACAGTATCAAAGCCTGAGTCCAACATCAATCATCATACTTCACATCACGTTTTCAACCCTTGTGTGTCCCCACTGCTGGGGCACGGGTCTCTTCCTGCATCGCAGGAAGGTTAGGCCATACTCCACCACGGGGGCCAAGTCCGGGTTGGTGGAGGATTGTAAGACAGTGGCGGGCCCTACTGTCAGAAGTTATCATGCCGCCCATAAGACCTCTGACATGGCTTAACGACTGCCATTACATGACAGCCGGCACCAACGGCTTAACGTGCCTTGCGGAGCACGGAAGCGCTTCACATCACATCACAATAATATTATAAAGGCGAAAGTTTGTGAGTTTGTATGTTTGTTACTTCTTCACGACTAAACGATTGGTCTGGAGCGATTTTAATAAAATTTGGTATGGAGTCAGCTGACACCCTGGATGGACACACAGGCTACGTTTTACTGCGGGAATGGTAGATTGTTAACCGAGGGTGGAATAGTAGATCGTTAACCGAGAGTGGAATAATATATTTAAAATCCTATTTAGAGGCTAAAAATTTCACCCATGCCGGGATTCGAACCCGCAACCTGTGGCTAACCGTGCTAGAGGTTGCGGGTTCGAATCCCGGTTTTTAAATTTGTCCTTAGCACGGGTTAGTGCATTAAAATAAAAAATGGAATAATAGATTGTTAACCGAGCGAGGGTCGAAATAATCAATTCCCGAGGTATTTAGATCCGGCCCTAGTCCGAGTTCGAATTGATTCTTTTACCCGTGTTAAACACTACTTTTCATTTGGAATATGAGGAAAATAAAAAGTCATTTTTAATATTCAAATCTTAACATAAAAGATTATTAGTATCCCGCCAATTTGTGTCGATTTTTTAAATTTTTAAAATGGAACTCACCGCGTAATTGTTGCGGCTTATTCCGCTCAAAGAAGTTTGCGCTAAGTTCTCACTGGCTGTTTAGAAACTCACATGGCCGCAGCATTTAAAAATCAAATTGTTTCTTTTTTTTCGTAAAACATAGAACTCTTCACAACTGACAGAGAGAGTGAGAGAGAGACATTTATTTGAAGCCACAAAGATGCAATACACATAACACAATGTAACACGATATTAATATAATACAGACAAATAAGAGTAAAGTAAGTAAAAGTAAAAAGATATTTATTGCCACCAACAAAACACTGGTTGAAAGAATAAAGTTTACATTTGGTTAACATGTAATACACATTTTACAAACTAGTCTCAGCCAGGTAACAATAATTTATAAGGTTCATTGGCACTTTTTATAATTTATATAATAAAAACAGTGACCCATAATATACGCAGGTGGCAGCAAAAGGCACAGTGCTCAGCGCGGGCCGTCAGAGTGCTTAGTGCGAGTTTTTTAACTACTCGATCGCGTTAACGTAAACTCATATTTATATGGCATCGAGGAAGCGCCACCTAGCGACAAGTATGGAAATTAAAATTGCTGAGTGCGAGTTGTAATGGTTTACGTTGGGAAGTGAACACGATTACCAGCCAAAACACGAATAAACGCGAGTGCGAGTTGTACTGTGACAGCCTTTTGCCAGTTCCAACGGTTAACTTACTCATACTCACTACTCAATGCTCGATTAACGCGGTAGTAAAGTTATTCGATTGGATCTGTCAAACTCGCACTAAGCACTCAGCGCGGGCCGTCAGACGTCGTGGATTTCACGCCCTCCAACGGCGCTGATTTTCAGCACTTACCTAACTAAAACTAAAATACTTAATACTAAACCTAAATAGTACAAGGGTAGATGGTATAAAACATCATCCATGCGCGGGTTGATAGAAAATTATTGATACAAAGAAAAGAAAGAACAAAGAATAGGATATAAAACAATCATTTACAATTTAGAAGGGCATTGTATCTCCGCAGCCACAAACAGGTGGCTGACTCAGCATTAGCACAGCACAGTTCTATTTTTTAAGTTCATTCCGGCCCTTAGGTGGGAAGTATTTAAATTTGTATGAGTTTCTCCCTCCCTATGGCCCTCCATAGGAAGCAGCATATTCCACCCAATAATCAGATCAAAACAACACTACTTTCCGAGTGTAAGAAATGAAAAAATCAAAAAATATTATAAGCTAGTAATTAATAAACAATATATACTTTATGTACTTATATTTAGATAGGGTAGTCTTAAAAAACATTGTGATTTGGTCTGATGGGGCTGACATGATCACATGGTGATCAAAGCCTCTAAATAAAAATAAGATTAAAAAAAAAAAGAAAAAATCAATTTCCGAGGTATTTAGACCGAGTAGGAATTGATTCTTTTGCCCGTGTTAAACACTACTTTCATTTCGAATATGAGGAAAATAAAAACTCATTTTTAATATTCAAATCTTAGCATAAAACATTTATCCTGCCAATTTATGTCGACTTTTAAAATTTTTAAACTCAAAGAAGTTTACGCTAAGTTCACACTGGCTGTTACTGAAATGGCTGCATAATTTGAAAAAAAAAATTGTTTCTTTTTTTACATAAAACTCTTCACAGCTGACAGTGGTTCTATTTTTGAAGTTCATTCCGGCCCTTAGGTGGAAAGTAATTTGAATGCGTTTTTCCCTCTCTAGGGAGGGAAGCAGCATTTTCCAACGAATATTAAGATCAAATCAACACTACCTTCAGATTATTAGAAATCAAAAATATCTTATTGCCATAGGAAAAGGGATAAACCGCGGGCAACGCCTTAGGTAGGAAGTAATTTAAATGATAATTGGTAGAGCGCTGGCAGGGATAGCCAGAGGTTGCGGGTTTGAATCCCGGCATGGGTGAAATTTGTAGCCTCTAAATAGGTTTTTAAATTTGTTCCTTAGCACGGGTTAGTGCATTAAAAATAAAAATAGTATAATAATTTCAATGAGTTTTTCCCTCTCTAGGGAGGGAAGCAGCATTTTCCACCCAATAATCAGCTCAAAACAACAGATTATAAGAAATGAAAAATATCTTATTGCCATAGGAAAAGGGATAAACCGCGGGTAACGCCTTAGGTAGGAAGTAATTTAAATGAGTTTTTCCCTCTCTAGGGAGGGAAGCAGCATTTTCCACCCAATATTCAGAGCAAATCAACACTACCTTCAGATTATAAGAAATGAAAAATATCTTATTGCCATAGGAAAATGGATAAACCGCGGGTAACGCCTTAGGTAGGAAGTAATTTAAATGAGTTTTTCCCTCTCTAGGGAGGGAAGCAGCATTTTCCACCCAATAATCAGATCAAATCAACACTACCTTCAGACGGATTATAAGAAATAAAAAATATCTTATTGCCATAGGAAAAGGGATAAACCGCGGGACACAGCGGGTAAATAAATATATGTCGGTCTTTGCAGGCCCAGAAGCCCTCGCTCGGGTGCCCAAAGAGTTTGTGGTCCAGTCCAACGCAGCTGCCAATCCGCCGATGCTGCTCGTCCAGTTGGGCCGGCTCGTGGCGGCCCGGCCCGACCTGTTCGAGACGGGCCGGCCCATGCGGCAGCAGCTCGAGAGGATGTACACTAGGTTGCAGGTGAGGTAGTCATAATTAAAAAATAACTTCCATAACGTAATACAGAGAATAGTGTAAAGAGGTTCGAAATTTCACTGATGCCGTGAGTCGCCTATTGGCTCAATTGGTAGAGCGCTGGCACGGATAGCCAGAGGTTGCGGGTTCGAATCCCGGCATGGGTGAAGTTTTTAGCCTCTAAATAGGTTTTTAAATAACTTCCACTTCTTCTTTTTTTACTTTAGGCTATTGTATTATGTAGTCCACTGCTGGAAATAACTTCCACACAGCACATAAATTCAGATTCAAGGTAAGGGCTTATTTTAATAAGAATAAAAATAATAATAGTCATTTATTTCAGGCAAAGGCACCCATATACAAGTAATTATTACAAGTAACTAAAAAAACTAAACAATAATAATTTAAAAAACCTATTTAGAGGCTAAAAATTTCACCCATGCCGGGATTCGAACCTGCAACCTCTGGCTATCCGTGCCAGAAATAAACTCTAAATAGGTTTTTAAATTTGCCCTTTGCACGTGTTAGTGCATTAAAAATAAAAATAGTATAATAATAATTTAACAAAGGTAAGACAAATTACCTAACGTCTGAAACTACTTGTGGTTCGCGCTCATCTGCACTGAGATCCAGTGACTATTTTGATAGATAGATAGAGAACACTTTATTGTACATAAAAAAGGAAATTATATAATACATAACATAACACACACACACTCACACACACACACACTCCCACGCCGAGACCACGGCGCCTGAAAAAGTGCCGAAACGTCGGACAATTGTAAAGATGTATAGTTATATATTAAATTTATATATATAATGGGTCGAATCGCGATGTATGAGTATCGCGAAGCATTAACAAATACGTAATAAATAGTAAATTATGTAAATAAATAAACGAGTAAAACCCGTATAAAACAGTTTTTATTATGTCTAGTGCTCGTACTATACTCACACTATGTACTATACTCACACACCTTTAAATAGATAGTTTAATCTTTACTAAATGTTGTTTGTTAATTTGTTTTATTAAAAATATTTTAATTTATTATTTATTTTTAATGTGAATATACAACTAAATATTCTGTGAATAATTCAAGCGTCTACCTGTTCTCGTTATAAACATCGAGCAAAAAACGGCATAAGGTCACGTTTTTTGTACGAGAACAGAATATTTTGTTGTATATTCACTTTCAAAATAAAAAAAAAAAAATTATATTTTCTCCCACTTAAATATTTATTTCATTTTTCTCGAGGAAGGTGAGGGGCCAAATACGGATTGGTGGAGGCTTGCAAGACTAGTGGCTGGTCTTACTGTCAGAAGTTCTAGCGTCTGATGATGATGACGTTTTCGCAGACCTGGTACAACTGGTTCCTGTCGACCCAGAAGGGCGAAACTCCCACCACGTTCCGGTGGCGCGGTCGCCATGACGACGGCCTCCAGCTCAACCCAAAGACGCTGACTTCGGGCCTGGATGACTATCCTAGGTAAGGGTAGGTGAATTATCCTAAGTAAGAGATGAGTCGCTAGGGCATCGGGGTTAGAATGCTCTAGTGACTTAATAAAACTTCATAGTGTTTCCGTTGGGAACTCTTATATAAGCCTTATATGGTTGATTTGAGAAGTCCGACAGGAATAAAACCACTTATTTAGTTCCGATCGGAACAACTAGTTGATTCGTTTAGTCGGTCGGTACGGAATAAGGGCATTTTACTAATTTGACTACGCGGAAAGATAATTCCACGTGGTCAAATCAGTTTGACAAAATAGTTTGACTATGGTTTCACTGTACTTTTTGGCATTTAGAATCTTATACAGGAAGGATCATTAATTTAATTTGACCACGTGGAACGAATTTTCCACGTGGTCAAATCAGTTTGACAAAATAGTTTGACTTCGTGGAATAACCCACTGGTCCCGGCTCTTGTGAGGCGCTATAGGCTAGTTGACAGTTTGAAGAAAAGAATTGGTGATAGCCTTCACCATCATCATCAACCCATTATGTCCCCACCGAGGGGCACGGGTCTCCAATGTGATGCAAATTACTTCAGCCAGATGTCGCTGCCTGTAAATAATACAGAGAATATTGTAAAGAGCTTCGAAATTTCACTGATGCCGGCACTAGCCCATTAGCTCAGTTCGGAGAGCGCTGGCACGGTTAGCCAGAGGTCGCGGGTTCGAGTCCCGGTATGGGTGGAATGTTTAGCATCTAAATAGGTTTTAAAAAGTGTCCTTAGCACGGGTTAGTGCAACAAAAAGAATATAAGAGGGTGTAAGTAATTGTATTTTTACGGACTGGGGTTCTAGATCTGGAGGTAAAACGCCAATGACAACTTCTTAGGATTTATTCACGCAGGGTCTGGTCTGCAGGTCTTCACGACACGAAGTCCACACGTAGATTCCAATCGAAGTCCAATAGTATAGCTGAGGTCGTAGGTTATCGCTCGTATCGCAGGTATGTTCGCTCGAAGTTCACTCTTCGCTATTCCAAACAGAACTGAACTGGCCGCTATTTATATCCGCCGGCAAGGGTTCTCGAACATTCCCGTACGTACTACACTCGGTGCACGCGGCAACGTCGCTAGAACAGTTTCTTGTCATAGAGTTTTGAGCCTTATGCCGGTAGACATAATAGTCATTATTGCTTGCAGCGTTACTAAAACGCAGCATGCGGCGACTATTCGATTGGCTTCCAGAAGGCTCCATTCTAGGGCTCTTACTAATAAACACCGTATAAGCCTGGTATAGTTACGCAGTGTTTTGTTCACGTCATTTGAATGTAATTTTCAGTTGGAAGAAAAGAGACAAAACACTCCATAGTTATACAATACTTACACCAAGTTTATTAGTAAGGCTGTAGAATTGTAGATGTTTCGCGATAGGACCGCGACAGTATTATATTTTTTATACTTAAACTTGTAACGGTGCAAACCTCTTCACACCATTTTTATTTCTTTTTCTATTTATCATTTTCAAATATTTAAATTACGTCACACACCCTTCGATTTCCCTCATTTTTCATCACTACCACTTTACCCTTTGACCAGATCTGACTATTTTACCTGCTTCTCCGTTTATCCGTTTTTAGCCAGTTTTCTGTTTTATTAAAATATTATACTACTAATCTACAAATAAAACAACACCTGAGGTCGTTCCAGAGTTTATTATTATTTCTAAAGATATACAACGTTCCAAACTTTCTGTTCCAGGGCGTCTCACCCGTCGAATAGCGAGCGTCACGTGGACCTCCGCTGCTGGATGTACGCTGCCTCGGATGCCATGATCGTCATTGCCAGGACTCTCGAACGGGAATACGACACGTGAGTAGAAAGTCTCCGACTACGACGGCGACGACGTAGGACGCCCTCCGACTAGGTGGGATGACGATCTGCGAAGAACTGCAGGCAGATGCTGGATGCGGCAAGCTGATGCGCTATGGCGCTCATTAGGGGAGGGCTATGTCCAGCAGTGGACTAGTACAGTCTGACGACGAGGTAACAAGACAATAAGTTTGAGGGACGTGGTGTCAAATACTGGGCACAGCGGCAACAGGGAGATGTAGGGAGCCCTTAGCAACAGTCTAGCAGGAGACACTACATCTGGGAAACCAGGAACAGTGCTGACTCAGTGTAGAATAAACTTCAGGGGAGGTAACAAGAGCAGTTTCTCTGAAGGATAGGATTCGTAACGAATGCATCCGACAGAGAACCAAAGTTATCGACATAGCTCAGAGAATTAGCGAGCTGAATTAATGAACGAACGAACGAATGAATGAAGGTCTCGGGTTCGATCTCCGGCCGGGTCAAACAAGGAAACGAACTTTTCTAGTTTGTCTCGGGTCGTGGATGTTATCTATTACTTTACTTATGATAGAGTTAGCACCTCTATCATAAGTAATTTAGTTGTAATTAGTATAGGGCTATCGAGATCTGTGTAATATGTCCATGAATATTTGTTATTATTTATTAATGAATGAATGACCGAATGAGTGAATTAATTAATGAATTATGAATGGATGGATCAATGAATGAATGGAAGAATGAATGACGGAATGAGTGAATTAATTAAAGAATGACGAATGAATGAATGATGACGGAAAGAATGAGTTAAAGGATGAATGAATGAATAAACGATTGGATGATGTACAAACAATCGAACGAACAGAATGAACTGAAGAACCATTGATTAAATGTCTCATGTACGCGGCCACTTATACTGAGTATAATATTTTGAAGAATTAATATATTTTTTAAGTGGGAATATGTTTTATTTCAGGTACGAGCTTCTGCGGGATCACTTGGGCAGTGAGAAGCTTCTGAACGAGCAGCACTGGTCGCAGAGCACACAGACTTACGCCGACTACGGTAAGAGAGACTCTAGCACGCACCATCAAAACAGAGGTCATGGGAAGAGCACTATCGCTATATTTCTTCTTCTTCAGGCCATATAATGTAGTCCACTGCAGGACATAGCCCTCCCCCAATGAGCGCCGTAGCGCCCTGTCTTCAGCTTGCCGCATCCAGCATCTGCCGGCAGTTTTTCGCAGATCGTCATCCCACCTGATCGGAGGGCGTCCTACACTACGTTTGCCGAGTCGCGGTCTCCACTCAAGGACACGTTTACTCCAACGGTTGTCGGTTCTTCGCGAGATATGGCCAGCCCACTGCCACTTCAGCTCGCTAATTCTCTGAGCTATGCTATCGATAACTTTGGTTCTCTGTCGGATGCATTCGTCACTCTATTTATAAGTTATTTAAATTTGTATTGTCTTCTTGGAATTTAATTATTTACTTACTCGCTCTTCCCTATAAAGTATTAAGTATCGAATAGCCTTTGCATCTGCGTACTGAGATGATTTACACAGCGTCCAGTGGCACCTTCTCTCACACTAGATGGGTGAAGGGACCACTCGGTCGCTGCAATGCTTGATACGATACAGACAGAGGTCGCGGGTTCGAGTCCCGGCATGGGTGGAATTTTTGACCCCTAAAAAGGTTTTAAAAAAATGGTCCTTAGCATGGGTTAGTACGTTAACAACCCTATGCCCGTACTGCTGGGGCACAGGTCTCTTGCTCCATCGCAGGAAGGTTAGGCCATACTCCACCACGGGGCCCAGTCCGGTTTGGTGGGTTAGTATTAAAAATAAAACAAATGATTGATGTATCTCAGTTCTAACTGACCGATTGTCTCCCCCAGGTCTTCACACGGATGGAGTGCGCTTAGTGCGTCAATCCCAGCAGTCTGTGAAGCCAGGTGAACAGCCGAAAGTAATCCGAGCCGTCAGCACGCCGCCACAGCTTCGTCTGGTCACTTCGGCCTTCGGTGAGTACTGGACAAAGACATACCATGCGATAACTGGATTACAGTTTATTCATCTTACTTGACCAGTTTAGTAAACAAAATTCTACCCGTAAAGTATGGATTTTTAGTCGAAAAGGGCCATATTCCCGTAAGTAAAGTAATCGGGTAGACTATTTTAGATAACACGCTGCTAATTTTTTAAACAAAGTTGAGGAACTTGCGAGAAAATATCTAGATTTGGCATCAAATATGAATTTTGAGGTTAGAATATTGTTTACTTAATTGGACAAGTAAAGATAAATAGACTGTAAACATTTCGACCTTCATCATCATCAACCCATTAAATCCCCACCGAGGGGCACGGGTCTCTTCCCTGAGGAATGTATAGGCCATAGTGTAGTGGAGTAAAAGGCAGCGGGAAAAAAATATAGTTAGGATGATATTGTTACAGGCTAGGGTTCTAGATTTTATTTATTTTTTAGATTTGGTGGTAAAACGGCAATGACAACTGCTTAGAATTTATTCACGCAGGGTCTGGTCTGCAGGTCTTCACGACACGAAGATTCCAAATCGCAGGTCCCATCGAAGTCCAATAGTATCGCTGAGGTCGTAGGTTATCGCTCGTATCGCAGGTATGTCCGCTCGAAGTTTACTCTTCTCAAGTCAAAACTGAACTGACTGCGCGTTCGCTATTTATATCCGCCGGCAAGGGTTCTCGAACATTCCCGTACCTTCCCTCGGTGCACGCGGCAACGCCTCTAGAACAGCTTCATGTCATAGAGTTGTGAGCCCTATGCTTGTAGACATACGAGTCATCATTGCTTGCAGCGTTACTAACACGAAGCACGCGGCGTCTATTCGATAGGCTTCCAGAAGGCTCCATTCTAGATGTTTCGCGATACAGCTTCATGTCATAGATATGTGAGCCCGCGGCGTCTATTCGATAGGCTTCCAGAAGGCTCTATTCTAGATAGTTCGATGGGGGACCGCGACATTATTTTAAGAATCTCTTAATTCTACGTAGGTATAGACGAATCTTCTTTTTGTGCTTGTCTCGATTAGGATAGAGAATCTCCACAGTAAAAGCTACTAATGCAGCTGCCGCGCCGAATCCCAGGAGTATAAACACGCCCTGTGAACAAGCGAACAAATTTGAGAACTACTTTTTTAAAAACCTATTTAGAGGCTAAAAATTCCACCTATACCGGGACTCGAACCCGCGGCCTCTGGCTAACCGTGCCAGCGCCTCTTTACAATACTCTCTATATTACGTACAGGCAGCAACATCTGGCTGAAATAACTTGCATCACTTGCAGCCCCGAGCATCTTACTTTGCAGTTAGGTTTTACATTGGAGTGATATCGCTGTACCCACATGATTATTTTCTTTTTAATGCATTAACCCGTGTTAAGGACAATTTTCAAAACCTATTTAGAACTTGTTGCGTAAAGGACCCACTTAAATACTAAAAACTAATGAGAAATCAAGACTCTTACAAAGTCTGTCCGTGTCGACGCCTCTCGACTTGGCAGCCGGCGCCGCTCGGGATGGGTGCACTGAGAGGTTTGGGGATCCCTAGACTTCCCCGTCTATCCCAAGGGCTCTTTCCCCAGAAAGCTACCAACCTGCAGTGCACTTTCACGGCACCAGTTTTCACCAAAATATATGCCCACTATTATGGGCGATCCGTCGCCCAACCACCAAACTGTCAATACGGGCTCCGTCCCTGAACTTATTTCGCACTTCACACGAAGATATAAGCCCAATTGTGGCAATCCAATTGCCACACATATCTTACTTATTCCAAAATTCCACCTATGCCGGGACTCGAACCCGCGACCTCTGGCTAACCGTGGCACGGTCCCACGCAGTCCCGGCATGAGTGGAATTTTTAGCCTCTAAATAGGTTTTTAAAATTGTCCACTATATATATCTATATCCACTATGTCTGGCTATCTGACACGGATAGCCAGAGGTCGCGGGTTCGAATCCCGGCATGGGTGGAATTTTTAGCCACTAAATGGGTTTTTAAAAATGAATATAGTTATTACATTATTCCCGAGGCAGTTGAGTAACTTACAACGATATGTTTCAAAGTTAGAGGCGCTGTTTCAATGGGCTCCTTCACTCTTGAGAACAGGACTGTAAGCTGAACGTCGTAGTCCAGGTATTTCATTGCCATCTGCAACGGAAGCATAACTTGAGTTCTGTACAGAAGTAGAAAAAGGAAGTTTTTAGTTAATATCGTCACAGTCCCCTCTTGGAGCATCTAGAATAGAGCCTTCTGGAAGCCTATCGAATAGTCGCCGCATCGTCGTTACCAACCCTTGTATGTCGCCACTGCTGGGGCACGGGTCTCTTCCTGCATCGCAGGAAGGTTAGGCCATACTCCACCGGCCAAGTCCGGGTTGGTGGAGGATTGTAAGACAGTGGCGGGCCTTACTGTCAGAAGTTATCAAGCCGCCCATAAGGCCTGTGACATGGCTTAACGACTGCCATTACATGACAGCCGGCACCAACGGCTTAACGTGCCTTGCGAAGCACGGAAGCGCTCGGAAAAATGCCACTAGCGGTAGTCACGGGACGCTCACCCATCCCGTACCTCACCGCGCCTGTTGTTGCCTAAATAAGTGATTGATTCCAATCACTCGGTTCGCCTAGGCCACGAGCGCTTCGAGTCGCCGCATGCTTCGTGTTAATAAAGCTGCAAGCAATAATTACTTGTATGTCCAATAGCGTAAGGCTCAAAACTCTATGACATGAAACGGTATTAGAGTCGTTGCCACGTGCACCGAGTGTGGGTACGTACGGGAATGTTCGAGAACCCTTGCGGCCGCCGCGGCGCGCTGTCAGTTCCGTTTGGAATAGCGAAGAGTGAACTTCGAGCGAACATACCTGCGATACGAGCGATAACCTACGACCTCAGCGATACTATTGGACTGCAATTTGGAATCTTTGTGTGGACATCGTGTCGTGAAGACCTGCAGACCAGACCCTGCGTGAATAAATCCTAAGAAGCTGTCATTGGCGTTTTACCTTATCTAGAACCCTAGCCCGTAACATTATTAAACTTTATTGCACACGAAAAGCACAAAAAATTAATACAATGCAAGAAAATACATGTACAATGGCGAGCTTATCTCTGTAAGAGATTTCTTCCAGCAAACCTTGGGGAGTCGGGTCTATGCACGTGGACAACATACACTAGGTAAATGCTTAATACACTAACACAGATAACAAAATCCTGCCTTGTAAACCTTAGTAACATTTGAGACTGTTTCCTAGCTGTCGGCTAGTGTTAAAATCAACCTACTTGACCCCACTATACAGACTATAGTCTAGTGTTGGGCTCGCCGGTAAATATTGTCGTTTTACTCTTAAAATAAAGTTTTTATGTAGTTTTTATAAGGTTACTTGAGTGTCCCAAGCCAGCAGTAGCCCCGTCTCGTGCATCCTTAGCACTATCTCGCTCAGGCGCCCGATGAAGGCCGAGTTCTTCCGAGCCATCACGACGCTGTACTCGTAGTAGAACTCCTCCACCATCGTACGGTAGTTGACGACTGCCGGGGCGGTCAGGTACTCGCCGATTGCGGAGAATCCTGCAGTGGTTTAACATTACAATCTGTAGTTATGACTACAATGTAACTCTCAAATAAGCTGTGTGGTGTCGGTCTAGAGAATAGCTCCAACACAATTCTTCCCGCGGGTGTTGTAAAAGGCGACTGAGGGGCACAAACCGGGGGGTGGGCAGCAGCGTCCCCCTGCAGTACATTCCACCGAACTGCGATCCCCAAACCCGCATGCCCAGCGTGGGGATTATGGGCATTACCCCTTATGATAGCACAACGTGGCGCTCTTTAGGGGAGGGCTATGTCCAGCAGTGGACTAGTATGGCCTGACGACGACGACAAGTAACTCTGATGTTTTGTTATAACAATCGTTCCGTTGCGTGAATAACCCATTGAAGCCTAGTCAGCCAGGGTGATTGGACCACACCCCACATACCACAAGGCTTGTGGGAGGCCAAGGAAGTCCTGAGTGCTTAGTGCGAGTTTTTTAACTACTCGATCGCGTTAACGTAAACTCATATTTCTATGGCATCGAGGAAGCGCCACCTAGCGACAAGTATGGAAATTAAAATTGCTGAGTGCGAGTTGCAATGGTTTACGTTGAGAAGTGAACACGTTTACCAGCCAAAACACGAATAAACGCGAGTGCGAGTTGTACTGTGACAGCGTTTTGCCAGTTCGACCGGTTAACTTACTCATACTCACTACTCAATGCTCGATTAACGCCGTAGTAAAGTTATTCGATTGGATCTGTCAAACTCGCACTAAGCACTCTGGAGAGGGATGTAATGAAATGAAAAGGTTTAATCAAAGTAGCGCAGAAGGTGCGGCTTAATGAACGTTACAATTCAAACGGTATATTGTATTGATTGTAATCTACGAAAAACGAAATTATAAAGGCTCATATTATTATCGTTGCGTTAATAGGCAATTTGACAGTGTGAAAAAAGTATTATTTATAATACTTTATGCGGCATTTTAATTAAAACAATGTATAAATTCTGTATATAAACAGGATAAAACTTGATAATTTTGTTTCTTTAGTACTGTCGCGGTCCTATCCCGAACCATCTAGAATAGAGCCTTCTGGAGGCCTATCGAATAGTCGCCGCAAGCTACGTTTTAGTGAACAATAAACGCTGCAAGCGAAAATGACTCGTATGTCCACTGGCATAAGGTTCAAAACTCTTTGACGAGGAATAGTTCTAGAGACGTTGCCGCGTGCACCGAGGGTAGGTAACCGACGTACGGGAATGTTCTAGAACCCTTGCCGGCGGATATAAATAGCGGTCGCCGCGGCGCGCTGTCAGTTCCGTTTGGAATAGCGAAGAGTGAACTTCGAGCGAACAAACCTGCGATACGAGCGATAACCTACGACCTCAGCGATAGTATTGGACTTCGATTGGAATCTACGTGTGGACTTCGTGTTGTGAAGACCAGCAGACCAGACCCTGCGTGAATAAATCCTAAGAAGTTGTCATTGGCGTAGACTTTGGCAAAGTGTGTCCTTAGAGGGAGTTGTTATATCTCATATCTTTCCTCACCGAGACACACTATATCTCTATCATATCTCGCTCACCACTAGCTCATACAACGTCCAAAGAACTAAGTGCGTGTGGAAACAAGAGACACAAGTGGTGAGTCAGTCTAGTCTTGCCTATTCCCTACTTTATCCAGATCAAACGTTTTTTTTGGTGAACTTTCTCTCATCGCTCGTTGGCTACGACGAGAAATGCGGCCGAATGTAACCGATGTCATTCGTTGTTGATCTCGCTCTCGCGCATTGTGTGTGAGCTGGATAAAGTAACAGGAAATGACTACCAAACTGAGTTGAGAGTATGTAGGGAGCCAGATATAGTTGACATCTCTGGGATATGAATGGGATACACTTGACGGTGAGGGAGTTATGTGTCCACTCATATCTGGCTCTTGAGTTACCCAAGGCTACATTGGCGTTTTACATCCAAATCCAGAACCCTAGCCCGTAACAGTACTATTCTTTAAAACACCGTTAGTTGTATTCTTTTAAGCACGTAGGTGGGCTATAGGCTACATTAAAAAATATGTTGCCATTACAACATACCCGACGGCAGGACTTCGATGCCGAAGGCGATGCTCCGATTGAAACTCATCTCGGTCAGTACCTCGGGCTTGTACGCACGAAACTGGTTTATCACTTGGCGTATTTTCGGCTGAAATCACATAAAAATTAATATATTCCGAAGTCCGGGTTGGTGGAGGAAAGTAAGACAGTGGCGAGCCTTAATGTCAGAAGTTATTAAGCCGCCCATAAGGCCCCTGACATGGCTTAACGACTGCCATTACATGACACCGAAGGCTTAACGTGCTTTGCGAAGCGCGAAACCGCTCGGAAAAATGCCACTAGCGGTAGTCACGGGACGTTCATCCATCCTGCACCGGACCGCGCCTTCTTAACTTAAGGGATTTATTCAAATCGCTCGGTTCGCCTAGGCCTCTTCTGCCCCATGCCTTCAGGGCCTCATACAACAGTTAAAAAATACAACATGGCACTTACGTTCTCTGTCCCCAAAATGGAATAAACCCACGCTTCGTGTGCAGCGGCCCAGATCATCCCGCTCTCGATGAGTTCGTCTATCGAGTCTATGGAATCCTTGTACGCCGGTATGGTGAAGAGGGTCGCCAGGCCCGCGGAGTAGGCTGCGTTGATGACGAAGCCGGTGAGGGCCAGCCAGGCGGTCACCGAGCGGATTCTCCAGCTCGGCGGGAGAGCTTGAGGCTGTGGGAAATGTCCGCCGTTGTTATGGTAGCCTGGTACTTTTTGTGAAGGCTACACGTGGTGGAGTATGGCCTAACCTTCTGCGATGCAGGAAGAGACCCATGCCCCAGCAGTGGGGACATACGCTTGGCAACCAACTTACAATGGTTGGACTACCCCTCGAATATCTGTACTGTCTATGGAGCCCTGGTACTTTGGTGACCAACAGTGTGGGTCAGTCAAGAGGTTACAAAGCGGATTCCCCAGGGAGAGCTGGTGGCTGTGGGAAATGTCCGCCGTTGTTATGGTAGCCTGGTACTTTTTGTGGAGGTTAAAAACGCTTCAAACGCGCTGGAGCATGGCCTAGCTTTCCTGCGATGAAGGAAGATACCCCATGCCCCAGCAGTGGGCACATACGCTTGGAAACCAACTTAAAATGGTTGGACTACCCCTCGAATATCTGTACTGTCTATGGAGCCCTAGTACTTTGGTGACCAACGAAGTGTGGGTCAGTCAAGAGGTTACAAAGCGGATTCCCCAGGGAGAGCTTGTGGCTGTGGGAAATGTCCGCCGTTGTTATGGTAGCCTGGTACTTTTTGTGGAGGTTAAAAACGCTTCAAACGCGCTGGAGCATGGCCTAGCTTTCCTGCGATGCAGGAAGATACCCCATGCCCCAGCAGTGGGCACATACGCTTGGAAACCAACTTAAAATGGTTGGACTACCCCTCGAATATCTGTACTGTCTATGGAGCCCTAGTACTTTGGTGACCAACGAAGTGTGGGTCAGTCAAGAGGTTACAAAGCGGATTCCCCAGGGAGAGCTTGTGGCTGTGGGAAATGTCCGCCGTTGTTATGGTAGCCTGGTACTTTTTGTGGAGGTTAAAAACGCTTCAAACGCGCTGGAGCATGGCCTAGCTTTCCTGCGATGCAGGAAGATACCCCATGCCCCAGCAGTGGGCACATACGCTTGGAAACCAACTTAAAATGGTTGGACTACCCCTCGAATATCTGTACTGTCTATGGAGCCCTGGTACTTTGGTGACCAACGAAGTGTGGGTCAGTCAAGAGGTTACAAAGCGGATTCCCTAGGGAGAGCTTGTGGCTGTGGGAAATGTCCGCCGTTGTTATGGTAGCCTGGTACTTTTTGTGGAGGTTAAAAACGCTTCAAACGCGCTGGAGCATGGCCTAGCTTTCCTGCGATGCAGGAAGATACCCATGAGACCCATACCCTTGGAAACCAACTTAAAATGGTTGGACTACCCCTCGAATATATGTACTGAACCTCGTTAGTGACAAACCTTGTGATGATCAAGAGGTTCCTAACATATGCTCCATCCCCTAGCGCATCCGTTCTCCTATTCACAGTTAGAACCCAAATTTTGCGATATATATGTGTATTGCCTGTGATATATTCACAAAATATTGCGATGTATATGTGGATTGCCTGTGATAATTATATTCTCAAAATATTGCGAATTATATGGATTGCATGTGATATATTCACAAAATATTGCGATGTATATGTGGATTGCCTGTGATTTATTCACAAAATATTGCGATATATATGTGGATTGCCTGTGATATATTCACAAAATATTGCGAAATATATGTGGATTGCCTGTGATATATTTACAATATTTTGCGATATATATGTGGATTGCCTGTGATATATTCACAAAATTTCGCGATATATATGTGGATTGCCTGTGATATATTCACAAAATTTTGTGATACTCGTATATTCAAAAAATTTTGATTTTTACGCAGCATTTTTATTCGAGCCCACTGCGCCCTCAAAAACCAATTTGACCATTTGTACTTAATACAGAGTGTATTCAATTTGACCTTATAAATGAACTATGAATACAACCCTCTGGACAAGCAAGCCCCCGATGATACTTACCTGGTCAATATTTGCTACTGGCAATGGCATTGCTAGTTAAAAGTCAACGTTATTATGTCTCGGTGTCAATAAAGGACAAATTATAAAGCCATCACGTTGCGCTTCTAAATGACTGTTTGTTTTTGTGGTCTAATTATTTATGAGTGGCTGGCTGGCAGAATCAATACGTTTTTGTAAATTTTCCCATCATCATCAACCCATACATAATTCGGGACATAATTTAAAAGGGACATAGTTCCCCACCGAACCGAAGTTGAACCACAGACTATATAGATTGTACTCATTCGAGTACACCCCAAATGCTGACTGGTAATACTAACTCAAAGAAATGCCTCCACCTCTTCTAGACTCCACCTCCGTTGAGTATTGAGCCGAGGAGACTTTGAGGAACGTCTTGGAATACGGGTGTTAGTCGACCCTGGTCGTCGTTATCGTTATCAACCCTTGTATGTCCGCACTGCTGGGGCACGGGTCTCCTCCTGCATCGCAGGAAGGTTAGGCCATACTCCACCACGAAGGCCAAGTCCGGATTGATGGAGGCTTGCAAGACTAGTGGCTGGTCTTACTGTCCGAAGTTTTCAAGCTGCCCTAAGGCTTGGCTCTGACTTGGCTTAACGATTGCCATCTATCGACGGCAGCCGGCACCAACTGCTTAACATGCCTTGCGAAGCGCGGAAAATCGCCACTAGCGTTAGTCATAGACGGTCACTCCTCCATGCACTGAACACGTCCTATATTGCTAAATCGTGATCGTTTAAGATCACTCAGACAGCCGGGGCTAAGAGCTATTCTGGATGCCAAACTTTCAAAATTTTCAAACGCTGCGGTGACCAACAGCCGAACCTGTAACCAAGCTGGCCAGCTTTATGCCAAACCACATACCTGAGCGACCAGGATCCCATAGGTGGTCAGCAGGACTTTGTCGGTCGACCTCTGTGCGAGGCACAGCACGGCCGCTGCGAAGACTATGGAGCAGAACCAGACGAGCCAGATGATCATGCTGATCGCGACCAGCGGCAGCTCCCAGCGCGATACAAGGCTGGAATGTTATGTTATGGTATCAACCCTTGTATATCTCCACTGCTGGGGCACGGGTCTCTTCCTGCATCGCAGGAACGTTAGGCCATATGCCGCCACGGAGGCCAAGCCCGGATTGGTTCAGGATTGTAAGACAGTGGCGGGCCTTACTGATAGAAGTTATCAAGTCTCTGACATGGCTTAACGGTTGGCAACGGCTTAACGTGCCTTGCGAAGCACGGAAGCGCTCGGAAAAATGCCACTAACGGTAGTCACGAGATGGCCCATCCATTACCTGACCGCGCCTGTTGTTGCTTAACCCAAGTGATTGGTCCCAATCACTCGGTTCCGCTAGGCCACGAGCGCTTCGCTAGGCCACGAGCCGTTTACATCTCGTAGAGTAATGGTAAAACGGACTAACCTGGGCTTCGGTGTTATGACATTGACAGTAGCTCGCACGCAGTAGCAGGAGTAATCCAAGAACTTATGCGGCTGGAGCCACGAGAGACCGCAGCTCGCTGCAAAATGAAATTCTATTCAATTTTGGCTCTGACACTCGCGAAGAACCGACAACCGTTGGAGTAAACGTGTTCTTGAGTGGAGACTGCGACTCGGCAAACTTAGTTTATGATGCCCTCCGACCAGGTGGGTTGACGTTCTGCGAAAAACTGCCGGCAGATGCTGGATGCGGCAAGCTGAAGACAGGGCGCCTGTTGCGCTCATTGAGGGAGGGCTATGTTCAGCAGTGGACTAAATAATAAAGGTAGCCTGAAGAAGAAGTAGGGACACTCATACTTATTTCATCCGACTTTAATGATATTTGATTTATTGACGAATGTCTAAGAATTTTATTCTAATCATCATACACTTACTATTTTTTGGTTTTCATTCGGAATTTTCCTATATTACGCGCACCAAATGCTAAACAATTCCAATCATCTGTAAATTTTCATACTATTTATTACACTATTTTTATTTTTAATGCACTAACCCGTGCTAAGGAACAAATTTAAAAACCTATTTAGAGGCTAAAAATTTCACCCATGCCGGGATTCCAACCCGCAACCTCTGGCTATCCGTACCAGCGCTCTACCAATTGAGCCAATGGGCGACTCACGGCATCAGTGAAATTTCGAACCTCTTTACAATATTCTCTGTATTACGTACAGGCAGCGACATCTGACTTAAGCAAATTGCATTACTTACAGCCCCGACTACCTACTTTGCAGTTAGGTTTTAATTATTATTTTTATTTATTAATTAATTAACATACAGGAAAGGAGTCCCGCAGGATTTGTTAAATAAAGTAAGAGTGAAAGTGCATTCAAGTGTAATCGCCGCATCGATGTGTCTGTGGGGCGGGGGTGGATGAGTTTGGACGTCACGGGCTGCATTGTGTTAGGAGTGCGGGTAGATTGTCCAGACTTCATTCATTGAACGACATCATCCGGAGGGCTCTGGTTTCTGCCAACGTCCCTTGTGTGCTAGAGCCTCCGGGCTTGTGTCGCACAGATGGGAAGCGCCCGGACGGTCTTACTCTTGTGCCCTGGGAGAAAGGGCGTTGTTTACTGTGGGACGCAACTTGCGTCTGTACATTTGCTCCCTCGCACTTGTCCGCTACTACCCTTAGACCCGGTGCCGCTGCCGAATCGGCAGCTACGCTCAAGTGTCAAAAGTACCATACTTTTGACACGTGAGCGTAGGTGCCGATTCTGGGTCGCCGCTTGAGGGGCCGTGGGTTTGACTGCCGCTCCGGTGCGTATCTGGGACAGAGGGTCTCTTTGTCGGTGCAGCGTGGCAATGCTGCCAGCGTGTTGGGATCCTATTGGCTCTGATATTTTCCGGAGTGGTTTGTTCAGTTAGGGTTCTTGTAATACCCACCAAATGTAATACGAGTGTAATACTATTTCCTGCTCTGTATAAAACTTTTCTTAGTAAGTTTATTTAATTAAGTATCCTATTATTAATTAGTTCCGATATTTCTATTACACGAATACGAGTATATCCGATTCTATCCGATAGTAGCCGAGGTATCTTCTAAAAGTAATAAGTAAGTAATTTTTATTTGTGACTTAAAACACTTATACTATAGTATTTTCTAAGGTTAACACGAGCTGTAGCCATAATTAAAACTGTTTTTATACGGATTTATGCTCGTTTATTACATTTTTACAATTTTCCAACGTTTCGGCACTTTTTCAGGTGCCGTGGTCCCGGATGACATCCGGATGACGGAGTGTTATCCGGGACCACGGCACCTGAAAAAGTGCCGAAACGTTGGAAAATTGTAAAAATGTAATAAACGAGCATAAATCCGTATAAAAACAGTTTTAATTACACTTATACTAGACTACAACTAATTTTTTACATACATGGTTTGGTTTATAATCAAAAATATTGAGCATCCGCTGCTGTGCTAGGCTCATCACCTGTATTACAGCAGACAGCGCCTACTTCCTGCGTTTACAAATAATAATCTACACCAAATCCTAGCTATGATAGTTTAAAAAATCTGTAAATTACTGTTTAATACAAAAGTATTTGAGGAAAAGTGTTCAGTGTTAATTGACCTCCCTCCTATGTGTGTGAGTAAAAAATGAATGTAAATGTGAATGCGTGAGTGTGTATGCGTGTGTAAGTGTGTGAGTTTGACAGAGAGGGTGAGTACTACTGCCAAAAATAAGTACTTATATTTTTTTATAACGGTGAAATATTGTAGACTTTTAGTCCGGATTTACTTACGGGTGTTGTTATATCGGAAAAGTCCGACCAGGTTAATATCGAAATCGACACTGCAAGAACGAAGATGTCGTGAGCTGTGTCTGTGCCATCATGCCTGGTGGCATTGACGACGGGAAAGCAGTAGGCGCTGCGGCGCAAGCCAGCGGGAATCCCCCGCAGCCAGTGTCGGCACCCGCCCCACCTATCTCGGCGCGGGCGCGCCGCGCGCGCGCTTGCCCGTAGTGTGAGACAAGCAACCGACGACGCGAGCTCCGTCTCTGCTCACCATGATTAAGCTCTGCGAATCGGAGCGAAACCTGGTCGGACTTTTCCGATATAACAACACCCGTAAGTAAATCCGGACTAAAAGTCTACAATGTGTTGTGCTTACGAAAGTTTTAGTTCAAAAAACGGTGAAATATATAAAAGCTAACAGACTGTACGTACCTGTCCCAAAATCCGCCAATCCATGGGCGGTGGCCCCTATAACGCCACCTCCCGTGCCGTCCATGGTCCCCCATGCAGCCTTGTCCTCCCGTACTATTTGTATGGTACAGTTTACCCATCTGTAGTAGACACAAAATTTGTAAGTACTGGGTCAAAGTGGAGATAGGACAGGGAAAATAGATAGATAAATAGGGCACGCTCGCTCGCATAATACACGCATCACGCACGCACGCACGCACGCACGCACACTCACACTCAAACTCTCACTGCATAGTAAAGACGAAGCCTAGATAAAGGCATTAATTTCTGAAGCACGAGTGCATTGAATGGATGGAAAAACATTTAAGTTCTATCCATGCTCTGCCTCGTGGGACATTCAAAGAGCGGGTGTGTTAGAAAAGTTCCAATGGACTTTAGGCTACGTCTCTAATGCTATCTCGCTCGCACAATCTAACATTATTGGTGATTGCGATGTTTTTTTATACATTTGATAGATAATAAAATGACGGCTATGTACGTAATGACACGATTTATTCAGCTGCATGGGTAAAATTAAAACACGCGAAAAACGCTGATAAAAAAATTAAAAGATTCCTTTCATAAAACTTCAAGAGGAAAATTTTTATTAAAGAGTCCGTAACTTTATTATAGAATGGATGGTTGGTATAGGTTTTAGGCAAGCCTAAACCATCTGAAAACCATGTCCCAGGCACTATAACATCCGAGTGGTCCCCGCACCCATCTAGTGTGAGTGAAGATGGCACTGGACGCTATATAAATCATGTCACTACATGGATGCAAAGGTCAGAGTTTTTTTAACACACAAGTAAAGCTACAGTCTATTTATTCTTACTTGTCCAATTTAGTAAACAAGATTCTACCCGTAAACTGTAACTTTTTAGTCCAAAACTGCCGTATTTCCATAAATGAAGTAACTTGGAACACTCTTTTAGATGACACGCTGCCAATATTATAAACAGAGTTCATGATAGTTCACGAATTTGTTTAATCTCAATTTTAAGGTTAGAATCTTGTTTACTAAATTGGACAAGTAAGAATAAATAGACTGTAATAGAAGCCTTTTAGAAAGCATTTTTCATGCAAACTTACGCGCAAAACTCTTCCACAGTTCTAATGTCGATTCCGTCTCTACCATTTTCGACCTCATTTGGATCCAGATCCAAAATGACGAACGGACTGTACGTGAAACACGCCACCCTTAGCGTCCTCCCATACAAATTCTTCATGTCGTGGGGGAATAGATTTGTATGGCTTTGAAATTTCGGTTCGCACGAGTCCCATCTGGCTAAAGATTTCGGTGCGCGCACTTGCGAGTCTTCGCCGACAAATGTATGGGTTACCAGGTCATACATTTGACAGTGTTGCATGGTACGTGCAGGTAGGACTAGTAATAAGTTCGGTATGTTTGATATTTCATCTAGATTCAATAGTTCCAGCATTGCCTCTGAATTATCGCTCGCAGTAGGTAGGAATATCAGTTTTCTGTCGCCCTTTCGTACTTCGCTTTTCTCGTTAACTTTCGCGAAAGTTGGGAGGAAATTTTCAGGCTTTTCCAGCTGAATTATGTAGTCTGTACACCCACTGTCTGAGGCGGTTACCATAGCGTTGAACTGCGTAGAATTAAGTCTCACATTAGGTATGTGTGATGTCAGCTGCTTCAAGCTGAGCAAGTTCTCAGATATTATGATGAAACAGTAACAATGCGTCAGGTATTCTTGGAATACTAGATCCATTAGCGATTCCAAAGGATCCTGCACGACAGGTGTTTGATTCAACATTGTAACTGGATATACACAGCTGTGTTGCCTTCCTGAGATATTCACGAAGCGTGGCAGAAGGTTCTAAAGTCTACAGTCTATTTATTCTTACTTGTCCAATTTAGTAAACAAGATTCTAACCTTAAAATTGAAATTAGATGCCTCGCAAATTCATGAACAGTGTTCCAGGTTACTTTATTTATGGAAATATGGCAGTTTTTGACTAAAAAGTCATAGTTTAAGGGTAGAATCTTGTTTACTAAATTGGACAAGTAAGAATAAATAGACTGTATGATAGACGCCATATTGTTTTAGACCAACCAACGTCAGATTTTTTTTTTGACAGTAATCTTTTACAATGCAGTCGACGATGGGTTTCTAGTGGAAATCCGCTTGGATGTGACATTTTCAGCTCTGAACCAGTTAATGCCAGTCTGAACCAATAATTTGTTGATTTGATCCATATCGATGTTTAAAATCTATTAACCTGCAAATGACTCTGTAAATATTAGTATTGTTACGATAAGGCGCTGCACGGTGGTAACTAGCGCCATCAATGGAATGAAAATCATAACTTGCATTATCAACCCATTGTGTCCCCACCGAGGGGCACGGGTCTCTTCCCTGAGGAAGGTGTAGGCCATACTACACCACGGGGGCCAAGTCCGGAGTGCTTAGTGCGAGTTTTTTAACTACTCGATCGCGTTAACGTAAACTCATATTTCTATGGCATCGAGGAAGCGCCACCTAGCGACAAGTATGGAAATTAAAATTGCTGAGTGCGAGTTGTAATTGTTTACGTTGAGAAGTGAACACGTTTACCAGCCAAAACACGAATAAACGCGAGTGCGAGTTGTACTGTGACAGCGTTTTGCTAGTTCGAACGGTTAACTTACTCATAGTCACTATTCAATGCTCGATTAACGCGGTAGTAAAGTTATTCGATTGGATCTGTCAAACTCGCACTAAGCACTCTGATTGGTGGAGGCTTGCAAGACTAGTGATACATAGAAAAATAATTTATTTGTATTTAGGAGTATTAATACTATATTTATAATGTGCAATTATTATTGTATTGTGCATAATATGTACGGTTTCCTTCACAGTTAGCGGTGAAGGAAATATACACGAAAAAAATCATAAATAAATAAATATTCATGGACATACCTATTACACAGATCTCGTTAGCCCTATACTAAGTACAACTAAATGACTTGTGTTATAGGTGCTAACTCGACGACAGATTTAATACAATAAATACATAGATAACATCCAAGACCCGAGACAAACTAGAAAAGTTCGATTCTTAGTTTGACCCGGCCGGGGATCAAAAATTATGAAGCCGTTTCGTTGGAGTCCGATAACTAACACTGTGACACAAGATTTTTATATACGTACTAGCCTCAGATCATAGAAAGAAGGAGATATGCCCTAGCCGCGAAATAAGTCCGGTACCGCTGTCGCCACTTTTGAATATGTGTGCGTTTTCATTACATGCACAATATTGTAAATATAAGGTTCACGCACACGTCTGTCCAGTCATTTACTAGCGTTCTAATCTTTTAATTGGTTCGCACACTATGAAAAACGATTGTACGAATACACTCGTACACGTAAACAACAGCGTCGGTGAACTCCTTAGGGATGGAACACTTGTATCAAATAATACATCTATCGATAAAATTATCCGATGAGAGGTTATTCATTTATTAACAGTATACTTCGTGTTGGGATGATACAAAAACAGAGCATGTTAAATTTACAAAAACAATATTATTAAAACAAATAATCCTATTTTAATTTACTGTCCTGTGAAATGTAAATATTTATTAAGTACGTGTCTTTTTGACAGTATTTGTGGTTTCAGTATATGATAAAGACGCAAACTTTGCTTTCTACTAATATAGAATTTGATTATTTTGATAATGATGATGACCCCTGTACTGTATACTAATACGATATGTTAAATTTGTTGGACAGAACACCACTGAAGCATGTCCGGAAAGCTAGGTCTTCTGGGTTTGAATCCTGGTATGGAAAGAACTAATATTTGTGTGAAGAGCATGTCCACGGTCAGGGACGCATTTGTACCTGGATCTTGGATATTTCTTTGTATTTTATTTAGTATATGAATCCCAATGTAATGTGAAATGCACTTACATTACCATTTACAAATTGGCTTTAAATATTGGTAACTCTGTTAGGACTCTGTAAATTAACAGCAGTTTTTGTTGGGTGAAAGAATGAAGTGCTAACTTTTTAAGAATACAATAGCAATTACTTTCTCATTCTCTGAAAATAATTCATCCAGCTATATAAAACATAGAATAAACACATGTATAAACTCGAAAAACAACCATTTTTCTGAAGAAATTGCCACTTGTCTGAGTAACAGCGATATATTGGAAATCAGTAGCCACTCTTGGATTATAAGGATTAACTAAAGAATATGTTTATGGCTATGATTGAAATGTATAATGGGCCTGTAAATAAAGTAACTTCCTAATTAAAAATACAGTAAATAGGAAGAACTTTTGTAAGCTTGTCAAAACAAATTTCAATGAAACTTTCGAAACTTACATAGATTAAAAAAATAAAATCAGCCTCCGACTGAAATCCTACAGAGAATATTTTCATTATCGTCATCATTCAGCCACAAGATATCCACTGCTGGACATAGGCCTCTTCCATGGATTTCCAAAAAGACCAGTTGAAAGCGGCTTACATCCAGCGTCTTCCTTCGACTAGGATGAGATCTTTTCTCCATCTTGTCGTCCGACGCTGCACTTGCCGATATGACATATAAGCAAGTACCGACATACCATATTGTGGTCTCCATTCGAGAACTTGTCGGATCTAAAATGGTAAATAAATTATTAAAATACTGAAAATGCTTTATTTAACTTGTTTTTCATTACATAATCGAATTTCATTTATAACATAACGCTCATAAAAATTAAATATATAAGACTATGATTTAGTACCACAACCAAATCACCTGATTTGTTTCTTTAGAAACAATTTCTTTTGGAGAGTTATGCGTCGTCCATATGAAATGAAGATTAGAATAAAGTGATAATTGAACCATGTAAAATTTTATCATGATTTTAAATATACTGGTACCTCAACCTTTATGGAACTCGTTATTACTGGTAATTTTAAAGTAGGAACTGCCCACGGAAATATTTTTTCCCCCACTTTAGCATCTGGAAACACTTCTCTGTAAAATCGATGGAGCAAATGGTACTTTATTTGAGAGGAAATCAGTCATACCCTCTGTATTTTGATCCATTTTTCTTTCGTATTTTTCTTTATCTTTATTAGAAACTTTTTGAAATACATGATCGAAGCTAGGCCTGTTTTTAATAAGACAAAATCCTTCTACTAAAATAAAAGCTTCCTTAGCAACGCAAGCTGAAGTCTACGCAGATGGAGTCGCGGGCAATAGTCGACGATAAGACTAGATACCTAGTCTTACAATAATTGGTTCTAGTAATTTTGGAAGTCTGGACGAACGATTATAAATGCCTCAATAATATCGATACTTAATCAGTCTGAAAAGAAAGGAACTACCCCATCACTATGTCTCCAGCTGACCTACTGGTGAATTTGACATTTCGCGGCAAATACATGCGGCCGTACCTCGAAACATCGCATTGAACAATGATCAGTTTTGCGTGACGATTCACTGCGGGCTGGCTTTTCCTAGTTAGCAAACCTCCACGAAAATCCTATATAGAAACAGCAGTGGAGTAACTAAAATGTAATAAATACGTCCCATTTATGTTCTTAGTAATGTGATGCACATTGCACATAAAATTATTATAATTATGATTTTTCGTAGTTTATAAGACGAATATAGTGAGTAAAATAGGTTTACCGGTGAAAAAACACTCCCCTGTTTTTGAATAGCATGTATCACAGCGATTTCTGCAGGTAATCACTGTGCAATTAGGCATTTATCTCAAATGTTACTACGACGGCTGGCGCGAAGCGATTGACGGCCATATTTTAAAGTTGCGCAGAGGTTAGCCCAAATGGGCTAACGTTGGGCGACAGTGCCACGCCCACAAGGCACTTCTCCTTATTTTTGTGTTCTGAGGTACTAGCTGACCCAGCGAACTTACCGCCTAACAGTCGATTCTTTATTTGTTTTTTTTTTATTTTTCTCTCCGTAAGTACCATCCTCGTACTTCAAGGAATATTCTAAAAAAAGAATTAGCGAAATCAGGTTCAGCTGCTCTCGAGATTTGCGCTTACAAACACATTTGGCGATTCATTTTTATGTTATAGACTAGCTGACCCAGCGAACTTCGTACCACAAATTAAACCTTCGTACCGCCAAAAAAAATTTGAATAAACTGTTAAGTCAATTCAATTTTTTGTTCTCTTCGTAAGAACCATCCTTGTACTTAAAGGAATATTCTAAAAAAAGAACCTGCGAAATCGGTTCAGCTGCTTTCGAGATTTGCGCTTACCAACACATTCAGCGATTCATTTTTATATTATAGATAGAAGATACTTACTAGGTTTTTTTTATGGAATTGTCTGTAAATCGTACACAAATTAGTAAAAGATTGCTCTTTTGAGGATTAATTTGCTCTCAAATCAAATCAATTTTTATATTGCAACGTAAAGAATTTATATTCTGCGTGCTGCGTGCTTATACAACGTAAAGGCCCTAAATGTCCTAAATATAACAAAGACATAGCAAAGGGGAATTGTAAACCTGCTTTGGAGGCGATTAAAAAGGATACTTATATTATAGATAGAGAACACTATATCTATAATATAAAAATGAATCCCCGAATGTGTTGGTAAGCGCAAATCTTGTGAACGGCTGAACCGATTTCGCTGATTCTTTTTTTAGAATATTCCTTGACGTACGGGGATGGTTCTTACGGAGAGAAAAATTAATAAAATCGACTGCGATACGATAAGTTCGCTGGGTCAGCTAGTTGTTCATAAATAGGTAAAATCGCAGATATTTCTTAATCTAAGAGAGAGAGAGAGAGAGAGAGAGAACACTTTATTGTACATAAAAATGGAAATTACACAGATATTTCTTAACCTAAGAGAGAGAGAGAGAGAGAGAGAGAACACTTTATTGTACATAAAAATGGAAATTACACAGATATTTCTTAACCTAAGAGAGAGAGAGAGAGAGAGAACACTTTATTGTACATAAAAATGGAAATTACACAGATATTTCTTAACCTAAGAGTACAGACGGCGGCCTTATCACTAAAAGTGATCTCTTCCAGACAACCTTCGGATGAACTGGACTAATACATTAGAGAAGGAAGTAGATGTACAAAAAAAAAACATAGAAAACATTAATTTCAGAGGTTCCAAATACATGCCTCAATAACAGTGTGAATAAATAAAATTATCAACAGATACATACAAATAATTTAAATAAATAAAAATAAAAAATGAATATTATACATAAATACATAAATAATTAACAAAATATACACATTTAAAGGACATAAGTAGAACACAACAACAGCAGGACAATATTACAAAATTAAATAATAACAGTATTACAGTGTAGTAGTGAGATAGAACTCCTTTACCATAGCCTTAAAAATGGGAAGGGATTTGGCTTTCCGTACCTCCACCGGTAAGGCATTCCATAATCGGACTGCCTGCACGGTGAAGGAACAACCGTAGATAGTGGTGTGATGGGATGGGATTTTTAGGAGCAGGTTTTGGGAAGAGCGAAGAGTAAGGATATGAGAGGAGTAAAGAAACTCGAAGCGCTCTTTTAGATAGGAAGGAGTGCTTGGATTAAACAGTACGCAATATAGAAGAGAGAGTATATGCGTATAAGTGTACAGACGGCGGCCTTATCATTAAAAGGGATCTCTTCTAGACAGCACACAGAGTGTAAGAGTTATTCTAACTCTTAGATATCAACCCTTTGTATGTCCCTACTGCTGGGTCAACCCACTCCACCACGGGGGCGAAGCCGGGTTGCTAGAGGATTTTAAGACAGGGGCGGGCCTTACTGTCAGAAGGTATCAAGCTTAGCATGGCTTACTGACTGCTATTACATGACAGCCGGCACTAACGGCTTAACGTGCCTTGCTAATCACGGAAGCGCTCGGAAAAAAGCGCACTAGCGGTAGTCACGGGACGGTCACCCATCCTGCACCTGACCGTGCCTGTTGTTGCTTAACTCAAGTAATTGATTTCAATCACTTGGTTCGGCTAGGCCACGAGCGCTTCTATATACTTAGTTATCAGTTATATAGTAAAAATCATTGTAATAAACAATTTAATTCCATCTCGTTTTGTTATGTTTCATAATAACACTTACACGTTCCCTCTCTCTCTTTCCAGGCTACGTGTCCCTCTTCCCCATGCTGCTGAAGGTCCTCAAGCCTGGGAGCCCAAAGCTGGGCAAGATTCTGGAGGACTTGGACAGGCCAGAGCTTCTCTGGTCCAACTATGGACTTCGGTAAGACTGCCATGGACATCAACCCATGGTTAGCAATTAAATCAATCGTGAGTTTGTGTTGAGATTAATTTAGCAATTGCATATAGAGTGCCTTTAAAATAACGGTGAGTTCTTTAAAAACACATAATTAACAATTAAATTAAACGCAATTAGCTTACACTTATTTTTTCAAGGTCAGTAAGTAAGTCTTAAAGCTGTTGGTTTTCCAAATAAATAAATAGTTATGAATAACTGAGTAAATTAGTATATAAATAAATAAGTGGCAGTGGGCTAGATATGTCTCGCGATGAACCGACAACCGTTGGAGTAAACGTGTTCTTGAGTGGAGACCGCGACTCGGCAAACGTAGTGTAGGACGCCCTCCGACCAGGTGGGATGACGATCTGCGAGAAACTGTCGGCAGATGCTAGATGCGGCAAGCTGAAGACAGGGCGCTATGGCGCTCATTAGGGGAGGGCTATGTCCAGCAGTGGAACAAGCAGGATTCAGGAAAAACTTTAGCACAATCGACCATATACACACCATCAAACAACTTCTACAAAAATATAACGAGTACAACAAACCTATCTATCTGGCCTTCATAGATTATTCAAAAGCCTTCGACAGCCTTAAACATAGTCTTGCAGAGCAGGGAGTAGAATATGCTTACCTAAACATCATCAAAAAAATCTACAGAGAGAGTAAAGCTAGCATCAAGTTGGAATCTCTGGGTGATACTTTTCCCATTGATAGGGGAGTCAGGCAAGGTGACCCTCTCTCACCAAAGTTGTTTTCAGCAGTACTAGAACAAATGTTTAGAAAATTGGATTGGAAGCATCTAGGCCTTAACATAAACGGATCGCGACTAAACCACTTAAGATTCGCTGATGACCTGGTCATATTGGAGGAGAACCCAAGACTACTGGAATCCATGGTACAAACGCTAGCAGACAAAAGATGTGGGTTTGGAAATTAACTCAAGCAAAACAAAAATGATGACGAACGCAACAGCTGTAGATATAATTGTCAATGGACAAAAACTTGAATATGTTGAGGAATATGTATATCTGGGTCAGATAATATCTCCAAGCGACCAAATGTCCAAAGAAATAGATAAAAGAATCGCTACGGGGTGGAAAAAATATTGGGCTTTGAAAGAAATAATGAAAAGCAAGGAACTCGGCATAAAGATAAAGAAAAAAACCTTTGATACATGCATTCTTCCCTGCATCACATATGGATGCGAAACTTGGCCTTTGACAAAAAATCAAAGAGAAAAACTTGCAAAATGCCAACGAGCCATGGAAAGGAGCGTACTGGGGTTGAAGCTAAAAGATAGAGTCAGCAATATAAATATCAGGCGCAAAACCAAACTAACAGACATCCTAACACATATTGACCAACTAAAATGGAGATGGACAGGGCATATGCTCCGCTGCAAGCATGAAAAATGGAGCAAGCTTGTAACACTCTGGTATCCAAGAGATGGGTCAAGGAGCAGGGGCCGCCAAGTGACAAGATGGGAAGATGATCTGAAACTGACTCTAGGTCCGCTTTGGCTAAGAATTGCAACAGACAGGAAACAGTGGAAGACGTTGTAGGAGGCCTATGCCGTAAGGCACACCGAACTTAGAGATTTAATGTGATTAGTGTACTGGAACTATTTGTAGAAAGGAAACTGTAAAAAATTCGGAATAAAAGGCTTTATTATTATTATTATTATTATGTCCAGCAGTGGACTAATATAGCCTGAAGAAATAAATCAATTAATGAATGAATACGGTTCTAGTGGCAATAATTATATAATGTAATCTATCATACCTTCGCAGGTCCCTGTCGAAGTCTTCACCGCTGTATATGAAGCGGAATACTGAGCACGATCCGCCGTATTGGCGCGGCCAGGTGAGATAACAATCGATAAGAATATTTTTTAACGTACACCAGGTCTGAGGTGTTAGCGTACCTCAGCGCTTGCTACGTACAATGGCCCAACTATGAGGCTAAGTGCGGAAATCTCAGGTGTAACTAACTACCTAACTAACGTACACCAGGAAAAAACAAACGTATCGTTATAAATTTTTATGTACTCTGATACTATAATACAAATATTATAAATCTGAAAACAAAACTCTTATGACAAACATTAGGTTTGCATACAACATATTTTTATCACGCAACACACTATCTACATTATTTTCAACTATTTATGATTGATGAATCATTATTGTTACGGGCTAGGGTTCTGGTTTTGGATGTAAAACGCCAATGACAACTTCTTGGGATTTATTCACGCAGGGTCTGGTCTGCTGGTCTTCACGACACGAAGTCCACACTTAAGATTCCAATCGTAGTTCAATAGTATCGCTGAGGTCGTAGGTTATCGCTCGTGTCGCAGGTATGTTCGCTCGAAGTTCACTCTTCGCTATTCCAAACGGAAATGACAGCGCGCCGCGGCGACCGCTATTTATATCCGTCGGCAAAGGTTCTAGAACATTCAAGTACGTACCTACACTCGGTGCACGCGGCAACTACTCTAGAAAAAAATCCTTGTCAAAGAGATTTGAACCTTATACTAGTGGACATACGAGTCACTATTGCTTGCAGCGTTTTATTGTTTACTAAAACGCAGCATGCGGCGACTATTCGATAGGCTTCCAGAAGGCTCCATTCTAGATGGTTCGGGATAGGACCGCGACAATATTATTTTTACATTATATCACAGCAGTTTCATTAGTATGAAATTACTCATTTTATATTATTCGTATACAGTACGAGTATTTATGAACGCATTTATATAGAGCGGTGGTAGCTCAGTGGGTAGAACCATAGACTGGCAAGCGAGAGCCCCAGGTTCGATCCCGAGTGCGGGCATGAGTACGTTGTTGGAGAGTACGTTGCCTGGAATTCGAACTGGAGATCAAATCCACAGGCAAGACAAACTTCAATCAACGTTGCATTCATTCAGTATTGAGGTTTCGGTATTACGTATTATAGTATTTCCTAATGATTTGCGACTTTGTTTAATTTCAAAGTTACGTACATTTGCGAATTTGTAGTCGCAATACCACACGCTAACGGTGAAGGAAAAAATCGTGAGGAAACCCGCAGCTTGGTTGGCTCCACACGTATTGACTAGTCTTTCCTGTGGACTAGGCCGACTAGGCTGTCAGGATGGTATAGGTGCTGGGCAAGCCTACACCATCTATAAAAACCATGTCCCAGGCACTACAGCGTCGGAGTGGTCCCTTCACCCATCTAGTGTGAGTGAAGATACCACTGGACGCTGTATAAATCATCTCATTAAGTAGATGCAAAAAGGCCAATTATAATTATTATTATTATATTGTAAAAAAACATTTATCGGTAAAGAATAATTTTAATTTGTTATTAAAAGTGTTTGTAGGTTATTTATATTTACTACTAGCTGCCCCAGCGAACTTCGTACCGCCTGACAGTCGATTCTTTATTTTTTTATTATTCTCTCCGTAAGAATCATCCTCGTACTTCAAGGAATATTTTAAAAAAAGAATTAACGAAATCGGTTCAGCTGCTCCCGAGTTTTGCGCTTACCAACACATTCGGCGATTCATTTTTATAGTATAAGATATATACTTAATTATTATCTTAGTATATATGTATCTTTATGTATGGCAGTCTTTAAGCCATGTCAGAGGCCTTATGGGCGGCTTGAGAACCTCTGACAGTAAGGCCCGCCACTGTCTCACAATCCTCCACCAACCCGGACTTGGCCCCTGTGGTGGAGTACGGCCTAACCTTCCTGCGACGCAGGAAGAGACCCGTGCCCCAGCAGTGGCGACTTACAAGGGTTGATACCAATAGTCTTATATCTTTCACAGGTGTGGGTGAATATCAACTATCTCGCACTGGCCGCGTTGAAGCACTACTCGGCCGAGCCTGGTCCGTACCGGGAGCGGGCGGGCCTACTACACGGCCGACTCCGCGAGAACCTTGTCGGTGAGTAGGGATCCGCGAAAAGTATCACACCAAAAACATTGTGTAATAACTAGCCAAGTCTCGGTGGGGCTGCTCGTTTATCTCTAAAAAGTAATGAAATCCAGACAAAGTCGTGCCAAGTCTAAGGTTGCTTACTGCGCTTTCTTTATTATTATTCTTAATGTTGTGTGAGTTGGCCATTAAAGGGTACACAAGGGTACAAAACCAGGCGCTCCATGACACCATTGCACCAAAAAATGATCAAAAACTGAGTACACTCGATCCTTTGGTTACAATACTTTGGTTCCCGTGACACAGGGTATCCCAGTGTGGGGCCAGAAGTAGCTAGATAGAAAGATAAAAGATTCATTTCGATAAGACAGACTGTTGCCGCGGACCAGACCACAGCGAGCGTGTGATCTTAGAGCATTGCAAGTCTCAGTCTGCAACACTGAGTTCTACTCCACCTCATTCTCTGTGCGTGCTGCTCATCAGTGGAACTCATTGCCGAGGGAAATCCGAGACAGTCCGTCTGTGTCACAGTTCCGTGCAAAACTGAAAGAGCACTTCCTTTCCAATGTATAATACTTTTATTTATGTATTTTTTGTTTAAGTATGTTTATTTTTCTCTAAATATGTATGTCTAGAATTATGGATATGTATTTTATATACTATTTAAGTAGTTATAATTATGTACAATGTGTGTATATTAGTAAGTATCTATTGATAGCTATAGTAACAATTTTATCTATTAACTTAAAATAGGTGATTTTAGATTTAATTTTTCTTGTTTAGCTATATTTGCCATCTCCCGCTCTCTGTTTTTTGGTCAGAATCTTTCTTAGGCTGGCTGAAAGAAATTTCTTTTGAAATAAGTCCGCCTTTGTACATCGACACTTACCTGTTATTTAAGTTATTTTTCTGTTTCTTAATTTTTGTGCAATAAAGCGTAACAAACAAACAAACAAACACACACAATGTATAAATAGCATCACATATTACATCGCAAATTAACAGTACAGAGTAAACATAGACAAAACATAAAGATACAGAATAATGATACAAACATAACTCAACATTTTGTGCCTTACGGTAAGTACCTATTGGTGAGATTGGGACGAATGCTGAAAACGTTTCAACGTGATACATAGAGATAGATAATTCTTTATTGCATATACACCAGGGATTACAGTAACTACAGTAGTACATGGACGTAGGGTATGTGCCTGTATGTAAATGTCATGTTAATACCGAGTAATTTAGAAGTCAAACCCCGTAGGACCATTCGGTTACCTCGGGCACTGACTGAAAATCAGCGCTAAGAGCTCACTCCCTCAGCACAACGCTGAGTCAGCTGCCTTTTGTGGCAACTTAGACACACCACAGGCGAAACCTATGTCTGTTTTTTGTTTCGTTTATTTGTATATTTGGTTGGTGGTGTTAATTGACTGGTTTTTTTTTTGGTTTCTGTGATGTGTCTTGTTGGTATAATAAATGTCTTTCTTTCTTTTCTTTTTCTTAAAATTTTAATCGTCACATCACTACACACTATCGAAAGTTTGTGAGTGTGTATGTTTGTTACTGCTTCACGTCTAAACGGCTGGAGCGATTTTAATAAAATTTGGTATGGAGTTAGGTGACGCCCTGGATTAACACATAGGCCACGTTTTACTGTACGAAAATATATTATTACCATGGAAAAATCGATATACCGCGGGTATAACCGCGGGGCACACCTAGTCTTGAAGTAATCTTAAACTTAAACTAGCTGACCCAGCGAACTTCGTACCGCCTAAAAGTCGTTACTTTAAGTTTTTTTTTTCACACCGTAAGGACCATCCTCGTACTTCAAGGAATATTTTAAAAAAAGAGTTAGCGAAATCTGTTCAGCTGCTCTCGAGATTTGCGCTTACCAACACAGTCGGAGATTCATTTTTATATTATAGATTTAATATTAGTCTTAAAGTAATCTTAAACTTAAACTAGCTAACCCAGCGAACTTCGTACCGCCTAACAGTCGACTCTTTTTTTTCTCTCCGTAAGAACCATCCTCGTACTTCAAGGAATATTCTAAAAAAAGAATTAGCGAAATCGGTTTCGCTGCTTTCGATATTTGCGCTTACCAACACATTCGGGGATTCATTTTTATATTATAGATTTTATATTAGTCTTAAAGTAATCTTAAACTTAAACTAGCTGACCCAGCGAACTTCGTACCGCCTAACAGTCGACTCTTTTTTTTCTCGCCGTAAGAACCAGCCTCTTACTTCAAGGAATATTCTAAAAAAAGAATTAGAGAAATCGGTTCAGCTGCTCTCGAGATTTGCGCTTACCAACACATTCGGGGATTCATTTTTATATTATAGACTAGCTGACCCAGCGAACTTCGTACCGCCTAGCAGTCGATTCTTTAATTTTTTTTATTTTTCTCCGTAAGAACAATCCTCATACTTCCAGGAATATTCTAAAAAAGAATTAGCGAAATGGGTTCAGCTGCTCTCGAGATTTGCGCTTACCAACACATTCAGCGATTCATTTTTATATTATAAGAAGCTTACTCTTACATAGTATTGGAATGTCAGTAAAGTGTAAATTATACTATTTTTATTTTTAATGCTCTAACCCGTGCTAAGGACAAATTTTAAAAACCTATTTAGAGGCTAAAAATTTCACCCATGCCGGGATTCGAACCCGCAACTTCTGCATGGATAGCCAGAGGTTGCGGGTTCGAATCCCGGTATGGGTGGAATTTTTAGCCTCTAAATAGGTTTTTAAAAGTGTAAATTATTGACATAATACGCAATGATATATTAATCGGGTCAAATCGCCGCGTTACAGTTGCCGTGGTCGGGTAGTCTACTCGTGACCACGGCAACTGTAACGCTGCCGAAACGTCGGGAAATAAGGTAATTACGTTTCACCTAGTAAATAATCGCGATTTGACCCGCGTTTAGTATATAACTATGTATGAGTATCGCGAATCATTAATAATACTAACATTGGCCTTTTTGCATCGACTTAATGAGATGATTTATGCAGCGTCCAGTGGCATCTTCACTCACACTAGATGGGTGAAGGGACCACTCCGACGCTGCCTGTGCCTGGGACATGGTTTTATAGATGGTGGGTTGCCCAGCACCATCCTGACAGCTTAGTCGGCCTAGCCCACAGGAAAGACTAGTCAATACGTGCGGAGCCAACCAAGCTGCGGGTTTCCTCGCGATGTTTTCCTTCACAGTTAGCGTATGGTATTGCGACTACAAATTCGCAAATGTACGTAACTTTAAAATTAAACAAAGTCGCGTATCATTAGGAAATTCTATAATACATAATACCGACACCTCAATACTGAATGAATGCAACGTTGATTGAAGTTTGTCTTGCCTGTGGATTTGATCACCAGTTCGAATTCCAGGCAACGTACTCTCCGAGTACCAGCGCACTGGATACTTCTGGGAGCAGTACTCGGGCGAGGACGGCCGAGGGTCTGGATGTAGACCCTTCACCGGCTGGACGGCCTTAGTCGTCTTGGTCATGGCCGAGGACTACTGAACCGAAGTTTCTGGAATGGAAAGGAAGAAATTATGAAGAAAAACGTGTAATGTTTACAGTGCTAACTGCAACGGTAATTTGAATAAAAAATAATTTAAAATATGAAAGCATTCTAGCGACGCAGGCCGGCTCTCTCTAGTGACAAGTTATATCACTCTCTGTAGTGATATTCTAGTGCCGCAAGTCGGCTCTAACTAGTGACACTAAAGCCGCAAGCCGACTCTATCTAGTGATATTCTAGCGCCACAGGCGGACTCTCTTTAGTGACATTCTAGATACACAAGCCGACTCTATCTAGTGACACTCTAGAGCCGCAAGCCGACTTATTCTAGTGATATTCTAGCGCCACAGGTAGTACTTTATTGACATTCTAGAGCCGCAGGATGACCCTATCTAGTGACACTCTAGAGCCGCAAGCTGACTCTATCTAGTTATATTCTAGCGCCACAGGTAGACTCTTTCTATTGACATTCTAGAGCCGCAGGATGACTCTATCTAGTGACACTCTAGAGCCGCAGGCCGACTCTTTCTAGTGACACTCTAGAGCCGCAAGCCGACTATCTAGTGACATTCTAGTGCTACAGACTATTCTCTCTGCTGACACTCTAGAACCACAAGTCGACTCTCTAGTGATATTCTAGCGCCACAGGCGGACTCTTTCTAGTGACACTCAAAAGCCGCAAGGCGACTCTATCTAGTGATATTCTAGCGCCACAGGTAGACTCTTTCTATTGACATTCTAGAGCCGCAGGATGACTATCTAGTGACACTCTAGAGCCGCAGGCCGACTCTATCTAGTGACATTCTAGAGCCGCAGGCCGACTCTATCTACCCATTATGCACCCATTATGATTTGAAGTTATAAATAATGGGTTGTTAAAGTTTTATATGAAAAAAAAAGTGATTTAAAAGAAGACTTTTTTTAAATTGGAAAATTGTACAAAAATTTTAAAGAATAAAATTCGTAGAATAAAAGCTGTTGCAAATGACAATGATCTAGATCTTGAAATGGACACCTAGCTTAACTACTATCTTTCGTTAAGTCGCTACTTTGAATAAAACCTTTTTGATTTGATCAAACTTCAACATATGTTTTAGGAAATGTATCTTTAAATAATCCTGTTTAGGTGAGGTAGGTAGCGTGTCGATAAGTAAATAGTTTATTTACGTAGCTAATCGTAGCATTAAGAAAACTGGATTCCATAAACTAAGATTAGGAGTTAAAATTTTCGTAAGGTTTGTGTTTATTACACAGCTTAATTATTCATGTACATGTGGAGAGGATGAAGGAAGAAAGATTGACGATACAAATATATATTGCGAATGTGAGTAGAAGGGCTAGTAAGGGACGTCCCGGGCGGACATACATCTACCAAATAGGGGATGTATTAGCAAAGGGGACCTATGAACGTTGATGAAGCGACGATCGTGGCAAGTGGCAGTCATTGGTCTCTGCCTACCCCTCTGGGATACAGGCGTGAGGTTATGTATGTAGCTTAATTCCGGATTCGCTTACTTGAGAGACGAGCAACCGACGACGAGAGCTCTCTCCTTACCAAGATTAACCTGGTCGGACTCTTCAGAAATAAATCAAGTACCTGATATCAACCCTTTTTATATCCCCACTGCTGGGGCACGAGTCTCTTCCTGCATCGCAAGAAGGTTAGGGCATACTCCACCACGGGGGCCAAGTCCGGGTTGGTGGAGGATTGTAAGACAGTGGCGGGCCTTACTGTCAGAAGTTATCAAGCCACCCATAAGGCCTCTGACATGGCTTAACGACTGTCTTTACATGAAAGCCGGCACCGACGGTTTAACGTGCCGGCGTGGTCAGCCATCCAGCATCTGACCGCGCCTGTTATTGCTTAACTCAAGTGATTGATCACTAGCGCTTCGAGTGTGCAAGTGAATCCGAAATTAAGCCTATAAGATTAGGATACTTGTAGACTTATAACTTTAGCACTGATAGTCTAAAACAAGGGACTGAATAACTATTTAGTTATACATTTAATGGTTCAAATAGCATTTATTTTATTATGTAAAATATTAAAATATTATGATTATTGTTGTTATTGAATATTTTGTCTTTTGGAACTACTTTCGTATGCAGCACACATCCGGAATCACCTACTAGAGTTTTTGTCAAAAGAGACGACTCGAGCTCCGTATCGATTTTTAAAAACCTATTAGAGGCTGAAGTAAAGAGGTTCGAAATTTCAGTGATGCCGGTAAGTCGCCCATTGACTCAGTTGGGAGAGCGCTGGCACGGTTAGCCAGAGGTCGCGGGTTCGAGTCCCGGCATGGGTGGAGTTTTTAGCCTCTAAATAGGTTTCTAAAAATGATCCTTAGCACGGTTTAGTACCTTAAAAAAAGAATATAATCCGTATCTATTCACCATGATTAAGCTGTTTAAAAAAGAGCGAAAAGTGGTCGGACTCGTCCGGAACAAAATAATCAAGTAAGTGACTCCGGAATTAATTTACGAACTGTTTCCCTCCCTCTCTCACACAATACGGTCGGCATTATTGTAAAATCGAGAACGAAATAATGGATAAAAATGTTTTAATACAATCTATTTATTCTTACTTGTCCAATTTAGTAAACAAGATTCTAACCTTAAAATTGAGATAAGATAGATAGAGAACACTTTATTGTACATAAAAAAGGAAATTACACAGGTATTTCTTAACCTAAGAGTACAGACGGCGGCCTTATCACTAAAAGTGATCTCTAAAGATCTCTAAGTGATCTCTATTAGATGCCTAAACTAGACATTTTCTCGCAAATTCATGAACTATGTTTATAAAATTGGCAGCGTGTTATCTAAAAGAGTGTTCCAAGTTACTTCATTTATGGAAATATGGCAGTTTTGGACTAAAAAGTCACAGTTTCAGGGTAGAATCTTGTTTACTAAATTGGACAAGTAAGAATAAATAGACTGTAGAATATGAGAGGACACGTTAATAGATAAATAAACGTGGTATTATTTTCCAGGACTAATACTTTTCATAATATACCAGTCGAAAAGTCAATATAATTCAACTAGCTTTTGCCCGCGACTCCGTGCGTGTGGACTTTAGTAGCTACAAAATTTTGCAACCCCGTTCACTCCCCTAAGGGTTAAATTAAGAAAAACGGCGAAACACGTGTTTAATCAATTGTGTTGAAGAGTATTTATTTTGAGTTTCAAGAAAATTAGACAACATCCTTTATACCTCCCATACAAATTTTGGTAACGCTTTTCGCCCCCTTAGGGATTGAATTTCAAAAAATGCGAACTTATTCCTTGCCTTCTTTATATAGAGACCCTCTGTGCAAAATTTCAGCTTCCTAGGTCCAACGCCTTGGGCTGGGCGTTGATGGGTCAGTCAGTCAGGACTTTGAATTTTATTTATATAGATATATAACCAGCCGAATAGGCTATAAAGTCACGTGGTACTGAAATGCGCCAAAAAAAATCGCCTTCGCTATGAAGTCACTCCCTAAATTAATAAGAAGCGTTTATCAATAATCGAGTTATCTCGGAAAACTATGATTTTATGCATCTGCAATATGAAATATGAAAACAATTAATATCAATGAAAAAACTAAATGTAAACTAAACGTTTTTATTGATTTACTAGCTGACCCAGCGAACTTCGTACCGCCTAAAAGTAGATTCTTTCATTTTATTTTAATTTTTCTCTTCGTAAGAACCATCCTGGTACTTCAATGAATATTCTAAAAAAAGAATTAGCGAAATCTGTTCAGCTGCTCTCGAGATTTGCGCTTTCCAACACATTCAGCGATTCATTTTTATATTATGTCAATCAATCAATCAAATCAAAAGCCTTTATTCTACTACTATAAGGTGACAAAGCATTACATTTCGAATGTGTTTCTTATAATCAATTTCAAAATAAAATAACTTTAAAATATCCAATTAAATTATAAATTAAATGATCTTAAAGCTCATTGAACATCTTAAATAAATAATCCTACATAAATAACAATCAATTATAGTCGTTAAAATATATATCTATTCACTATATTTCGTTATAATTTATTTCATTATAATTGATTTAATTTTGGAGTACATTGAACTGAATATATTATGTACAGAAGATTAACTTTTTTTTGCATTTATGGCGATCTCGAAAACCCTCAAAAAAATATTTTTACGTTTTTATTTTATCACTTTTATTATGTTCCTATATCTTCTATAATGTAAAAACAATGTCACTCCAATCTAAGTGTGAGGCAGGTTTCTTATTTTCTAGCCCCTATCTTAATTCTTTGGAAGGTATAGGCCATACTCCACCACGGGGCCAAGTCCGAATTGGTGGTAGCTTGCAAAACTAGTGTAGTCTGTTAGCTTTTAGAATATACCTCGGGCTCTAGAGTAGGCTTCGGTTTTCGCCAATTTTCGCCGGTTTTCTTACTGATAATCGAGTTCTGATTTCGAAATTAAGTGTCATATTAGTTCCGATATTTTTATTACACGAATATATTCGATTCTATCCGATAGTAGCCGAGGTATAGGTATTATAAAAGCTAACAGAGTGCTTAGTGCGAGTTTGACAGATCCAATCGAATAACTTTACTACCGCGTTAATCGAGCATTGAGTAGTGAGTATGAGTAAGTTAACCGTTCGAACTGGCAAAACGCTGTACAACTCGCACTCGCGTTTATTCGTGTTTTGGCTGGTAAACGTGTTCACTTCTCAACGTAAACCATTACAACTCGCACTCAGCAATTTTAATTTCCATACTTGTCGCTAGGTGGCGCTTCCTCGATGCCATAGAAATATGAGTTTACGTTAACGCGATCGAGTAGTTAAAAAACTCGCACTAAGCCCTCAGACTATAGCTAGTCTTACTGTCAGAAGTTTTTCAAGCCGCCCTAAGGCCTGTGACTCGGCTATATATTTTATTTTACACAATATTTTACATCTAGAAATTATCAAATTAAACCAGCTGTCCGGAATTACTAATACTAACATTTAAATTATCTTTTAATATTACCAAACATTTGAAAAAAATCACAAAACAATAAATTATGACATGTCACGAAACTTAGGACCCTTCCTACCTCTTGTCACACTTTGTTCCTGATGGTCCCTCGAAACACTCTCAAGACCGAGCTGAAGCTGGTTTTTTATTCCCAAGGCTTTATTTTTATCTATTACGTTTCAAAAATACACATTTCATTCGTTCACTGCTACGTGATTCGTGAAGAAGAATAATTCGTCTTAAGAGGGTTTTAGTGGGATCGACTTTTTACAAATTAGGTTAGGTTTTGCCATGATTAAAAAATACTATCTACCGCCAAAGATTCGAGGCTTAATTCCACAACGAGTCATTCATTGTTATCACCGTAATTGTTTTCTATGTAGTAAACCAATTCCACTGCGATTTTATTGTTAGATTGAATTTTATCATATTTTATTAAGTCTGTACAGACGACGTGATTGCATATTAGTAACTGTATACATTCTATAACTGACAAGAATTTTGTATGATGGCTGACCACTGAGTTATGCTCGTGAACGAGTGCTGTTCGTGTGTCTGGCCGCAGCACTAAGTTATTGATGGCAATCACGGAATCTTATCATAGGTCGCAGTCGCAACTGATGTATTAGGTTAAGATGACTTGGGAAAAGGTGGTCAGTGTGGAGTTTTTTTTCCCCACTGCCTTTTCTCTACTACCGTACGGCCCGAAGGCAGAGGCTCTCACTTTCACTTTATTTTGTACCTACTGCCATTCAGCAAACAGAATGAAAATTCTTTACGTCGAAATAAAATTGAATTGAGTTATGCGCAGCAACTCCTGCGGGAATTCCTTCCTTTACAATCACGACAAAAATTAGTAGGTATATAGAATTTGACGGCTGATTGGAGTAGGATTTGGTGCGCCTAATACAGGGGAATTCTGGATGTCATTTAATAACAATTAAAACAGTTAAGTGTATGATGTTTTAATTCCTAGATATTCCCCAATAAATCAAATATCATTAAGTCGTATGAAGTAATATGTATTTATAAGGCAAATAAAAGATTTATTTTTGTTTTTCGCTTGTTTTTTCTTTACAGACATTTGGAGTTTTATTTGTAAACTTTTCTCTCTAAAACAGTCTTTTTTACAAAAACACAATTCCCTAGAAGAATCTAAAGTGCCAACTAAAATAGTCTGTATAATAGTCTGTGCTGGAGATTATATAAATTAACCACAGATGAAATAAGACGCCTTTAGGAGTGCCTTCTGAGCACTGATGTATTTAAATACGTGCTTCTGAGGGTTTTGAGGGCTCCACCACAGACTATTTCATTTTTATCAGCGTTTTTCGAGTGTTTTCATAAATAAGATCCTGTTTTGGAGAAATGTGGACAATAAAGCTCTAAACTTAAGGTACTCTTAAAACCACGATTCCTTAAAGCTCCTGTAATAGGCAGTTTAAATAGTCTGCAGTAAACGTAAATGTAATCACAGATTAAAAATTAAAACTGCCTCATGGAGTGTTTCAGAGGAATCGCGTTTTAATTAATTGTTATTAATTAAAACGCGATTCACTCACACTGACTCACACTGGTTCATTGCTGTGAACCTAAGAGTAAATAAGTATGCCTCAAAAAGGTCTGATGAAAAAATCAATAAGTGCTAGGTGCCTACTTTTTCATTGTGTGACCGACTACCACACAAGACAATGCTGCGTGTGCAAACATCAACGCAGCGCTGATTTTCAGCACATCCCACATCCGGAGTATTTGCTAGCAATGAGTAATTTTCTGACAGCTCCTAAAAATTGTTCCAATCTCGCTACTAGATGGCGATGCTGTCTACGTACGTAAAAGTGGTTATATACTCTTTGGTACCTACAATCACTATCTATTGTGTCTAGACGGAACACAGAGTATATCACTATATGAGACGGAATGACAAAAGTTCACAGATTACAGATATATTGTGAAAAAAACGTAGATAGAGTAGTTTTACTCCCTCTACGGAAAAAAATCAAGTTAAGTTTTATCAGAGCCATCTGTCGGAGTTTCAAGAACTATTTTTTTTTATTTGCTTTAGGAAAATCCCTCATTGACACGTTGACTGCAACTAGCCAATATTAGAAATAAAAAATATACTTTATACAGAATAGGTCTAAAGTAGACTGCATACACACATGACATTTAGCGCAAATTAAGCACAAGCAAGTAGGGACTATGATTGTTAAGAATAATAATGTCAGTAGCATGTAGATGGCACCACTGGAATCGGAAAATCCCTGGGGAGAGGAAAAATACAAATTTGTGACAGGCACCCAAGTGGGTAGAAGGACAATTTACATAAGGTGCATATTTTAGGGGTATTGACCTGTTTATCCAGGAGTAACTTTTTTAATGCGTTTCTTTTTTCCTTAACTTTTTTCTCTTTTAATACCACTCACATCGTAATATATATTTGTTTCGTCAATCTTTCTTCCTTCATCTTCTCCACATAGCCAACCAACGCAACATTCCTTTCTTAATTCTAGTCACTACATCCTCTTTTAGTTCACAACGTTCTATAATCAGACTACTGCGTATCCTGTCATTCAAAGTAACACTACACATAGGTACCTACTTCTCAGGGACCTCATTTCTACTGCATTAATTCTACTTACTCTCGATGTTGCAAATTAATCTAAATTGATGCTGCCGGTGCTACAGCTGACCAGAAAACGTATATTATATACGAACCACAACGACTCCTGGGCAATTTATTGCCGTCGCATTCGCATAATGATAATTATTACACCGCTTTGGCTTGTACGCAACATTTATATGCGACAAATCACGTGCTGTTATTGCATCGTCATAAGGTGCTTAATCGCTCGTGAAATGGATGGAATGATTAAAGACGTCAAGGGACGTTTGATTGTATATTTTTAGGTGTTTCACGCGCCATGATTGTAACGTCTATTTTTGTCGTTTCACGTTGTCGGATTGTGTTGATTGAAGTTCGTTGATTCTTTGTGACGTTTTGATAAACAGAACATTGTGCAAGATAGATAGATAGAATATTCTTTATTGCATGTACACCAAGGATTACATAAGAGACTTATAAAATAACAGTACAGTACAAGTGGCGGCCTTATTACTAAAAGTAATTTCTTCCAGACAACCATTGACGGAAAAGAAGAAACGGAAACTGAAATACGGGTAGTCGGCGCAACTAAACAATATTAGATAACATATTATTTTATAGTTGATACACATACATAAACGATACATAAATATGAAATTGATACGCAAGGTTCCGTAATTAAGGTCTGTTTTTTAATTTGATGCAAAAAAATACCAAAGATTAAGCCTCGCCATGCCGCTGGCCTTCTCGGTACTCTACCGACCGACGCGCGTGAAAATATTTTATTTAAAATTTGTTTTTGGTTTAGTTTCATTTCTGAAATAAAAACGTTTAATTTCATTTCATTTCTACATTTCCAATTACCTAATGTATTAATGTTTATTCATTTTTATGACGATAAGTAATTGTAAATAACTACTTAATTCGATAAAAATTAAGAACTTGTTTTAAAAAATAAAGGTCGTTATGAACGACGTCCTCACTGCTGGGGCACGGTTAAGAATCTTCCTGCAACGCAGGAAAGTTAGGCCATACTCCACCACGGGGGCCAAGTCTAGGTTGGAATAGGATTGTAAGACAGAGCGTAGAGGATTGAAAGACGGAGAAAAGCGTTTTTCGCAATTTCAGTGGAGTTTGCCAATGCTCACCAAATCCTAAGCGCTCCCCTCAGATCATCTGAGGCGCTCCCATTCCTTTAACCACAGAACTACCCTTAACTGTCAAATTCCGAATTGTCAAAATTGCGCGCGGACAACCATATTGCAAGAAAGAAAAAAAAGTTAGGCACTTACTTTTTTTTCAGGCTTTAACTGCCAGTACTCCTCAATGCGATAACTTATTGCGCAACACACATTTTGCTTAAAAACGAACAGTGTGTGCGGGCGTCGAACCTCAGGCCTACAGTTGGCAGAGTCGCCAATATTCTTTATGTATCTGCCGACGACATAATGACATGCCAATGACATATTCTTTCACGCATGCGGCTATAAATGCGTCCGAAAACTAAACTAGCAACCTTAGGGGCCTTCACTAAAGTACAACTCTGAATAACGGTGTTAGGTACGGACAAGATCCTCCTGATTCCTCTAAAACTCTCCTCAAATGCCGTTCAAATTGCCTGTGCTAGTATTTTTTTTTGTACACTTTATTGCACACGAAACATTAAAGCCGCGTTTTCACGGTCTTAGTGGACTCGGACCGAGTGCGCCATCCGCGTAAACTAATGCTTCTGATTGGCTATTTTGGTGTTGTCACGAAAAACCGTCCAATCAGAAGCATTAGTTTACTCGGATGGCGCACTCTGGCCTTAAAAGCACATTAGGTAGGTACATTAGAAATAACATGTACAAAGGTGAGCTTATCTCTGCAAGAGATCTCTTCCAGCAAACCTCGGAGAGTCGGAGCAGCAGTAAAAATCGGGTCTCTATACATGTACCTACAAAATAAACTACATGGACTGCAAAAACTCTTAACAATAACCTAAGCAGCTAGTCTTTCACCGATTCCTGTCTGTGGTAAAGGAAAAGACTACAAGGTCCAGTGACGTCTTCACTCCCACTGGATGAGTGAAAGGGATCACTACAGTGCCTGGGACATTGTCAATACCTATAGATATATTTGCATTTGAAAGAAATACATCGAGTGAGTGAGAAGCGCTCGTGGCCTAGTCGAACCGAGTGATTGGAATCAATCACTTGAATTAAGCAACAACAGACGCGGTCAGGTGCTGGATGGGTGACCATCCGGTGACTATCACTAGTGGCATTTCTTTCGAGCGCTGCCGTGCTTCGCAGGGCACGTTAAGGCGTTGGTTCCAGCTATCATGTACACGCCATGTCAGAGGCCTTAAGGGCGGCTTGATAACTTCTGACAGTAAGGCCCGCCACTGTCTTACAATCCTCCACCAACCCGGACTTGGCCCCCGTGGTGGAGTATGGCCTAACCTCCCTGCGATGGCGAAAGAGATCCGTGGCCCTCCAGTGAGAACATACCAGGGTTGATATCGAATAATAGGGCCAGGAAGTACCTACAACTATCAAAACTAATAACCCACACATGTTATATTGATCAGCGTACGCGCAGTCGGTTACATGATGACACACTTCTGTCACGAAGCAAAGTGTACCAAAGTCGTACGGGGATGCAAAATTAAGTTTCTAAAGTGCAAGCAAGAGCTAGGCGTTTGAACCCGCACGGACAAGAATAGAGCTGCATGCAGACGCTTTGGGACAGCTGGTGGGCGCAGGGGAATGAATAGAGTCGGTGTTTATTACAATTTTTTTTATAGATTTTGTAGGTCGGAGATGATATAAACCACTTGATGCAGTATGTACAGATGCGCGTTTTACGCAACACCTAACTCTGACGCATTTACAATATTTACTACAATACGTAAACAATTTCTGATGACCCTATTTATGTCCACACTGCTAAAGGAAGGGTTTCTTCCTGTATCACAGGAAGGTTACTCCACTCCGGGGGACGGGTAGGTGGAGGATTGTAAGACAGTGGCGGTCTTACTATCTGAAGTTATCAAGCCGCCCCGTAAGGCCTCTGACATGGCGTGTACATGACAGCTGGCACCAACGCCTTAACGTGCCCTGCAAAGCACGGCAGCGCTCGGAAGAAAAGCCACTAGTGGTGGTCACGGGATGGTCACCCATCCAGCACCTGACCGCGTCTGTTGTTGCTTAGGTAACAAGAGGCTTAACCTATAAATAATATGCGACACTATTACTGCTTTAAAAAACGGCGAAATCGTTGGCCAGCTCTTGATGCCAATGTTATTGCCATCATGATGGCCGCTGGAAGCGCACGCAATCGCACGTGCCCTAGTCCTTCTTGCAGCTGTGACCAGGATAAAACCTTCATGGTGCCACCACATTTCGTGTAGGTATATTGAGGAATTTACACAAAAAATGTTTTGAATATGTATATGTTACAAGTTACTAACTTCGTAGCTCTGTTAAAATTAATAAATTTGCCGCCGCTGTTGGGAATTAAGGTAATTACGTTTTAACTAATAAATAATCCCGATTAGACTAGTTTAATATGTATGTATGAGTATCGCGAATCATTGAGAAATTATCATTAATTCTTTCATAATGGCGTCGAGACGTCTCTATAGTTTTTCCTGGGAAACCTAGCAAAATGCACTAGGCGAATAATACGCACCAGTATGTCCTGCAGCAGTCAAACAAAACCATTGGCTCAGCTGTTAATAATAATTTAAAAAAAACGAAAAAAATATCCCAACTATCTCTCCAAAGTTTTGTGTAAAAATCGTGAGTTCTACAAAACCCGTAAAAAACAAAATATTGACTGTTTGAAAATAGAATAGAAAAAAATAGGCCAATGTTTTTCGCGCGTGTGTGTGTTGCAATCTCTTGTTGTTTGTTTGTGTGCGTCGATTGTTTATTTATAGTGCTATTAGCGATTGATTTAGGACAATAAAATTGATCGATTTCTCCGTAAACTTATTGAAACTAGAATTACAACTACGGTTTTTCACTTTTGTACGGATAGCGAAGTGAAAGCGCTTTTTGTGTTCTCGATGGAATCAAAATAATTCAAATTAGTAAAAATGATCCTCTTTGCTCAACTTTTTGGTTTTAATTAGGTTTTTTACTAGCAATTTTTTTTCTATGTAGCCTATACAGGGCACAGACCTCTCGGAGAGAGCGTATATGGGATTAACTAACCACGCGTACCTACCGCGGATTGGCAATTTCAAGCGCTGAGCTATTTGAACACCTGAGAAACTCAGGTTTCCTCCAAAGTAAATGTTTCAATATAATATATTTCGATATATTATTATGTAAAATGTAAATATAGACTAATAATTGTCTGAAATAAATAAACTGAATTATCATCGTCATTATAGCTAACACTATAATTACTAATTGAACGCTCGAGCCTCTCCAACAATTTCATAATCATTCGTATGCGTGTGTCAGCTGAAACTTAATACAACATTCATTATACATATTCTATTATCACATCTGTCTGCTGGCATCGTTTTAAGAACAAAGGCCAGATGCAGGTTTGACATTTAGACACTGCTACAGGTAGCCAAGATGTTCTGCTAGTCAGCTATTTGTATTTTAATGACCTAATTTTGGTTGATTTTGCCGCGCGGTAGGCCGCAAGCCAGTTCCTGGTGGAGTGGGCCGTTGGGCAAGTGAGTGATTGCAAATTGCAATTTACTTTGCATATAAAAAAAAGTTAAATATTGCCTAAATTTTTTTAAACATCTCATATCGGCAAAAAAATTAACTTACAATATAAAAAAAATCAAAGATGGCGTGGTGAAAAAAAAAACGTTCGAAACTCAGTGACGCAACTAAGTTCGCAAAACCCCATCGTTTGACAGCGCGCCAAAAACCCCTTGAAAACTCGCAAAGTTCGCGCCAAAACCGCGGCGCGTGTGCCATGAGCTCCCGCCACGACTCGGAGAGTGATTGTGGCTCCTCCAGCTCGGAAGAGGACGTGGATTCAGGAATAGCTGACGAACCACCGTCGGAGGGGAAAAAGGATACCGACTGCATGGATCTCTCGGAGTTTTTTACATACTGGTGAGTTCTTTTTATTTTTTAACTTTGTCTATGATTTTAAGGAAACGGAGGTAGCTTATGTTTGGTATTGGATGACTGGAGATTGTAACCTTTTTCCACAATTTTTGCTTTTTTTTTCAATCTGTTCTGTTTATTTTATAACTGCAAGTAGAAAAAAAGTCCTGTATTGTAGCAAGAGAGTAATACTGTCAAAATGCAAAAGAAACTAGAGAGGGTTTTTGTTTATTAGTAGGTACAGGATCAGAATGAAAATGCTTTAAAAAGGTTACAAGATGACTTGTAATATTTCCAAAAGGTAAGGACAAGCTTTAAAAAAATGATTTAAAATATAAAATAAAAAATAGGTACCTATTGTACTTTAACAATAAAAAAACCAATAGATTTAGTTTTCCTTGAATTTGGAAAGTAAAACGGGTGTTTAGGTAGGTAAACATAGGATTTATTTACGAGATAACTCAAGTATTGCATTTATAAGCGCTTCACGCACGCCCTGTCTGTCGTAGAGTATCTCCTAATTAGTCTGTGGTCATCGAATCAATGTGTTGTTTTCGTACTGTAATTCTAACGTGGAAGGTAGTTTACAACATATATTTTTTGAATGTCATGAATTTAAACCTCAGCGTGAAATATTTTTAGGAAAGTGTTGTAAAATTTTGAATATCTCACGTCAACGATTTTTAGGTTATAACGTTCAAAAACTTTTGTCTCACGCAGAAATATATGTACCTATATTTGAATTCATTTCTTCATCCGCAAAGAATATTTAATCCAAATTAGTTTACTCTTCAATTTTAGTTTAGGTTAATCCTAGATTAGTTTCATAAATGTAAAATAGTATAAGTTAGGACTTAAGTTTCGTACATGGTCCTGTAAAATAAAAATATTAAAAAAAAAAATGTGTTGTTTTCAAGTTAGCAAATAAACCTGTAGATGCTAAAGTAATTCTGATTTATTCCATCAAATATCTTGTAAGTTCTAGTTGGAGGAAAAACCGACAACGCCTGTATAATTTTCGTGGTCCCGTCGTGTTTCGCCGTTTTGTCGAAACTGCTTGCTATTTTAGTCTCGAAGGTCTCTCCCGAGTCCGCTTTTGTACTGTTATTTCCACCAAATCAATATTTCCTGTCGCTACCAAAGGAGGTATTAGGTACCAAACGGGAAGAAAATAACAATGTACGTAATACAGAGAATATTGTAAAGAGGTTCGAAATTTCACTGATGCCGTGAGTCGCCCATTGGCTCAATTGGTAGAGCGCTGGTACGGATAGCCAGAGGTTGCGGGTTCGAATCCCGGCATGGGTGAAATTTTTAGCCTCTAAATAGGTTTTTAAAAGAAAATAACAGCCATTGGTAACACGGTTACTAATTGAGAATTGCTTTTAAATTAAATACCTACCGTTTTGGTAACAGTGCGACTTAACAAACTGGTATTATATTCTTTTAAAAATCCCAGTATAACAGCTGTGTCACCACAGGAAAAGATGTCCCCAGTATGTACCTAACAGTGTAACATACCGGCAACAAAGGTCAGGAAGGGATAGTGGTAGTGGTGAAGGATTATGACTACAGGAGTTTTTCTTTGTGGTATGAAACTAATAGGGAAAAGAGTCCAACTAGCTCCAGGATGGAAAACCAGGGCCTCAATTCCGTTAGTGTATTGTAGTACAATGACAGATACCTGGTCCTGTCACGTGACGTGTTTTTTCATACCATTGGCTACTACAAGATTTGATGCGTTAATCCAATAATCCCCATGTAAAATCCACACTGATGGGGATTTGTGAACTTTTTGTCCACAAATCCCCATAGCCAGTACCTACCAAGAAACGCCAATGGGGATTTGTGAACAAAATGTTCAGAAATCCCCATCAATGTGGATTTCTGAACATTGCGGATTAGTGGCACCATTGAATTTGAAGTAAGGATAGAAGATCATTCAATAGCTTTTTTCGGATCCTGGCGCTGACGTCGCTTCTCGGTAAAATTTGTGACTAACTTATTACATTTTCTGTATAATAACGAAATTGAACCACATTTCCCTAATAGTTTATTTTTTTATAAATTAATATTAAAAAATCCAATGATTTAATCAATAAGTTATTAAGATCGAGATAACTTAATTATTTTAATCAATCTTTCGTAACACAGTCAGCTACCGTACTTGATAATGAGTTGCTTGTGCCCAATCTCACTAGTCTATGCTACTCCACGTTAGATGGCGCTAATAGAAATAATTGGGCCACACAGAAGGGACTGGGGCGCGCGCAGACATCACTGATTAAACCGTTCGCAGATAGTAAATGTCACGGATATCCGTGGTAAATGTTTAGAAATTTTCGAAAACGATACACGAAAATATACCTCATGGATGGTTCACAGATATTTCACATTTTGCAAAATAGGTGGAAGAAATATTTTTTTTTAAGGTTTCTAGTACAAGATCGATTAAGCTATGTTGGTACATCTTTTAATTTTTATGTGATTTATTGACAAATAAGTTGCTTAAAACTTTACTAAAAACGGTACCGATTATTATGGCAGCTTTCTATAAGAACTCGTGGTCGCAGTTTGTACCCCCTAGTTTTTGAATTCGCAACTTGCTGTTGAGGAACAGTCGACAGCATATCACCTTTACATTTTATAATGTCTTGGAATAATTAACTACATAAACAATAATTAACTATAGCCCTTTAAGTATAACTTCCAACTAAAACATAGATTTTAGGGTTCCGTACCAGAGGGTAAAAACGGGACCCAATTGCTAAGATGGTATGTCCGTCTGTCGGTCTGTCCCCAAGCTGAACGTAAACTCTCATGAACCGTGTAGCTACAGTTGATATTTTTATAGATGATGTACATATTTATTTAATGAAAGTCATTTCCATTTTAACCGACTTCAAAAGAGGTTATCACATCGACGCGTATGTTAATTATTTTTCACTATGTTTTCGCATTATCTTCGTCAAATCTTAACCTATTTCGATATTTTTTTTTGTTCTACTAGGTATAGCGTCCCATTGGTCCCATTTTAATTTGGTGAAGATGTCATGAAGACTTTGAGAGATGGAGAAAAGAACTTTTCAATGGACAGCAGCAAATAAGGCCTAATGAGGCCCATTCATAAATAATATGCATATGTTTCATAAAATATAATATAAAAGCTGTCCCAGGGTAATTTGGTGATGTTCTGATGAAGACTTTCAGAGATGGGAATTTAGAACTTCAAATTTAAGTAAAAAAAATCACTTTGTTCATCAAATACTTTCATTAAGTAGCACATTATCTGGTGGACATTGTTACGAAGTTCATCAGCTCAAATGTAGTTCTTGAGAGGTTTTAAGTTTCTAATCTAGATAAAAATATGCCGTTTTCAGTTAACCAGAATTTAAGTCAAAATATACAATTTTACTGTCGTGGTTATTAGTTCCTTAGTCAAAAATATACTATAGGCATGCGTAGTTATAAAAGTCACAATATCTATTTAGTTTCATACGAGTTTCACAAGTCAGTCAGTGATTAAAACGGTATAAAACGAAAATATGTTTACGCAGAGGACAAATACAGCGCTGGTGCACAAAAGTGTATTTTGCATGGGCCCTGTAATTTATAATAAGCTGTCTAGTGCATTTAGAGACCTGGACTTAGGCTTGTTCAAGCACAAATAAAAAAATATATTATTTAAAAACTGCTATCATACAATAATCGAATTTCTGACTGATAATTATATTGATTAAAATAAGTATAACAATGATATACTATTTGATATTATCCCCGTGACCTCTCTTGTTTGACATTTTTACTTATTATCGCATGGAATGTTATTTTTTTTATGTTCTTGACATTTTAAATTCTTGATGTTAATATAATAGGTCAATCAAATTAAAAAAAATCCAGGAATTAATTTCCAGAAAGCTGGATATCATTTTATACCATCATTTGATCTTAAATGCGTGTAATGCGAATTCGCACGGTCCCAGGAGGTGAGCTCGACTTTTGGGGGCCAAAAAACCGCGAACTTCTCACACTTTCTTTCAGTTTTGTGCTTCTAGCTCGGAAACGGTACTTTGGACTGGAATCTTCGTTATTGCAATATTAAAGAGAGTTAAATTTTGCGTTGTATGATTGTCTTCTTCTTCAGGCTATATTATGGAGTCCACTGCTGGACATAGCCCTCCCCTAGTGATGACCAGAGCGGCCTGTCTTATACCATCATTGGGGGTTAATGCCCATAATCCCCACGCTGGGCATGCGGGTTGAGGATCGCAGATTGGTGGCATTGTACTGCAGGGGGCGCTGCTGCCCACCCCCCAGTTTGTGTCCCTTAGTCACCTTTTACGACACCCGCGGGAAGAATTTGGGTTGGTGCTATTCGTTAAGCCGAAACCACACAGCATGATTGTCTAAAACTTTAAATTCGATTTATTGGGATAGCCGAAATCAAAAGTTGTGAACCGGAACTTATTTACGTGCAAATTTACATTTTGCGAATTTTCAAGACCATATTTCTTTGAAACTGATACTCTTACTTCTATTGAAATACCCATAAGACAAACATTGTAGAGAATAAAATTTCACATTATACCTAAAAACTATTTTTATTTAATCTTTTCAGAGCACTCTCCACCAGCCTCTATACCACGTATCATGCGTCTGAACCAATTTTCAAAACATTTATTCCAGTCCTCCGCAGACACCTCTTCCACGGCCTTCTCAAACGCTGCTAGCGCGTCTTCCGGCGATGAAAACTGTATCCCTTTGAGCAGATTTTTTATTTTAGGCAGTAAAAAGAAGTCACACGGAACCTAATCAGGACTGTAAGGAGGGTCTCCTAAGACTCTGATCTGTGTGGAGTCCAGGAAGTCCCTCGTTTTGATCGCAGTGTGCGCGGGCGCGTTGTCGTGGTGAAGAAGGACCCCGCGGAGCCCGTTGTTCAATCGCTTGTTGCTCAATTCAGAAAAAAACTTCTGGCAGGCATTTTGTGTTATACCATTCAGCGTTTAATGACTTTGTTTAATTTCAAAGTTACGTACATTTGAGAATTTGTAGTTGCAATACCACTCGCTAACGGTGAAGGAAAACATCGTGAGGAAACCCGCGGCCTGGTTGGCTCCGCACGTATTGACTAGTCTTTCCTGTGGGCTAGGCCGACTAAGCTGTCAGGATGGTATAGGTGCTGGGCAAGCCTACACCATCTATAAAACCATGTCCCAGGCACTACAGCGTCGGAGTGGGCCCTTCACCCATCTAGTGTGAGTGAAGATACCACTGGACGCTGTATAAATCATCTCATTAAGTAGATGCAAAAAGGCCAATATTATTATTATTCAGCGTTGATGCTGCTTTGGTCTCAAAGTGGAATTGAAGTTAGGTACCCCGTCAAAGTGAAGAAACTATAAAAAAAATCCTGCGCTCCTCGATCGCTTCACTTTCGTAGGCGTTGGTTCATTTTGAAACAACCAAACTGTCGACTGATGCTTTGTTTCTGGATCATATTGAGAAATCCAGGATTCGTCACCTGTCACAGTGTCGTAAACGCGCCGTGACGAGCCAGCATCAAATTTTTGAAACAAATCACGGCACCAATCCACACGGGCCTGCTTCTGAGCTTCGGTGAGGTTGTGCGGCACCCAGCGGAAAATTATTCTCCTTACGGGAAGGTGCTTGTGCAAAATCTTGTGAACACTTCCTGAACCAATCTGCAGTGTATGCTGAATCTCTTCGTACCTACTTAATTCGTCTGTTTTCTTGAATTATTTTTTTTACTGCCAGCAAACTTTCTTCGGTGACAGCCGTGATAGGACCACCACTCCTTTGTTCATTCCCTCAAAGTAAGATGACCGCGTTTGAACTCGCTATACCAGCGGTAGATGGTTGTTTTTGAAGGTCCTTCATTCATAAAAGCAATTCGAAGTCGATCACATGACTCATCAGGTCTTAAGCCACATTTGAAATAGTATAAAATCATAGCACGAAAATGTTCTGAATGCCGATCCATTTTGGCTCTCAAAAAATGCGGAGGGAAATTTGAAAATCGAACAGTAGTATTTTTACTTTTAAATAAATGACGTTTTCATAACAACTACTAGTGGCCAATGTCTTATACATAAAAACTATTTTTCAAAACTTTCTGAGTGGCCTGCTATAGACAACTCAACTTTCAAATTCAGTTATTATCTAAGACTATATTTGCATGAATTCAAAATTATACTTTTTTCATTTTGCGGATTTTCCGTTAGTATGAGGTGTGAAGTCTACATTTAAGGCAATTTGAGGGTAAGGAACATTTCAATGCAACATTTTAAGGACGCGGTCAGAAAACTAGAGATTCGAAGTAGGTATTGTGAATGAAAAACAATTTTACGCAAGTGATCTTTAATTAGTACCTTAGGAAGCAATAGAAACATTAAAAATGAATGTGACATTGATAAAATATATAGATATGCAGCACAGCATTCAAGTTCCCATTTTCTTAGTTGTTGAAATTACCCGGTTCACAACTTTTGATTTCAGATATACCACTAAGCCTAATTACTTGTAAATTTCTATATTACTTGTTACTATAAATTCTTCTTAGTCTGTACCTACGCTCTACTGAGCAGTCGTGGTCTTCAAAAAAAGGCTTCATTATAGGCTAATGTTGCGTGTCTCACGATGTCTCGCCGACGTTTACAATATTTACAGAATATTTCGTTGTATTCACTTCAAAAATAAATAATTTAATTAATAATAGTACCTACGGAACCCTTCGTGCGCAAGTCGGACTCGGACTTGGCCAGTTGATTTTTTTACTTACTATGCTTGCTTGCTAGATACCGATTTGGTACCTAATCCATAATTATACAAATTAGACATATTCATGCCTGCTCACACACTTGGTTCATTCATCGCATGGGTGCTATAAAACTATTATAACGAAGAACTAATTATTTTAGATCTTCTACAAATGTAGTTTGTTGTAGATTCAACACTAGTAATTTGTATCTTTTTATATTTACATCAGCTCTTCTAAATAGGTAGATCAGATTTCTGTTGGTAGAAAGTTAAAACAAACGCAATCATTTTTCGTCCAACGAACGATTGCGCTCGGGGTGCCAGGCGACGTTGCCAAGTAGTGCGGGGTGAGTACCTAGGCGACGCGTCGTTGCCAAGTTGCCCTAGCAACATCTCTGCATCCATCGCCGTGTGTGGGAGCGTGTTTTACTTTTGAGAGTAGGTATGTTCTGCGTAAGATTGTAAACGTAGGTAGTGGTTATATACTCTGATTGTAAGCACGTGATATGTGAGTAAGCTACCTATGCTCTGGGTATCTGCCTTAGTTAAAATTAATATAGATAGTAAATAATCTAGGAGCCCGCGCGACACATTAGCACACTAGCTAAAACGGCGAGGGCTATTGTCTGTCTTTGTGTTGTCTCACCGGCCCGGCACCGGCTCGCGACTCCGGGGCCGGTCGGCGCCGCACGGTGGGCTGAGAATCACGTTTCAAAGATATATGAACTTGAGTTTTCAAGTGTCACTTTTTTCTCTCGAAATAGGTTTTATTACTCATTATCATTACTATACTAAACAATGTGATGAGAGACTATTTAGAGAGCAAACGGATGTGTAAGAATTTTTCGAAGAAAAATTTTTATGGAGCTGACATGAAAAGTCAAAAATCCCGCAATGTCTAAAGACCAAGACATTCAACCAATGTGTCTTGCCCATCCTCACTTACGGGGCCGAAACATGGACGCTCACAAAACAGAACATGCACCGAGTTAAAGTAGCACAGAGAGCTATGGAGCGTTCCATGTTGGGCCTTAGACTCGTAGATCGGGTTCCAAATATCGTTATTCGACGTAAAACGAAGGTTGACGATGTAGGGGACCGGATCTCGAGACTAAAGTGGAGGTGGGCGGGGCACTTGGCAAGGCGGGAAGACGGCAGGTGGACCAGAGCAGTCACAGAGTGGCGGCCGAGAACGGGAAAGCGGTCGGTGGGCAGACCAGCGGCCCGATGGTCAGACGATGTGGCAGAGTCAGTGGAGGGTCCTTGGATGAGGATGGCGAGAGACCGTGAGGCTTGGCATAATGGGGAAAAGGCCTATACCCAGCAGTGGGCAGCGGTGGGCTGATGATGATGATGATGATGACATGAAAAGTGGCTATAGCTCTGGAATCGCAAGTTTGGCCGTAATATCCTTGGAGATGAAAAAGTGCTATTTATTTGTGATTTTTCGGCATACTTTTTATAGCAGTGCCCTTTGCGATTTTTTTAAAATTAATAATGTGTATTTTATACTTAAATGACTAGTTAGACCAACTTTAGATATACCCTATACCATATGCCCTAGCCTATGAAATTAAAATTAGGCGTGTTATATATAATGTACATATTATCCCTTTATTTTGTAAAGGGATAATATGTACATTAGACGACATTCACCAAAGTAAGAAAGGTTTTAATAAAATACCAATTTTTCAAAATATATTTTTACTAATTGCACATTCACTGACCACGAACTGGCAGACGCCAAGTAGGACACCTACCAGTTCGCTCGACCGATGATCCCAAAAATATCGCTGGTGGTGCTTGGTTGAGGATTGCTGAGGATAGAGTAATGTGGCTTGCCCTGGGAGAGGCCTATATGCAGCAGTGGACAAATACAGGCTGATTGATTGCACATTAAATATAAAGACCGTTTCTTTATCATGAATTCCCAAAAACGTTAATATCACTTTAATAATTCGTAAAACAAGTCTTATTAATTAAACACATAATGTATATGCTCAGTTTTAATTTCATAGACTAGGGTACAGGAATATCTAACTACGCATAATCAGGACACAAAAGCATTAGAACTACTCATTTTAGTACAAAGTACACATTATAATTATATTTTTAAAAATCGCAATACGATTTTAATAAAATCGCTTCGAAAAATTCTTACGCGTCCGTTTGCTCTATAAATTGTCTCTCATCACATTGTTTAGTGTAGTAATGAGTAATAAAACCTATTTCGAGAGAAAAAAGTGACACTTGAAAACTCAAGTTCCTAGAGTCCCGCCGGTGCCGTCACCGGGGGTAGCAAGCAATATTTTTTCAAGTTATTTAAGCGTCTATCTTCATATTTTCACAATTAATATTAACAATAACATCATGTATGATGACTAAATCACCGAATTAGTTAATAACACCTGAGGTATACTAGGAATTGGAGTTTGATTACCATTAGGGGTATTGTAGTTGCGTATAAATGGAAGGTAAAATATTTTATGTGCTCATTGACATTTTGTCCTGCTAAAAAAACATACTTACCCAAATCATAAAGAGAAAAATATGGAATCGCAAGTCTGACAACTAAACTTGACTTGTTCGTGGTTTTGAAGCAGTGTGGAAAGCTAAGCAACTACTCTACTTTGTTGGAAAAAGTTGTATCGCTATTGAACCTTCATCATCTGTCCGATGAAGATCTTGATATACTTCGAGAATTCTGTCGAAGATTCAGTCAACAAGTTACCAAGAGATAGAAGACAGCAAATAGAAACCAGGATATTTTCAGAAAAAAATATGAAAACTGGCTCGTAATGTGTATTGACTGGCCATGTTGTGTTGTTTCACATATTATACCAGATGGAACAGCTTCGGTATGCCAAGAAGGCATAAGTTCTTGCACTGAAGTACCATTTGGATCTTTGGGAGCAAAACAAAGGAAAAGGAGGCTACAACATGAAAGTCATGAAGACACCGATGAATCAATCTGTGTTACAATAGAAAATTTGAAGAAAGAAGGAAACGAATGTTTAGGCAAAGTAATTTAAGAAGAATCCTGAAGAAGCAGTAAAAATCTATAACGATATAGAAATGAAGAAATTAAAGAAAACTACAGTTACGCCAGAAAAAGCGCTAGGCCTTTTATTTTCTCTGGGATTATCAAAGTGGAAATATATTACACTGAGAGAGATGACAATGCGTGAGGGCTTAACAGACTTTCACCCATCGTATTACAAGATTCAGCAAGCCAAGTCAAGCTGTTATCCTCCCGATCAGGCTTTCATTATAAATGACACCATGGCGAAACTAGATCTGCAAGCTCTGTTGAATATAACCATACAACAAATTTTGAAAACCTTACCAGAACTGTCTGCTTACATGGGTAAAACACTGGTTTTGTTATCCAAGTGGGGTTTCGACGGTTCATCAAACCAAAGCAGATACAATCAAAGCATTGAAGGAGGTGAAACAGATGAATCTCTGTTTATGACAACACTTGTTCCGCTGCAGTTATCTAACGGGACTGAAGTTATATGGAAAAACCCGAAGCCATGCTCAGTTTTCTACTGTAGACCTGTACAGTTTCTTTTCGCAAAAGAAAGCGAGTCTCTCGTAAAAGAAGAAATGAAGAAAATGGAAGAGGAAATAGCTGCATTGGTGCCCTCAGAATGCAGAAATATAAAAATAAATCATGATCTAGTCATGACTATGATCGACGGAAAAGTTTGCAGTTATTTATCCGAAGCTCTTTCCAGTGCAGTTTGCTATTTATGTCTAGCAAAACCGAGCGAGATGAACAATATTGATGCAGTAATACGAAGAGAAGTAGCCAACAACATGTTAAAATTCGGCTTATCTCCGTTACATGCCCAAATTAACTGCATGGAATGTTTGCTACATATAGCATACAGACTGGAGTTGAAGACTTGGGCAGTAAGAGGAGATAAAGATAAGGCTGTCATACTGACCAAAAAGCAGTTGCTGCAAGAACGATTCCAACAGAAGCTTGGTCTTCTTGTGGACGTGGCCAAACAGAGCTCTGGAACAACGAACGATAGAAATAACGCACGAAAATTCTTCGATGACCCAAAACAGACAGCCGAGATAACAGGAGTGGATGAAGAATTGATTAGAAGATTTGCAGTCATACTTCAAGCCATTACATCTGGTGAAGAAATAAACGTCGACAAGTACAAAGAATATGGCCGAAGTACTGCAGAAAGGTACCTGGACCAATACAGCTGGTACTATATGCCAGCTACAGTGCACAAGTTGCTAATCCATGGTGCTGAAATTATAAGGAACTCCTTGGTTCCTACTGGGATCTTATCTGAAGAAGCATCCAAAGCTCGCAACAAAGATTTTCGATGTTAACGAGAATTTCACTCGCGAAAGAACACCAGGAAGAATTCAAACGAAGATGTCATCAAAAGGATGCTTCTCACTTCTGATCCTTTTATTTCTTCAATGCGACCAGTTATGAGGATAGCTTTAAAGAAAAAAATGAGTCAAGAAGCAGTGGATCTTTAGGTATTACAACGACATCATATTGAGTTCTGTAACGTCGAAAATATTGAAAGTGACACAGATTCCGAGAAAGAAACTGATTTATATGAATAATTTATATGATTTTTGTTTGCAATATGTTATTGTAATTCTTTTATTTATATTTTTTATACATTGATTTCTTTACTTGTCTTTTATGTACCTATTTTAATGTAAAGGATTCATAGCTAGTATTTTATTCATGTAGTTTTAAAGGCTTATTTTTTATGTTTACATGATTTAACATTTTTAAAATGTATGTGTGTTTTAAAATGTAACTTGGACTTATTTCATGTATCTTTGTAAATATTTTATGCTTGTGTTTTTCCTCGTGTACAATAAAGAATATTCATATCTTATTTGATTTTCATGTGTATAATTTGTTCGCATATGACAATGTTTTAGAACAGTATTTAAGTAGTTATACTGTATGATTCTTTATAATTATAAAGAATCCTTAATTAAGGAAGGTACATAATTTGACAAACACAAAATATACGCTTAAATACCTTAAAAAAATATTTTAAATGCATTTAATTTTTTTTCGACCAAAGTCGCACGAGTGCGCCCATAGTGCAGTATGTCAAAAAATCCATAAAAATGCAGGCGGCCTTAATCGTGCTGAAGGAAATAACGGGCAAGTGTGCGATAATCAAGTTATGGCCAATTTTATAGTAACTTCCATACATTTTTTTTAACCAAGTGGAAAAAAAGTACTTGCACAAAGGTAAACATACTGCACTTCAAATATGTTGAAAGATTAGCCTTCCTAAGTGGATTCCTGTGAAAAAAAAAATAACAATTCAAAATTCGATCTCTAAGTCTATGGGGAGCGATTTTCAGCCCACCGTGCGGAGGGTGAGACTCGTATTTCGTATCGGCGTCGTAGGTGTAAAAGATATAACAAATATAGTCGACGGCTTGGACGATACCATTGTTATATCTACGCGTTTTACTTTACGTGTCGTCGTGTTGAAGTCCGTGTCAGCACTGTACCACTCACCGGGCGTAACCCGGCATCGACACCGGCACAATGGAAAAACGAAACCCGGCACCGGTGCCTGATGCCTGTGCAACGGCCATGCCGGTGTGCCGTGCCGGTCCGGGCCGATGAGTCGAAACACGCCCAATGCCGATGCCGGCGTGACGACGACGACGACGGCTCCCGGCGCGGCTCGAGCAGCAGGTCGCTAGCTGCTGCACTATAACGTCTAAGGCAGGCGGCTACCTCGTTCTTCATCAAATTTTAAAGAAAGTCTATGGTGTAATTATCTCAATTTCTGCTCAGCGTAAATCGTTTCGTAATCTTACTTTAAACAATTTAATAACTTTACTACATCGAGGGTAGCATAAATGAAAAATCAGTAAGTTTTATGGGGAATATAATTACAGGGAAAGTACACATTACCTAAACTTAAAACATAAAGTGTGTTGAACTTATGGGTAGTATCAATCAGGGAACGTGTCAACCGGATATTCTGAGCTTCACTTACAACAATTAATAAAATAGAAAATCTCATATTCAATAACTTATAAGTTTATAAATAACCCATACCATAATATTAACCTCACACCTGCATTCCAATGGGGTAGACAGGCACCAAGGACTGCCACTTGCCACGATCCTGACAGATTACCTTCGCTTCATCAACATTCATTAGTCGTTACATGCACTCACGTCAGTTCCGGTTACTTTTTATCTTCCATTTGCTAATACATTCCTTATCTGGTCGAAGTATGTGGGACGTCCCTTACCGGCCCTTCCACCCACATTCGCCATGTATATTTGTTTCATCAATATTTCTTCCTTCATCCTCTCCACATATATCACAGTACAATGAAGGTGTAGCTGATGCGTGCGTTTGCTTCTATGCAGAGTTAGCTGGCAACGGCGCATATTAAAATCATGGGCCATAATCACAGCAGAAATTGGTAAAAATATCAGCCAGCTCCCATATGGATGGACAGATATGATTTTTAATGGAATACTAAATTGATTGGAATAGTTTGTAGCAGTACCTACCTACCTCTCGATAGGATACTGGTCTTAGGCTCTATTTCACAATGTTCAAATAAAGATAAAGATATTTATTGGGTCACAGACATCGGTATACATGTAAAGTTAGGCTAGTTTACAGGCAAGTTCCAGATAAGCTATCCGCAACCAGGGCTGCTGTTTATTCTAAATTTAAATATTTTTTTCTATATTGTGTGTGTTCGTTTATGGCTTCAAATTTAGAACAAACAGCAGCCCTGGTTGCGGATAGCATATCCGGAACTTTATCTGCAGATTGTGAAACAGACCCTTACCCTACCCGAAAATAACTTAAACAAAATCTCGCAGCGTTGGGAAGTGTTTGCGATGGACTAGTAAAGGTTTTTCAATAACATAACATTTACATACAGGCACATACATTGCTTCTGGCCCCACACTAGGATACCCTGTGTCGTGGGAACCAGAAACAACGACATCACAAACATGTAAACGTCCAAGACCTGGGGTTTTTTTTTGTTCCCAGCCGGGATTCGAACCCGGGACCTCCTGCATGGCAGGTAGATGCACTACCGTTACGCCACAGAGGTCGTCTAATTATTATTAATAATTGTTTAAACCAGCGTTTCTTACTCTTTTTTGTACAAGCATCTCTTATGGTTTTTGCCACCAAGCACAATTTTAAGGACCTCCTTAATAATAGAAGCAGCAATATATTTCGAAACATTTATTGTAGTACAGTCAAAAAATATACTTTTTTCATAATAAAATAGGTAAATGTGAAGGTTCGTGCTTGTGGGGTAGGCGGCGGCGTGTGTAGCAATTACGAAACTTTTGGTGGCATTTATTTATGATTGTTAAATGGTCTATTGATAAGACTTCGGTAGAAGTTCGACCATTTTGTTGCGAAGTCGCCCATAATAATACTGAGGAGAGTGCGAACATGCAAAGTTGATGTGCTGTCGACTGCACTGTGCAGGTAGGTCGGTGTGTGTGGTACCCAAATGGACTAAGGTACCTTTGAGGGAGTTGTCTAAGTATTGGCTTGATAAGATCACAATCAGCGACCACAGGGCAGGTCTATACACGGAGGATGACGAAGTCTGGGTTACTGTTGCATGTTGAAAGCACTGATATCATTCACTAGAAGTTGTTGGTGGGTAAAGGTGGGTTACATTTCTTGCTGCTTGCTTTAAAATTCTGTTTTATAGACCCAATGCACTAATTCCGCAATATACTTTTTCCACAGATTTGAAATGTGTGATTTTTTCACATAGGTATTGTATTTTCTGAATTATCTCTCAAACAAACAATGTTTTTCCTATATTTATCCCATCCGTGGGTTGTCAATTTTATGGCAGATTAGATTTTCCCTAAGGACTTACAAGAACACAGAACAATTAAACCATACAAGAACCAAACGTAGGTACTCTGTGTCTAGAATTGAACTGTCAATTCTCTGCTCGCTACTGGCTACTAGAGTACACTGCTAAAATGTTTTACGTTTTGCTAGTCACCGCCAGATGTCAATAGTAAACTCGTGAAAACTATTAACAATGCCATCTAGCGGTTTTAGACAAAGCGCTCTACACGTATTTTTCGGCTTTGCGCGCATTTTCAGTGGCGGCCTCTGGGCCCGGCGCGGTTTTTTGGGATCCGATTTGCTTGTATGGGAATGGGTTTCTATGCTTACTTCAAATTCAATGGTGGCACCACCCGATTTGATGCGTGAACGCACGTAGACTTGAAGCGACAACGAAATGAAATCAGCGTCTTCATGCAGTTTATATTGTACTAAAATGCACTAGCAGATGCAAGCCCCTGATACGATTTCTACCTTATTATCACAATGCACATTTCCACGAGACAACTAAGAAAAGACATTTATTTTCTTAAACGTGTAATATAAAAATACAATGTACCATAAACAAACTTATCCTAACACTATTCTACAACCTGGACACCGTCATACATTTGCGCACCTTCGACCACTTGAACGCCACTGCCGTCCACTACGTTCACGCCACCCCAGCTGCCGTCAACGACTTGAACGCCATCCACGACTTGAACTCCGTCAGCTACTTGAACTCCGTCAACAACTTGAACGCCATCCACGACCTGAACGCCGTCAGAAACTTGAACTCCGTCAACAACCTGAACTCCATCCACGACTTGAACGCCGTCCGCGACTTGAACGCCATCCACGACTTGAACTCCGTCTACGACTTGGACCTCCATTGTGGTGTGTTCGTGCAAAATGTATACGCGACCAAACCGAGTTAATTTTCATAAGCCATTGGAACGTACTTAGATATGGAGGGCCCATTTTGATTTAGATAGCAAAAAGTACGGTTAGACTAGTTAAGTTGTGAACTAAAGCCAAGGATGTTATAACCACGTTCTTGACTGAAGATCAGTGTTTTTCCAAGAAACATCCTTGTGTTTTTCTTATGGTTTGATGTAATCAATATTTACATTTATATTTTTATATCTATATTTATGTTTGAAGCGCTCGTGGCCTAGTCGAACTGAGTGATTGGAATCAATCACTTGAGCTAAGCAACAATTTAACAGGCGCGGCCAGGTGCAGGATGGATGACCATCCCGTGACTACCGCTAGTGGCATTTTTCCCAGCGCTTCCGTGCTCCCCATGGCACCTTACGCCGTTGGTGCCGGCTGTCACGTAAAGGCTTGATAACTTATGACAGTAAGGCCCGCCACTGTCTTACAATCCTCTACCAACCCAGCCTTGGCCCCTGTGGTGGAGTATGGCCTAACCTTCCTGCGATGCAGGAAGACACCCGTGCCCCAGCAGTGCGGACATACAAGGGTTGATATCGATAATCTAGTGGGATAGATTATTATATCATTGTTACATACTCGTATCCTTAGTCAGATTTTGGCCCAAGTCCTATAGTTTAGAAGCCGCGCCCCGATATCTTATCTAGCTGATTTCTGCGAATGTCTACTAATCTGTTGTTTAAGTTAGTTATCTATGGCGTGTATCTAGACGCCCACCAGAAATGTAGGTAGGTACCTATTGTATAGTCGGCAGCACGTCAACCTTTACTTCTTTTTTTAATATAGTATCTTTTTTCTTTTTCGTCGTGTCCTCATAATTGAGGGACGTGACTATGGGGCAGCTTCCGCCACCAGCTCTCTCCATTCGTTCCGATTATGCGCCAGATGTATGGCTACTTGTAGGGTCCCTCCCGAAGCTTTCGTTCTGGTGTCTGTCCAACGGACGCTCGTCCTCTGCTTCGTTTCCCGTTCGCACGGCCGGCGATAATAACATAATATTCCAGGTTATCTGGCCCGCGTCGGATGGCATGGCCGAAGAACTTCTAGATGCGTTGGGAACAGATTGTGGGAAGCCTCGTGTTTATCTAAAGTTTCCGTCACTGTAAAGTATGCTTTTCTACAATTGAATTTAATTAAATTAATATGACCCCTGACCATAAAAAGCGCTTGTCAGATTCTCGGTCCCTGTATATGTATTATGTAAACTCAGTTAATTAAGTATAAAAAGACTAGAATAGTCTAAGTTTGGAGATTTCTTGTCCACTTTTTATCCAAAACTAGCTGACCCAGCGAACTTCGTACCGCCTATCAGTCGATTCTTATTTTTTTATTCTTCTCTCCGTAAGAACCACTTCTCTCATACTTCAAGGAATATTCTAAAAAAAGAATTAACGAAATCGGTTCAGCTGCTCTCGAGATTTGCGCTTAACAAGACATTCAGCGATTCATTTTTATATTATAGAGTGAAACAGTTTGAAATACAAATTAAATAAAAAAAAATTATTCAAAGTTTCGCAGAAACTGGAAAGGGGATTTAAAAATCTTTCGTCGTGCCTATTGCTGGCGCTAGTTGGCAGCAGGCAGGGCTTTAGGGGCGACTTTGCAACAACAATTTGAATGTTGACCAGCTTAAGACTGTACCTTCATACTAAAAAAAAATCCAAATCCACGTAGAGCTCGATAAACCACTACCGAGGTACGTTAAATAAAAAATTATGATTCCGCACCAGATAAAATTATTTCTCTTCTAATTGCAGTTTGATGTAGATGATAAATAGATAACGCTTTATTGTGTAATGAGAAAAAACATTAGCCGTTTTAGAAACAACATAACCTCACGCCTGTATCCCAGAGGGGTAGCGATATTGGCAGATTACCTTCGCTTTATCAACGTTCATAAGACGCACGCCGGTTCCAGGTACTTGTTATCTTCCCCTTTGCTACATACAATACATCCCCTATCCCCATCTTAGAAAAACAACGAATGCTGTGTGAGCCTTTAATTGGCAACCTTATAAGGCTGAAACTGTAAGCACTAATTAAGTAAAACTGTTTTGTAAGAGGGCCGTTGGCTCACTTATAAAATAAAAATAATAATTACCTGCAGTTTATTTCGATATCAACCCTTGTATGTCCCCACTGCTGGGGCACGGGTCTCTTGCTGCATCGCAGGAAGGTTAGGCCATACTCCACCACGGGGGTCAAGTTCGGGTTGGTGGAGGATTGTAAGACAGTGGCGGGCCCTATTGTCAGAAGTTATCAAGCCGCCCGTAAGGCCTCTGACATGGCTTAACGACTGCCATTACATGACAGCCGGCACCAATGACTTAACGTGCCTTGTGAAGCACGGAAGCGCTCGGAAAAATGCCACTAGCGTTAGTCACGGGACAGTCACCCATCCTGCACCAGACCGCGACTGTTGTTGCTTAACTCAAGTGCTAGGCTCGACTAGGCCACGAACGCTTCGCGCGCCGTTTATTAATTTAAATTTAAACACAACTATCACTAACTAGCTGGTGCCCGCGACTTCGTCTGCGCTGGATTTTCCGAGTACTTACGATAAGGGGGAAGTATATTTTGGCAATTTGGACAATTCACATAATATCTTTATAAATTGTAGCCTATGTGTTATTCTGATGTATAAGCTATATTAATGTAAAGTTTCATTAAAAACCATTCAGTAGTTTTTACGTGAATGAATTACAAACTTCCATCCGACCATACATACAAACTTTCGCGATTATAATATTAGTTGGATTAACTTAACAATATCCACATATTCATAAGTAGGTACTAGGTATATATAAAAGTCTGGACCGCTGCCATTGAGAGAGTCCCTCCCTCTGGATGGCCAGTTTGAGTCCACTTGTACGATAATGGAAAGCTTCATGATTTTGGTGTGTTAAAATTAAACGTCTTATCTAATTCCGATTTAAAACGTAGGTACCTAAGTTGACAGGCGATAATCACAGCTATTCCAAATACAGTAAAGTCTACCGGCACGTTATCTTGCTAAGCCTCTGCCAACCCAAACTGGCGATGAATCAAGGTAACTTATTAAGTAATTCGATAAATTCTTTCAAGTATTTCATATTGTTGTTATAAATGTGATAGTGATAGTTTAAAAGCGTCACATTTTTTGGGTTATTACTTAAATGAAAATAAACAATAGTACCATGACGATTTAAAATTTTTACTTAATTATTTAAAGTAGGTATTCTTAGAGTTAAGCCAAGACAGAAGACTTAGAGTGGCTTGAAAACTTCTGACAGTAAGACCAGCCACTAGTCTTGCAAGCCTCCACCAATCCGGACTTGGCCCCCGGGTTGATGGAGAATTTTAAGACAGTGGCGGGCCTTACTGTCAGAAGTTATCAAGCCGCCCATAAGGCATATGGGTTAACGACTGCCATAACATGACAGCCGGCACCGGCGGCTTAACGTGCCTAGCGAAGCACAGAAGCGCTGGGAAAAAAGACACTAGCTCCTGACCTGTTGTTGCTTAACACAAGTGATTGATTCTAATCACTCGAAATGAAATAAAAAGGTTTTATCTGGTCTCTTCCTGTATCGCAGGAAGGGTAGGCCATACTCCACCACGGGGGTCAAGTTCGGGTTGGTGGAAGATTGTAAGACAGTGGCGGGCCCTACTGTCAGAAGTTATCAAGCCGCCCGTAAGGCCTCTGAGATGGCTTAACGACTGCCATTAAAAGACAACCAGCACCAACGGCTTAACGTGCCTTGCGAAGCGCTCGGAAAATATGCCACTAGCGGTAGTTACGGGACGGTCACCCATCCAGAGTGACATCCATTCCAATCACTCGGTTCGACTGGCCTCGAGCGCTTCTCATTTACCCTAGAATCCTTTAATATATATGTATTACATGGTATGAACATCGCGAGTCTTTCAGAAATGTATGTATGACGGCCTCTGTGGCGCCGCGGTAGCGCACCTGCCTAACATGCAAGGGGTCCCGGGTTCGATCACCGGCTGGGAAAAAAAACCCCAGGTCTTGGATGTTTACATGTTTGTGATGTCGTTGTTTCTGGTTCCCACGACACAGGGTATCCTAGTGTGGGGCCAGAAGCAATGTATGTGCCTGTATGTAAATGTTATGCTATGTTATGTCTAGGCGGGAAGCTCTCTGATAGAGGCGCAAATGGGGTACTCAGAGAAACCGGCCAGGGCCACAGGTTGCACGTCGCTTGCGCCTATGATACACTCTTAGGACAAACTCTGCGTAAGTCTAGTCTGTCATTTTCTTCTGTCTCACCCAGTCTCGGGTCTCTACTGCCCCCGATACGAAAGTGCGTTCAACTGCAAAACGAAACGCAAGTTTTCGTTCGCAAATAATCTTTCTATTTGTGTTTAGTAATATGACGCGACGGGCTGTGTGCTTGGTGATGCTGGCCGGCTGGCCGCACGCTCCATTGTGAGTTTCTGCCCTTCTATTACGTAACATTCCACTCTATCGAGTTAGACGACGCCAAAGTGTCAAAATATGTAGGCATTTGACAGCTGGAGTAAGTAGCTGAAAAAAGTAAAAAATAACGTCACTTAAACCAGTGAATATTTACTTAATAGAACTCCTGGTCAAGTCTCACGAAATATGATAAACAGAAATTTTTCTGAACGAAATTTCATTTCAAATGTTAAAATTCATGGTGTTCCTTTCATTTCTGATAGTATGTTATTTAGCATAAAATAATCCTTATGATGAAGCCTTCCGATCGGTGTGATAAAGCTACAGGGTAATTTTTTTCTCGTGTAGCGGGTTCGATTCCCGGTTCTTCCGTAAAATTATTTAAAAATCTATGAATGCAGTTTAGATTGATTTTGAAATTAAAAATTATGTCTTCTTTCAGTAAAATGTTCCATCTACAATATTAAAGGTACTTTCCCTCCATGTGGCATAGCCGTGGGACGCCCTGTATACGTATCTACCTATTCCATGTAACTACCTGTTTAATTAAAGCAACTCGTGTGCTGAGTTAAAGAGAAAGATATCAAAATCGAAATACTTTATTAAATCGCAGAAATTAAGACAAGATGAGTGGCCTAATTGCGTATGCGCACAATTTCAGAATTGGCTCACAGTCGCTCAGAGTGCTTAGTGCGAGTTTTTTAACTACTCGATCGCGTTAACGTAAACTCATATTTCTATGGCATCGAGGAAGCGCCACCTAGCGACAAGTATGGAAATTAAAATTGCGGAGTGCGAGTTGTAATGGTTTACGTTGAGAAGTGAACACGTTTACCAGCCAAAACACGAATAAACGCGAGTGCGAGTTGTACTGTGACAGCTAGCGTTTTGCCAGTTCGAACGGTTAACTTACTCATATGCATACTCACTAATCAATGCTCAATTAACGCGGTAGTAATGTTATTCGATTGAATCTGTCAAACTCGCACTAAGCACTCAGGCGTCTCCAATCCTCTACTCAAAACTCAAATTACAAACTAATTTGATAGTTAACTAAATTTTTATGAAGAAAAAAGTAATATACGGGTCGAATTGATGTCCTCCACCTTTTGTAAATAGTTTAAAAATTTGGCAATGTTAAAAAAAGAATATTATTAGAAAACTAGCCATTGAATCTGAGGCCACTTGCGCAATTAAAGTAAACTCCCAGCGGTACCTAATTAACTCCACGACACTTGTCTTGACCATGCCATTCATGATATTGTTAGCTAGGAATAGAGAAAAGCAGTTTTTCAAAGGGATATGTAAAAGATAAAAAGAAAACTTTGTAGTTTTTAAAATTGGACTGTAAAACGCGACAGCAACCTTAGACAATGGGCGCTAAATAGGGCTGATGTCAGGTCTGTCACATCATTAGTCCAACGGCAAACGTCATAGTCTGATTGTTTTTATAATACTGCAGGTCTGCAGCATTTTATTGACAAATTGTCGCCCCCCGCTCTTCCCTACTACTAAGCCATGCGTCCGCCGCTGGACTGGCTTTAGAAGACATTTCCAGCCAGTCTTTCGACGCCAACCCGACGCGCGGACGCGGACGCGACAAAACGAAAATAGAACTTTCTCCTTCGAACTGTTGATTCACAGGGAAAAGAAAAAAAACTATTCGCTTTCGAACGAAAAAAAGTTCATTTGCTGGGAAAATGGAGTGAAAATCAAAATGGCCGCGCTGTCAAAATTTTCCCGCCGGCGCGTTCGAAAAGTTAACGAAAAGTGTTGGTAAACAAAAGAAAAGTGACAGTGCATTGTTTTTTTTGTAAGAAAATTTTTCTGCGTCTTCGAACTTCCTTCTAAGTTTATTTTGGGAGTGCAAAGAAAATAGTTTACACCGACATCCGTGCAGGTTTTAAAAGTACTTCTTGGTGATTAGTACCCTTTTATCCTCAAAACGGATGTAATGCGGTATAATATGCATAAATATAGTAGAGTCAGTCTGTCTGACCTTGCTCTTGACTCAAAGTGTGCCAAAAGACGAGTTTAGTCTAACTGATTTACATAGAAACCACATCTCAGAGCGGTATACTTTTGCGTCGTTTCGTTTTTCGAGAAAGCCTTTTTACTATAAAACGTTGTGGATTAAAAGAGGATGTAGTGAGTAGAATTGAGAATAAAGGAAAATAAAGCAAATAGACTAAAGAAATTTTATCGATCAAATGTGGGTGGAAGGGCCGGTAATGGTGAATGTGGGTGGACGAGCGGGTAAGAGACGTCCAAAGCGGACATACTTGAGTCAAAATATAGACAGGATGTATTAGTAAAAGGCAAGATAAAAGGTAGGTGTTAACTTCGGTGGACTATTTTAAAAACCTATTTAGAGGCTAAAAATTCCACCCATACCGGGATTTGAACCCGAGGCCACTGGCAATCCGTGCCAGCGCTCTTTCATTTCATTATTTCCTTATTCTTTCCAACAGCTAATAGGCGACTCACCGGCATCAGTAAAATTTCGAACCTCTTTACAATATTCTCTGTATTACGTAAGGTAAACTGTATTGAAAACGGAAGAAATACCTACTAAGGAAAACGCTAATATTAGATTTAATGGAAAATTAACAAAAATGTGACAGTAAAAACATACAATAATAAAAAGGAGGTAAAACTGTCCGCAACAGTGATACGTACTCTAAGGCTGGGCGCATGTTGAGACGCAGGCGACGCACCACAGCGCAGCGCAGAGCAGCGCAGATTTTGTAAAGCATGGAACGTCATTGAGCTACGTACGCTGCGGCGCAGGCACGTGCGACGCTGACATGTGTCTGCCCTGCTCTGCGTCTCATTGTAGTGCCGGCACAGATTATTGCGCGACGCGGGGCGTGTTTACTAACAATTTTGATGCAATGACAGCATACTCAATTTAATAAGTTCGCTGTGAAACTTGTTTGTATGATACAAATCATCAAGACTATTCAAAAAAGACATTGAAGTTATTATGGGTGAGAATTGCCAAGGAATGGTGCGAATAGTTGCGTCGCAGCATGCGGTGGGGGCCTATGTCTGCGTCAACTGCTCTGCCGTGTACTGAACTGTGCTGCGCTGTACTGCGTCGCCTGCGTCTCAGCATGCGCCCAGCCTTAACCGGAGTGCGTGCTTGCGACGACTAATGAATCTTGATGTAGCGAAAGAGATTTGTCAGGATCCTGACATGTGGGAGACCCTGGTGTCTGCCTACCCCTCTGGGATATAGGCGTGAGCGTATAATATTATACGCCCTTTGTTTCACTAACCCGTGCTAAGGACAATTTTTAAAAACCTATTTATAGGCTAAATATTCCACCCATGCCGGGACTCGAACCAACCTTTTTTTGTCAACGGACCCCTCAGGAAATCAAGCACCATCGGTTCTTACGCAGAAAAAAAAAATAAGAATCGACTGCTAGGCAGTACGAAGTTCGCTGGGTCAGCTAGTTATGAATAAAAATGCATGATTGGATTATAATAACTTCATATTACAAGGATTCTAGCCGGTATTTTATTTTTTTTTGCATGCTGTGTTCATCTGTAATTGGTTGTGCATCTTGTTTAATACAATATTATCTGAGGTTCGAAATTTCACTGATGCCGGTGAGTCGCCCATTGGCTCAGTTGGAAAGAGCGCTGGCACGGATAGCCAGAGGTCGCGGGTTCGAATCCCGGCATGGGTGGAATTTTTAGCCTCTAAATAGGTTGTTACAATATTATCTCTTCTCTTTTTAGCATGTAAGGAAGTCGCAACTGTTGACGAACCTAATAAATAAAATAAAGTGACACACAACTCACACAGCTTGAGAAGTTGGTTGACTAGCAACTTTCCTTCAGACTAGTCCACCACACCCGGCTTCACCCGCCAGACCGGTATACAGTTATACAACAATTCGCGGCACAATTATTGATTCACTGTAGAAAGATGTGTCTGTCCGAGCTTTGGGGCGTCTACTGAGGATTCGGAACGGTCGGACGTTTGACCATTAAATTTGTACGTAATACAGAGAATATTGTAAAGAGGTTCGAAATTTCACTGATGCCGTGAGTCGCCCATTGGCTCAATTGATAGAGCGCTGGTACGGATAGCCAGAGGTTGCGGGTTCGAATCCCGGCATGGGTGAAATTTTTAGCCTCTAAATAGGTTTTTAAAATTTGTTCGCGGTTCCAACCACTACCCATAAAAGTCAATGTTAAAATATATCCTTTCCAGAAACGCGGTTCAAAATATGTTTAAAGCACACTTTGTGCCAAAAGTGCAACTATAATATTGATATCAACCTTCTGTACCTCCCCACTGCTGGGGTACGGATATCTTCTTGCATCGCAGGAAGCGTAGGCCTTACTGCACCACGGGGGCCAAGTCCGGGTTGGTGGAGGATTGTAAGGCAGTGACGGGCCTTACTGTAGAAGTTATCAAGCCGCCCATACGTCCTCTGACATGGGTACCAACGGCTTAACGTGCCTTGCGAAGTAAAGAAGCGCTCGGATAAATGCCACTAGTAGTCACAGGATAGTCACCCATCCAGCACATGACCACACCTATTTTTGCTTAACGCTACTGACCACTGTCTTACAATCCTTCACCAACCCGAACTTGGGTCCCGTAGTGGAGTATAGCCTAAGCTTTCTGCGATGCAAGAAGATATCCGTGCCCCAGCAGTGGGGATATACAAAGGGTTGACATCATATATATGTGAAAAGTTACATTCACAGTTACAGACTGGTATAAATTGCTCAGTCTTAGGCTGTAATATAGAGGCTGACGTGCCTCCTGTCTTGGTGTGCAAGTCGGGTACAGCTCTTATGAAGATTTCTAATTTCTCATAGGTTTCACTTTCTTCACCACAAGTTGGTAAATGCTTTCTGGCGATGTTTCCCGATTAGTTTTATTTCACCGTCGACGACCATGGAATGGACTATTAGAACCATGTTTGAGTAGGCCCTTAGTTTTTTTTTCCTTGTAACGGACCGGTTAAAACATTTGATGACCAGTCACTGTGACCTCCGAATCGGTGCCTACAGTGCGAGGCCACAGAGCAAAGGCGTTGGGTGGATGATCTCATAAATTACCCATTACTTTCCCCCGCGGTTTTGCCCACGCCGCTGTCTTCAGAGACTAAAAAGTGGTGTTCTTTCTAAAATGCGCAGTTGAGGTACCCCAATCAGATACTTTCATGTTACATTGTACTTTGAAATTCAGCAAATAGAATGTAAATTCTTTACATTGAAATAAATTGAATTGATAGATACCTAGATACAAAACACGTAATCTTATTTATAAAAAAAGTCGACCCTATAAAACAATCTTGGGACGGAGTTAAAGCCGGTTTAATTCCTCTAACACTCTTAAGTGTTTTAGTGGAAAAGACTTTTTGTAAATAAAACTGTTAGAGTTAATAAGAGTAATTACAGTAATTAAAAGTAAATAATTAGAATTTGTATTTGACTACAATTTTTGATCCAAGGATTATTATCAGATTTGGATGGAGGGTTGATTTATTTCAATAACATCCTTAATTGAAATTAAATTAAAAACCTATTTAGAGGCTAAAAATTTCACCCATGCCGGGGTTCGAACCCGCAACCTCTGGCTATCCGTGCCAGCGCTCTACCAATTGAGCCATTGGGCGACTCACCGGCATCAGTGAAATTTCGAACATCTTTACACTATTTATTCTCTGTATTACGTACAGGCGACATCTGGCTTAAGCAAATTGCATCACTTACATCAATTAAATTTGTCCTTAGCACGGGTTAGTGCATTAAAAATAAAAATAGTGAAATTAACTTACCAAGAGCATTTTTATGTCAAAAAGTAACAGACAAACGAACTCGTATCTTCTTTTTGGTGTAGCGTAGGATGATTTGAGTTTTTTAATGGGGAATTGAATGCCATTCATGTTAACGACGGGCTGTGTGATTTTTGACCGTTACTATTATCCTATGGAATTTTTCCCGTAATAAGACTGTCAAGTACTGTGGGCAGCGCTTGCCGTCGCATATTCTAATATTTCTTAAATAATACAGCCGTAGGTATATTAGACATAATAAATTGTTAACGAATCTAAGAAGAATATTTTATGTAAAACCTATTTAGAGGCTGAAAATTCCACCCATGCCGGAATTCGAACCCGCGACCTCTGGCTATCCGTGCCAGCGCTCTTGCAACTGAGCTAATGGGTGACTCACCGGCATCAGTGAAATTTCGAACCTCTACAATACTCTCTGTATTTATTACGTACAAGGATTTTTAGCCTCTAAAATAGGTTTTAAAAAATTGTCCTTAGCACGGGTTAGTGCTTTAAAAAGAATTAATACTTTATATAGCTATAATATAAGAGAGAGATAAGATAGGTAAAAAACAAATTATTGTTCATACAAAGAATACATTTTTCATTTACAGAGGATAGTCCGTATTCTGGTGGTAAATTACACTATATGATATAGTTACCAGTGACTCCCGCCATATTAAAGATAACACTCGATTACACCCTTGTAAGTCCCTACTGCTGGGGTACGGGTCTCTTCCTGCATGGCAGGAAGCTTTGGCCATACTCTACCACGGGGGCCAAGTCTGGGTTGGTGGAGGATTGTAAGACAGTGGCGGGCCTTACACATAGAAGTTATCGACACAACACAACATTTAAATACAAGCACATACATTACTTCTGGCCCCACACTAGGATACCCTGTGTCGTGGGAACTAGAAACAACGACATCACAAACATGTAAACATCCAAGACCTGGGTTTTTTTTTTGTTCCCAGCCGGGATTCGAACCCGGGACCTCTTGCATGGTAGGCAGACGCGCTACCGCTACGCCACAGAGGTCGTCAAGCCGCCCATAAGGCCTCTGGCATGGCTTAATGACTGCCAGCCGGCACCAATGGCTTAACGTGTCTTACGAGGCACGGAAGCGCTCGGAAAAATGCCACTAGCGGTAGTCACGGGACCCATCCTGCAACTGAACGCGCCTGTTGGTGCTTAACTCAAGTGCTTCACGAGCGCTTCGCTCGCGCAAGAGCTGGTAGCGAGGTACCTACCAGCTCTTGAATCGCCTGACCAGTCGATGAGGCACATCACTGTTTCTTTTTGAAACTTACGCGCCTCGGGTCCCCACGGACTCATCGCTTACCTACTTAGCAAAAAGTGCAATTTATTTATTTTAATTACATTTTTGTGGCAACCCTAATAGTCCGGACTATTTCAGGATATTTGATTCGACATCAATCGGACAGGTGACAGTTCGAGGAATCTTTTTAAATACGGCGTTCCATTTTCGAACATCCGTTTTGGGTAACGCTTTCACATCCTGTCCTTTGAAGCGGCCATCTTGGAATTGGTCCTTTGTTTTTAGTTACTGGCAGGATACAGTGATGGGAATGACATTTCAACTCCCGGCCGGTTTGATCTGGCAATTTTAATTAGCTTATTTTATGGGTGGGTGTTGAATTGTTTAACACCTAATATTTATCGAAATCTTCTTCGAAATTCTTATTTAGGTCACATTGTCCGGCTTTTTGTGAACTCAATAACACTTAAGTTTGCCGAATGACATAATAATGTTAGGTGTATTCATCTACGTAATGAGATGATTTATACGGCATCCAGTGGCATTTTCACTCACACTAGATGGGTGAAGGGACCACTCGAATACTGTAGTGCCTGGGATATGGTTTTTATAGATGGTGTAGGCTTGCCCAGCACCTATACCCTCCTGACAGTCGGGTAAGCCCACAGGAATGACTAGTCAATACGTGCGGAGCCAACCAAGTCGCGGGTTTCCTCACGATGTTTTCCTTCCCGGTTAGCGTGTGGTATTGCGACTACAAATTCGCAAATGTACGTATCTTTGAAATTAAACAAAGTCATGTCCGCACTGGGGATCGAACCCGGGTCTCTCGCTTGCGAGTCCATTGTTCTACCCACTGAGCTACCACCGCTTAGTAACATGTGTTCTAAACAACTATAAAAAAATATAAAAACCTATTTAGAGGCTAAAAATTTCACCCATGCCGAGATTCGAACCCGCAACCTCTGCCTATCCGTACCAGCGCTCTACCAATTGAGCCAATGGGCAACTCACGGCATCAGTGAAATTTCGAACCTCTTTACAATATTCTCTGTATTACGTATAAAAAAATAACATGTGGTAGGCACTTATTCTTCTTCAGGCTATATTATGTACCCACTGCTGGACATAGCCCTCCCCTAATGAGTGCCATAGCGCCCTGTCTTCAGCTTGCCGCATCCAGCATCTGCCGGCAGGTTTTCGCAGATCGTCGTCCCACCTGGCCGGAGGGCGTCCATGTGTAGGCCTGTAACTACATCTTACAGACATACCGACATCGTAGGCATATTCAAATTGGAATCGTAAATATAAAATAATAACAATCATCTCCAAAAGAGCTAGATTGACGTGTCCTTTGTTGACGACATATCGTTGGTAGGTATATCAGGATCGTGGCAAGTGGCAAGCTCAATTTGGTATTCTACAAAGATTGATTAGGACAAATACAGCTAAAGTTCTATGGTCCACTATTTATAAATTCACAAGATTGGCATACTTAGTTTGAATTTATTATTTTCAGTCGAGAATTTAAGTTTCAGTTTCATTTTGTGAATTATTTTTTAACATATCACTTGTTAATAATTTTACTGCTATTGCCTTGTAGACTATCAAATTGAGCTAGCCACTTGCCACGATCCTGATATACCAACGATATGTCGTCAACAAAGGACACGTCAATCTAGCTCTTTTGGAGATGATTACATTGTTATTATTTTATATCTTATCTTCAACATTCGTGAGTCATTACGTGCACTTTTTAGCTTCAGACTAGACACCTATAAACATCTAAAGCGCAGACCTAAATGTATCAAAAGCGATGATCATACGATCCTGAATCGATTTGCAAATAAATTCGGCTAAAATATCGACTCCCGCTGCACTTGAATCGGATAACGTAAATAAATCATACGTCTCTCTATAATCGAAATACATCGGTGAACGAAATTATGCTTGGACGTTTGCCAGGGTCTGATACATGCAGTTTGACGCCTTTTTTGAAGGTGTAACATGACTCCCGGGGATTTAGGAGTTTTCTCGTCACTTTTCTCCTTAACATTGCATTACAAGACAGCCGACATCAACGGCTCAGCGTGCCTAGCGCAGCACGGAAGCGCACGGAAAAATGCCTCTAGCTGTAGTCACGGGATGGTTATCCTTAGGAAAATTAAATAATAATGTATTTTAAAAAACGACGAACAAAGTTATATATTAAAGGTGTCTAGTCGCGATTATTTATTTAGTTAAACTCCGAGACCACGGCAGCTGTAACGCTGCCGAGACGTCGGGAAATAAAGTAACTACGTTTCACCAAATAAATAGTCGCAATTAGACCCTTTTAATGTATAACTATGTAGGTATGAGTATCGTGAATAATTAAGGAATACTAAGACGAACAAAAGTGTCCTTCTCTGAGATGTTTATTTAATTGTTCTGAGGATTAATGAGTAAAATCGTTTTATTTAGTAACTATGGGTAATATAAAATATACAATTCAAAGTTAACATAAATTAAAGTTATAAGTAAATTAGAAACTACTTAATTAATATACACTAATACAAAAACTATTCTATAATTTTATATTTACCTACAAATTAAAACGAAATTGTGGATATCTAAATGGCAAAGCTTTTCTTTGCACACTTAAAAATCATAAAGAAAGCACAAAATTTAAAAAAAAAAAAATATTAGCACTAGTGATGGGTCTTTCCTTGACGTGATTGACGTCTATGATTTTATTACTTTTAATGCACTAACCCGTGCTAAGGACAATTCTAAAAACCTATTTAAAAGCTAAAAATTCCACCCATGCCGGGATTCGAACCCGCAACCTTTGGCTATCAGTGCCAGCGCTCTTTCCAACTGAGCTAATGGGCGACCCACCGGCATCAGAGAAATTTCGAACCTCTTTACAATATTCTCTGTATTACGTACAGGCAGCGACATCTGGCTGAAATAATTTGCATCGCTTGCATCCCCGAGTACCTACTTTGCAGTTAGGTTTTACATCGTAATGATATCCCTGTACCCACATGATTTCTATGATTTCATCATCAACCCGTTATGTCACCACAGAGGGGCACCGGTCTCTACCCAGAGGAAGGTATAGGCCATACTCCACCAAGGGGGCCAAGTCCTTATTGGTGGAGGCCTGCAAGGCTGGTCTAACTGTAAGAAGTTTTCACGCCGCCCTAAGGCCTGTGACTTGGCTTGACGACAGCCATCTATCGACGGCAGCCGGCACCAACTGCTTAACGTGCCTTGCGAAGCACGAACCGCTCCAAACAAATGCCAGTAGCGTTAGTCATCTAATAGACGGTCGTCCATCCATGCACTGAACGCGCCTTACGTTTTAACCTTCGTGATCCTCAGGCAGCGGGGTTACGAGCGATGGATTTATACACTCGCCGAAAGTCGAAAAGCTGCTGGGACGCTTGTGTATCTCACTGTTTCGGGGTGTATGTTTTAGGCAGCCGGGGCTGCTGCCAGCGATCCTGTCTGTTATCTGTCTATGATTTATTTCCTCCGTCATTAAAGGAGAAAGGCGTAATGTTAATATGACGTCATTAATCGGAAGTGAATGCCTATTGAGCTTTAGAATGTAGTTGAATGTAACTTTGATATTTCTTTTAGGGTTGCATAATCTTCTCCCAAATGTATTGTCAGTGGTAAATGCTGTGTGGTATTGTCAACTGGTACAATACCACAACAATAATAATTATGATTACGTACGTACAGTCGACAGCGAATCAACCTACACATTCGACTTGCAAAGTCACTTATCATAACGCAACGGAGTGAATTGCAATGATGTGCTGACGACTGTACAATGGACAGAATATCAACCTTTATTTTTTCGCCAAAAAGTCTCCGTGCCCTTTGATCGTGCCCGAGCCGAGCCTTACTGTCAGAAGTTATCAAGCCGCCCATAAGGCCTTCGACATGGCTTAACGACTGTCATTACATGACAGCCGGCACCAACGGCTTAACGTGCCTTGCAAAGCACGGAAGCGCTCGGAAAAATGCCACTAGCGGTAGTCACGGGACGGTCACCCATTCTGCATCTGACCGCGCCTATTGTGATTTATTGCATTCCATAAGATACAGATGACATTTATAACAAAAATATGTATCTCTGTGGACCCTGTAGGGCACGTCGCATTATAAATTATAGGAGGCCTTTATAAATTAAACCTCTGACCTTTTAATTCTAATTATAGTGTAGTTTTATCAAACGTTATTATATACATGCTATTGCAATACTATAGCAATTGCCTTTATATTAAATGTGTTGTAAAATACTTGGTGTTCGTTACAAATAAACTTTTAATTTGTACCGAACACCAGTTTTTTTCATTGAAACAACCACTACTGTAGATAGATAGATAGAGAACACTTTATCACATCGATATCAACCCTCGTATGTCCCCACTGCTGGGGCACGGGTCTCTTCCTGCATCACAGGAAGCTTCGGCCATACTCCACCACGAGGGCCAAGTCCGGGTTGGTGGAAGATTGTAAGACAGTGGCGGGCCTTACTGTCAGAAGTTATCAAGCCGCCCATAAGGCAATCACATTACACTAATTTATAACATCACATCACACTAATATAATAAAGGCGAAAGTTTGTGAGTGTGTTCTGAGTATGTTTGTTACTTCTTCACGTCTAAACGGCTGGAGGGATTTTAATACAATTTGGAATAGAGTTAGCTGACCCCCTGGATTTACACATAGGCTACGTTTTATTGCGGGAAAATATCTTATTCCCATGGGAAAATCGATGAACCGCGGGTAACACCGCGGGGCACAGCTATTTGAACATAAAAATGAAAATGGAAATGGCACAGATATTTCTTAGCTGTACTAAGGTCCCTTTATTGAACAAGACTCGCCCAACAGCTTTCAGGCGACCTTCGTGAAAATGACGATGGCGTAGTCTCAGTCCAGTGACGTCATATTGCGCGCAAAATATTTACTGGAGGGAAGGCGGAGCGGAAGCGCTAAATCTCGTCCCACGCGCTCAATAAAATCATACATATTTCAAAAAGAGAGTCACTAAACAGGCTGTCGACATGAGAACTCAGCAGAGACAAAAACTAGGAATAGACAAAAAAATCAAATGTTATCAAAAATATTTGAAAAAAGAAGATACGTATGAACATTTTCATCCGAAACGGACGCCTTAAACTGCACCCAAAGATGTTATTTTCTATTCAGTATTTTTTACTCATAATAATTTGTTTATGGCATTTTTGTTTCGTGCCAGGCTACGGCCTTGAGTAAAAAAATAGATTTTCGGTATAACGATAGAAACCTACTTAGGTTACCTACTTGGTTAATAATATAATATGTCAAAAATAGTTTTTTTCTTTTTTCCCAACGACTGCATGCAACGACTTATGAACGTTGATGAAGCGAAGGTGATCTGTCAGGATCGTGGCAAGTGGCAGTCCCTGGTCTCTGCCTGCCCCTCTGGGATACAGGCGTGAGGTTATGTATGTATTCTTTTTTCCCGTTGCGCCTATCTCCGCGTCACTACGTAGTACTTAGATTTTATATTATACATTGACATTAAACATAATGTAAATTCTTTACGCTGAAATACTTTTTTTTTTCAATTTGACTTAATACAACTGATTTCAGTTAATTGCTTACTATTCCCAGCACTTTCTTTTTCTTTTAACATAACATAACATTTACATACAAGCACATACATTGCTTCTGGCCCCACACTAGGATACCCTGTGTCGTGGGAACCAGAAACAGCCACATAACAACCGTGTAAACATCCAAGACCTGGGGTTTTTTTTTGTTTCCATTTTCAATCTTTACATTTCTGTTGTATAGTCGTTTTAACGTAACGATGCATTACCAACAGTTCTTAAATAATTACGTAGTTCGATATCAACCCTTGTATGTCCCCACTGCTGGGGCACGAGTCTCTTCCTGCATCGCAGGAAGGGTAGGCCATACTCCACCACGGGGGCCAAGTCCTGGTTGGTGGAGGATTGTAAGACAGTGGCGGGCCTTACTGTCAGAAGTTATCAAGCCGCCCATAAGGCCTCTGACATGGCTTAACGACTGCCATTATATGACAGCCGGCGCCAACGGCTTAGCGTGCCTTGCGAAGCACGGAAGCGCTCGGAAAAATGCCACTAGCGGTAGTCACGGGACGCTCACGCATCCTACACCTGACCGCGCCTGTTGTTGCTTAACCAAGTGATTGATTCCAATCACTCGGTTCGCCTAGGCCATGAGCGCTTCATATTAAGATCTATTACATAGTTAATAGATCTTAATATTGTATGAATGATGGCCTATACACACTTTTTTATGTAGCCTCTAAACATCCCACTGCAGGGCACAGGCCTTCTGTCAGAGAAAGTACGGGCTTAATTGCCACGCGTGCCCACCACGGATTGGCAATTACAAGATGTATTTGAACACGTCTGCCTCTAGGATTCCTCACGTTGCTTTCCTTCACCGTTACACTATTTTTATTTTTAATGCACTAACCCGTGCTAAGGAACAAATTTAAAAACCTATTTAGAGGCTAAAAATTTCACCCATGCCGGGATTCGAACCCGCAACCTCTGGCTATCCGTACCAGATAGCCAGAGGTTGCGGGTTCGAATCCCGGCATGGGTGAAATTTTTAGCCTCTAAATAGGTTTTTAAATTCCTTCACCGTTGTCACCGGATTGGCAATTTCAGGCGCTGAGGTATTTGAACACCTCATTACACTCGGGTTTCCCTACGATGTTTTCCTTTACATTATTTTTAATGCACTAACCCGTGCTAAGAAAAATTTTTGAAAACCTATTTAGAGGCTAAAAACTCCACCTACGCCGGGACTCGAACCCGCGACCTCTGTCTAACCGTGCCAGCGCTCTCCCAACTGAGCCAATGGGCGACTCACCGGCATCAGTGAAATTTCGAACCTCTTTACAATACTCTCTGTATTACGTACAGGCAGTAACATGCGGCTGAAGTAATTTGCATCATCTATAATATAAAAATGAATCGCTGAATGTGATGGTAAGCGCAAATCTCGGGAGCAGCTGAATTGATTTCGCTAATTCTTTTCTCAGAATATGCCTTGAAGTATAAGGATGGTTCTTACAGAGAGAAAAAAAACCGGCCAAGTGCGAGTCAGACTCGCGCACCGAGGGTTCCGTACAAACCTGTATTATAGACCTGAGTATTTGGTATGAATTTCAATTTAATACCTCTACGCGTTTATGAGGAAATGGGTAGTAAGTTTAAAATTATTAAAAAAATATATCGCACTGCTATTACAATAGTGTCGTAACTCAAAATATGTCGAATTCAATATTAAAGCATCAAAATATGCAGAATTTTTTCGTCTATCCACCAATAAGACCGTGGTAAAAATAGTGCAAGAAATGACCCCGAGATGGCGTTGTAAGTCACTATAGATGGCTGACCGGTAGTAATAGCGGCACCCCCAATACCGCGCCATTTTTAGTTGCCTTCATGACTAGGTAAGTGCGCACGGGTCGGTTCGACCGTAAGACCACACTAAGTCAAATTGTTGCGGTATAGCTGACTCAGGTATGTGAGTTTTGTTTTTGCTATTTAGAGTTAACACATTATAGGTGACTTAATTGTTGAATAAAGTATAAACACGTACGCGTTATTTTTAGTTCCTTCATTATAGTTGATTCATACTTTGGTAAGTCCGAATAACAATTTAAAGTTAGAACGTTATTGTTGGTTTATTTAATACTTTTAGACATAATACACTATTGGTGGTTCAAAACTATTATTACATTTTTTGGTTTATAATCTTAAAATTAGAGGCGTTTCATGTTTATGGTTGACTTAGTTGGATAGCATGGTTAATTAAATTTACATTAGTAGCTAAATAATCATTTATTTTTCGTGTAAATTGTCTTTTTTTAGTTAATACACTACAGATGATTTTTAGACTATGCTTAATTTCTATTCAGAAAAACAATCGTTTTCGTTTTAGATTAATCATGCAGCTTGGTCGATTATTGGTTTTGATGGCGAAGAAGTCTACGTCTGTTGTGCAGCCTGATAAGGAGAATGAGATAGCGAGCAAAGAGGAAATTCTATCTTCAACATGTTCTTCTTCTGAACCGCCAACCTCAAAATTGGTTAGTACTGGACATGAAAACTCAAGCAGTTTACAAGTAGCGGAACTACCAATGGAAAAGACTGAATTGCAATATTTAAACTCATTGCCTTCGATACTAAATTCAGTACTACAAGATGTCGACATCAACGTTGCACTGACTGCCTGCGGTAATGCTGCTTCAGCAAACGAGAAAAACCAACCTCGATATTTTAATTCACCTTTGTATTCCGGTAAGAGTGATTGCGATAATTCCGATTGCGATCCAAATGTTCCATCATCTAGTAAAGATGGTGTAAAATTTGTTGATGGTGTAAAATTGAACCATCTAGTAAAGTCCCAACGTCCCTTCAGCTAGAAGCTTGAGCAGCTCGAGTAGCTCCAGCAACTCCAGCAGCTCCTTTTCGAGTTTCAGTTCTTCGAGAAGTGCGGACCAGGAAGCCGTAAGTCAAGACCACTCTGCTAGTGGTTCAGCAGTTCAAGAGGTTCCCGAGCTTCTTCGAAATCGTGTCTTTGTTTAGATATTTTTAGATTCCACCTTGTTATGAACTTTTTTTAAGACTGCATTTTGTAAGGATGTACATTTATTTTTAACTTAAGCTTAAGAACAATGTATGATCCGTCCTAAGACTAATGTGATCTAAGTGTAGTTCAAAACAACAGATATTTTTGTTACCTGTTTTTATATAAGCTGAGATTTTTCGTGTTTTTTAATAAACATAATATGGATACATAGTGTGTGTTTAATATTTCGTTTTATTTTGTAACTACCTGAATAAAGTGGTCATTTAAATTTAAGCAAATAAAGTTGAGGAAATGACGCAACTACAAATTAATTTTTAAAATTTAAATCTAACCCATCATCAAAACTCGCAGTAACAAAAAATTTTTTTTCAATAAGTACCCAATTAAAAATGATTCGGCGTTTTAGCATACTTTTTCAGAACAATAGTGTGTTAACTCAAAAATACACAATCTATCATTAACGGTAACTTATTTTAATTATTTTTAAGTATGAATGTGCTTTGGATCAAATAAGAAAAGATAGAGTACTATAAAATTTTTAAAGGCTAAACTAGGAAGCCTGTAATCGGTTTTTTGCTATTTCTGAAAAACTACACTTTTTGAGTTACGACACTATTGTAATAGCAGTGCGATATATTATGTGATGTAATTAAAAATTTATGGTTTTCGTAATTTTTCCTTTATCTATGCTATAAGACGTTGCTTCGTACCAAATTTCAAGATTCTGAGTTCACGGGAAGCACCCTGTAGGTGTGTTCCCTTCCCTTCTATTCCCTTGCAAGTGTCGAAAATTTGCGGCATAAACGGCTGTATCTTTTGATTGCGTTGGCTTAGAAAATTGATTTTTTCACAGCTTCAAGGGACAGTAGACCTGAGTAATTGATATAAATTTCAACTTCATACCTCCACGCGTTCCTGAGAAAAAGGGTCTTGACAGACGGACGGACGGACGGACAGACGGACAACAAAGTGATCCTATAAGGGTTCCGTTTTTTCCTTTTGAGGTACGGAACCCTAAAAATTTAAAGAATCGACTGCTAGGCGGTATGAAGTTCGCTGGGTCAGCTAGTTTGTAATAATTTTTGTATGTAGTAATTTTCCTTTTACCATTAGCGAGTGGTATTGCTACTATGACTTCACAAATGCAATTAACATAAAAAACAAAGTCATTGGCACATGCTCGCACGGGGAATCGAACCTGGGTCTCACGCTTCCGTGTCCATTGATCTACCCACTGGAGTACCGCCGCTTATGTACCATTATACAATATACATACACTCGCGGTCTGAAAATGTTTACCACCTTAAGGTTGGTAATTGCATGTACAAATCTATGCCACATGGTCGATGATATTATGTTATTTGATTAGGCATAGATCATAGATTAGGCATAGAGCAAAGAAGAAGCAATAGAGATTCACCCAAGCGAAGTTGCCATGGTTTTACAATCAATTTCTATTATTTCAATCCTTTTTGATAAATGTCATTGTAAAAAATTCAATTATGTCAACTTTTAAATAAAGAAAAGAGTTTCATCATCAAAACGTCATGAATACTCTTTTTGTTAGAATGGATGCTACAACTATTAAAAAGTAATACGTACCTAGATATAGCATTTTTAGACTTTACTGCACACAATGTGCTAAAGAATCTAATTTGAAAACTGATAAACATTTTGAGACCGCGACCGTACATACTCGTAGCACATTAAGCCCCTGTTCCACAATGTTCAAATAAAGATCCAGAAAAGCTATCCGCAACCAGGACTGCCTAATACTTGACATTGGCTGAAAGCACAGACAGTGCAGTGCCAGAAATATATTTAAAAAAAACCAGGGCTGCCGTTTGTTTTAAATTTAAATAAATTTTCCTGTAATGCGTGTGTTCGTTTATGGCTTCAAATTTAGAACAAACGACAGCCCTGGTTGCGGACAGCTTATCCGGAACTTTATCTGCAGATTGTGAAACAGACCCTAAAAATAATAAGTATGTACCCAACTCTGATCTACTGGAATTATTTTGCAACATATTTCCATCATCATTCGCAAATCAGTCATTCCAGAGGCCGAATAAAATTGATCAGATAGTTACAGAAGGCTCGCTCTGTGATACGCTTAGGCTGCGTTACCTAAAGAAAGAAAGACATTGGAACAAATAAACACATCATAGAATCGAATTAAAATCGTTTATTACCAAAACACAAATAATTACCTAATAGTAATAGAGATTAGAATATTTTTTTAGACTGCGTCTAATCGTTTTGGTAATAGGACAAAAATTGTAACGTACATTAAGTTTGATACATACTGAAAATAAACTTATTTTATTTTATTTTTATTTTTTTATTAGGAGGGAGTTCAGCTAACATGTTGAGTACCACTAAGTTGTTACCAACGCTGGTTTTCAGCACTCCACAGCTCTATGGTTGTCATTTAGAGCCGGGGTTAAGGCAGGTAGGTATATACACAATATTAAATTATAAAACGTGCATCATATCTAAAAAACCTATTTAGAGGCAAAAAATTCCACCCATGCCGGGATTAGAACCCGCGAACTCTGGCTATCCGTGCCAGCGGTCTTTCCAACTGAGCTAATGGGCGACTCACCGGCATCATTGAAATTTCGAACCTCTGTACGTAATACAGAGAATATTGCAGAGAAGGAATGCGGATCCGAATCCCGGCATGGGTGGAATTTTTAGCCTTAAATAAGTTTTTAAAATTGTCCTTAGCACGGGTTAGTGCATTAAAATGAATATAATCATGTGCATATCACAGGGTAGAATAGCCATACAGCTGATATAGGGACATACAAGGAAAAGACAAACAATTCACATAAATACAGACAGTTCAAAGTTAGAGAGTTTATCCCGTGGACATAATATAATTATTTCCATAAGCATACGAACATGACATGTATACAATTAAATTGATGACTATTAATAACGCACGATAGTTAGAATTCAATTAAAATTATATTGTATATTATGGTTTTGGCTCATGTTAGGTCCTTATAAAAAACTTAAAAAATATGTACTATCAAATTCAGCAAATTTCGTTTGAAGACAACGTAAAATTTATTGAAGATGTCAATTTTCTCTGTGTAGAGTTTTATTAAAATATATCTTCGAAACTCTTTTTGCCTTTACGAAAAGTCGAGGGTTGCCGTTCTACATCTCTACATTGTCCAGAAGGTCGTCCGCTGTTTACCAGTTTACTATAATAGTTTATGCGCTATTGAGTAATACTGGACTGTTGCCAAGGGTTACCCTGCTTTTAGCAACACGACGTTTGTTTTTCATCTTTATCGCACCTTTGGCTGGTTAACCTGTGGTTTTGACACAATTTTATAGGTTTCATTTGTGGTTTCAAAAGGTGCCCTATATATTTTTTTACTGGCCACTAAAAAAATATAAGTTAGATTTTATGAAATAATTGATTGATGGTCTACTTTTCTGTCTACATGTTTGCGCTTCTTGAACTTCTGTGGGCTTATAATTTATCAAGACAAAACAACTTTTATGTTACCTACATTAGGCACCTAACCGGTTTGAGGTAAACGGACTTTATATAACCTAAAAGTAAGTCGTACTTTTACATAAACTGAACCGTAATCAAAGGTTATTATTAAACTATAGCTATAACACTACGAGCGATCAAATATCTGCCATAAAACCGTCATGGCGGTACTTCAAAACCTGCACGGATTAGAAAGCTATTTACAAACTTCCACAATATAACCATCCTTTGAATTTGCAGTTGGATAAACATGTTCCATTCAACAGTCTAGATTGTAACTCACTCCCGCACGGACATGATTTCTGAACGCACGCCCAGTTGACAGCGGCCGCCATGTTCAGCTTCTTCCGCAAGAAAAGCGCGGGAAAGCCCGAGGCCGCGGCTCCGGAAACGCCCGAGTATTGCCGAGCGAGCCACACCGAGCTTACGCCCGCCGCGGCCGCAGTCGCGCCGCGCGCGAAAACCGAAAATGACGTAACGACCGACAAAACGAGCACGATACAAAAAGATGTGGTCAACCTGCTCATCCCGAGGACCAACTACCACCAGAAAACCGTCGGGGGCCTATTCCACAACATAATGCCGGGTAAGAAGAGGAGGAACAGAAAGAACCGCATCCAGCGGGCTGAGTCCTGCCGAGAGATCAGCCCGCAGAAAGAGATGCCAGACAACCTGCAGAGAAGTCTATCCGAGCTGGACAAAACGTACAGGCAAGACGTCTCGCGCAGCGCGGACGACGTAAGCGCACCTACACAGGCCAAAAATATCACAGACGACGCCACAGCGGCCGACCACGCGGAGTTTGTGAAAGCGCTCGTCCTGCAAAAGTACGGCGCGCATAAATCACCTATAGATTCGACGAAACAACACGTGTCACTTGTCTACGTGTCCGACGAGCCAACTTTAGCCGAGAAGAGGCACGCGGAGACACTCCTGAGGGAAATCGCACGCAGTATTGACTGCACAATAGATAGACTCAACACGGAAAAGGACCTAATGGGTACGACGGACAGCAAAAGTTTGGACAAACAACGCGGGCTCAAGAACGAGCAGAAGTACTACCGACCGGAGCCTGTTTACGAAGATATAGAGGATGACATCCAAGAGGATAGCACCATGAAGAGTTTTAAGGAAGACTTGAAGGGGGAACTCGAGAAATTGCTACAGGAACAAAACAATAACGAAGTCAACAAAACATCGCTAGATGAGATTAAAACAGAAGCACCGGTCCCGAAAAAGTCCAACTTGAAACCGCCCAGGTCAGATACAGAAGGGTGTTCCGACGACGACAGATCAGACAACGGCAAAAAGCGTATAACATTCAGTAAGCACATAGTATTCGACGACGGCGATAGACAGACGGACGAGGAAGTCGACTCTTCGTTCGAATCTCTAACCTCCGAGGAGGTTTCCGAAGAAGAAGTTTCGGCCGAAGAGGATCTGCCTGACAACGACGAGACGCTCGGCGGAGTAGTCGTCAGCAGAAACGAGACAGATGAGGAGGCAAACGAACCTGACACAGGCCAGAAAGAGAACGAAATAAAAATAACAATAGAAAGCTGCGGCGACGACAATGGAAATCTCAAAAGAATTTCCAGTGATAACAGTGACAGTGGCTTCTTAGATATGAGTGATAAGAACAACTCTAGTGACGATCTGAATAGTGAAGTTAAAACACTTGTAGCGAGTAGTGACAGTGAAGTAGAAAGCGAAGTAGAAAGTGAAGTAGAGAGTGAAGTGACGGAAAGTGAGACGGAAGAAGAGGAGGAGATTGAAGAAGAGATAGAAGAAGAGGAAGAAGAGTACAGTGAGGTGGTTGAGCCGGCGGCAAATCAGTGAGTATTAAAGTAGACATTCCTCAAAAATGAGTAATTGTTGAAACACCTATATTAGAGTTTCTATATCAACCCTTGTATGTCCCCACTGCTGGGGTATGGGTCTCTTCCTGCATCGCAAAGAAGGTTAGGCCATAATACACCACTTGTAAGACAGTGGTGGGCCTTATTGTCAGAATTTTTATCAAGCTGCCCATAAGGCCTCTGAGACGGCTTAACCACTGCCACTACCTGACAGCCGGCACCAACGGCTTAACGTGTCTTGCGAAGCACGGAAGCGCTCGGAAAAATGCCACTAGCGGTGATCACGGGACGGTCACCCACCCTGCACCTTACCGCCCCTGTAGTTGCTTAACCTGAGTGATTAGGCGCTTCGATTCCAAAATTTCCATTCCATTCGAGTTTGCGTTCAAACTTTTGTTTCAAGACTTTATTCACAGATTAATATTTATGAAAATATCAGGGTTTCTATAATTTTATTATATTAGCGTTTTACAATAACGTCGCAGCCATCTCAATTCGGCATACTTGAGCATAAAATGTTCAATACTTGTAGAACAAAAGTTGTTCTAATTTTAGGCTTTCTTGTAAAACTATTTGTTGCGGACAGTTTCACCTCCTTTTAATTATTCTATGTTTTTACTGTCACATTTGTCAACCACTCTGTCTCATACCATTTTCTAGCCTACATTTTCCATTAAATCTATTATTAGCGTTTTCCTTAGTTTCTCTTTAGTTTTCCTATAGATACAGTCCACCCGTAGCTAACACTATTTGACCTCTAGACCGACTGCAACGGCTGCGTGCAACGTGAACCGCGGGTCGCTAAATAATCATGCCTGATTTTGCTGACGCTCCTACCCCAAAAGATTGTTCTGAATTGGTTGAGACTAGTTTACAAATCAAGTTAAAAAAGTTTTGTTCAAAGTAGCACAGCAAACGTTGCAAATTAAACTAGGTGTGTATGCAAATCTAGATCATTTTGAAGAGAAAAGGGACAAAAACACTCCAACATCAGTCTTTTGAAAGTCCTTAATTAACGGAGTTTATATAATTATTATAAAACATATAGAACTCATGCATTATTGCACTGGCTTTAATTTCAGACATCACTGTCATCTAATTAAAACCCTTTTAATGTTATACCTGGTAGCCACAGAACATAAAATGGTAGCCCTTTGGCACAAAGTGTACTCAACACTTAACTCAACCCTTGTATATCCCACTGCTAGGGCACGGGTCTCTTCCTGCATCGCAGGAATTGTCATCTAAATAATCCTTTATGTTATAGTTTCCCATTTAGCACAAAGTGTATTTTACACTGGTATACTTACATTGATTACGCTGTCTGTAGCGAGTTTCGTTATCAACCCTTGTACGTCTCCACTGCTGGGGCACGGGACTCTTCCTGCAACGCAGGAAGGTTAGACCATATACCACCACAGGGGCCAAGTCCGGGTTGGTGGAGGATTGTAAGACAGTGGCGGGCCTTACTGTCAGAAGTTATCAAGCCGCCCATAAGGCCTCTGACGTGGCTTAACGACTGACATTATATGAGAGCCGGCACCAACGGCTTAACGTGCCTTGCGAAGCACGGAAGCGCTCGGATAAATGCCACTAGCGGTAGTCACGGGACGCTCACCCATCCTGTACGTGACCGCGCCTGTTGTTGCTTAACCAAGTGATTGATTTCAATCACTCGGTTCGCCTAGGCCACGAGCGCTTCAGCAAGTTTAAAACGCCGATTTTCTATCGCCTACCTTCGCGACGTTAGGGTGGGCGGCGAGTTGAAAAGTTGTGTAAAGTTGTGAAAAGTTCTGGAATGTGGATTCCAGAGCATAATATAGCCACAATCTATTAATGCCGCAAATTTAACCAATATTGGTTGCGGCACTTAAATGTTTCAACCACTTATATGACTTAGATGGAGCCGTGTCGTTTTAACCAGTTTTGTACAACCTGTATTGTATCGAAGGGAACAATTTAAAACCAGAATGGAAGAAAATCTTAACTGTCTGGATGAAACTTTTAATTTCACACTTTGAGGTTGTTCATTTTTACTTCACATTTATTGTAAAATTACTTTTTTAATTACTAATTACCACGCGTGCCCACAGCGGATAGGCAATTTCAAGCGCTGAGGTATTATAACACCTCAGATTCTCAGGTTTCCTCACGAAAGAAAACTCTTTCATAGTTGGTATTGCTATTTTAAATGCAAATTTAAATGCAGTTTTATAATTTAGTTGTAAAATCACCCGAAACGTAACGAAGTAGAGTTCACGCGTGCAAAGGTTGGCATGCCGTTGACTGTATTTTCATTTTATTAGGTCTTATAAAATGAATCTTATTAGGTTTATTATTATTTTTCTTCCAAAGCGTACTATATTTTGAACTGCACACATTTATAACTTGTAATGTTTATTAAGTCGTAATTTTGAAGACGCTACTTTGAAAAAAGTATTTTTGGTCTTGTTTATTAAAACACGATTACATGACGCTCCAGGTTTTCACGGTCTTAGTGGACTCGGACCGAGTGCCCCATCCGAGTAAACTAATGCTTCTGGTTGGACGGTTTTTCGTGACAACACCAAAATAGCCAATCAGAAGCTTTAGTTTACTCGGATGGCGCAGCAGTCAGAGTCCGTGGAAACGCGGCTTAGGACACTCCTTTAATAAAAGAGTTTTTATTTAATCTGTGGTTACATATTTTCCTTGTAAAATCCACCACAGACTAATTTGGTCAGCGTTTCTAGACTGTTTTAAAATTTAAGTAATAATTTTTGCCGTGATTTTACTATAAAATTTGCCAAGAGAGAATTTAGAAATATATTTTTGCGAACCCTTAAACAAAACAACTAAATTACAAATAAAAAAATTTTTGACCGCTGCCGAAATCCCAATATTCCTCCTCTGAACGGCCGGACCCTAGAGTCTAATAATTATATTATGTATAGTTTTTCAATAGAATGATGCACGACATGCTATGACTAGCACGACAATGGTTGTTATTATCCGCAATTTGGTAGTCTATAAAGCAATACCAAGTACAATGTCATTCCAGGGATACGCAAATTACTGACTTGGCTTAAGGACTGCCATCTAGCGACGGTAGCCGGAACCAGCTGCTTAACGCGCCTTGCGGAGCACAGAACGCTATATATTTATTTATTATTAACAATGTATTTTACTTATTTATATTTACAGGTATTTTAGTCTATGAAATGTATTATTTCTGCTTCTCAGTTATTGTTAAGAGTTTTTGCAGTCTATGTTGTAGTTTATTTTGTACACGTATAATTATAGACAGATCCGCTTTTGTGCTGCTGCACCGACTCTCCAAGGTTTGCTGGAAGAAATATCTTAGAGAGATAAGCTCGAGTGATTGATTCCAATCACTCGGTTCGACTAGGCCACGAGCGCTCCAGATTTAATTTAATAATATTAGAAAAATGGCTGTAACCTTCGTTAAACTTTACTTTATTACTGAAATATAGGTTATTTTTGGAAATAATAAATGTGTCCGCACATTATGGAAGAGGATTTAAACATCTGCCGTCATGCCTATTAGGTATAAATGTCTTTGTTTACACAAAGATATTTCCAGCTAAGTCACGGACACACAAAGGAAGTGCTTTCGTGGAAACTAAAACAACGAAATCAAATACCGACTCAACGTAGTGATTCATTATTGAGTTGAGTGTAGTCTTTACACACAATAATTATGATCAAAGGAAATGAGCCGTTTTCAGCACAAATTCACAAAACACTTCATAGATGTTGACATGCGCAAAACAGTACCCTATGAGAACATGCCACATGTCATAACATTTCTATCATTTTCTATCATTTCAGTACTTACACATGTCTTAGATGGCGCTTATGAGCGTGCTTTCTTGTTATTGTAATCAACCTTTTGTATGTCCCCACTGCTGGGGCACTGGTCTCTTTCTGCGTCGCAGGAAGGTTAGGCCATACTCCACCACGGGGGCCAAGTCCGGGTTGGTGTACGATTGTAGACAACGGCGGGTCGTACTGGCAGAAGTTATCAAGCCGCTCATAACTATAAAGCATCTGACATGACTTAACGACTGTCATTACAATGACAGCCGGCCCCAACGTCTTAACATGCCTTGAGAAGCACGGAAGCGCTCGGAAAAATGCCACTAGTGGTAGTCACGGGACCCATCCTGCACCTGACCGCGCCTGTTGTTACTTAACTCAAGTGATTGATTCCTGGTTTCGACTAGGCCACGAGCTCATTTCATATTATTAACTTAAATATCGATAAACGCTCCCTACAATAAATACAATGTTACGTGCAAGATGCGTGGTGAATGGTGATAGTTTGAGGCCGTTTTGTACGGCACAACAATGTATTTGAGAGACTCGGCACCCTGGGAGTCACGCGTAGGGTAATTACGAGCATAGTTTCAACAGTGAGTAGCTTCCATTATAAACACAAAAACTCACATGGTTTTTAAATAAACCTGAGTGATTCCACGATCAGTTTGTCGACACTTCGGTGCGCGCGACGTTGTTCTGTTCACATTCAAAATGGCCGACCTTGAGCTGTCAAAAAGCGCGGCAGAGCAATGCGTGAAAAATTACGCGGGCAGTGCTTTCTTTGTGAAGATTTTACTCGAGCCGTAATGGTTTGTGTTTAAATAATATTTTGATATTCGAAGCGCTCGTGGCCTAGCGGAACCGAGTGATTGGAATCAATCTTTTTGGTTAAGCAATAACAGGCGCGGTCAGGTACTGGAAGGGTGACCATCCCGTGACTACCGCTAGCGAGCAGTTCCGTGTTTTGCAAGGCACGTTACGCTGTTGCTGCCGGCAGTCACGTAATGGCAGTCGTAAGCCTTGTCAGATGCTTATGCTTGCGTAAGGAGGTAATTTCTGACAGTAAGGCCCGCCACTTTCTTACAATCCTCCACCAACCCGGACTTCGCCTCCGTGGTGGAGTACGGCCTAACCTTCCTACGATGCGGTACATACGATGCACCCTTGCCCCAGCAGCAGTGAATCAGCAGCAGATGATAATATGTCCACTGCTGGGGCATACAAAGGGTTGACGTCATATCGTCAAGTAGATATTTCCATTAAAATTTCACTTTGTCCATTTTTTTTTAAAATCATCTTAAATCTAATAGGTCCTTTTACATAAGTCGTAGTAAGTGCATCATAATGTAATAAGTTCATAAGTGCAACCAACAATTGCCCATGACTGTATCTTACAGGCAACATTAAATTGGTATTAATTGAATTAATCTTTTTTGTGAATTCTAAATACTGCGTGACTTTTTTTTCTTGAAGTGTATTTTTCCAAAGCAGTGTAGGTAAGAGTAGTTTGAAAAGATAAAACGAATGTTAACGAACTACAAAGTGGTTTTCCTGTGCTATTCTGAACAACGCCCATCATCCATGTCTCCTCTATTAACAATAATGGTGAAGGAAAACAACGGCTTCGGCCACTTTCGAAACCAGTTTCGAAAAGAGAATTATTTTTAGGAAACCTGGTTTCGAATAAAGAAAAATCATTCTGTTTTCAGGCAGGCTGTGAGAAAATGCGTGGTTAGGTTGGCTCCGTACGTCATCATCAACCCATTATGTCTGAATAGGCCGTCGAAAGATGGTAAAGTGGACTGTATAGTTCATAGCGCCTGCTTACCTGATCTAAGCCGTACATAGAATAAAAGGCTCAATTTGAAAAATTGCCAACGAGAAAATATGTAGTAATGTAATGACAATGCAAAAGAACAATAGAAGCATGAATGTCAATATGTACAATGAAACCTCCTGCCGATGTAAACTCTATGATGGCGTAGACAATGTCCCCACCGAGGGGCACGGGTTTCTTCCCTGGGGAAGCTATAGGCCAAACTCCACCACGGGGGCCAAGTCCGGATTGGTGGAGGCTTTGAAGACTAATGGCTGGTGGCAGACCAGAGGTGACTAATGGCAGCAATTTCTTCCAGACAACCCAGGATGGAGAGTTGCTGAAGGAAAGTGAGACGGGTAGTTGGTGCAAATATGAATATTGATATACATACTCATACTTATATATATTGGCCTTTTTGCATCTACTTAATGAGATGATTTATGCAGCGTCCAGTGGTATCTTCACTCACACTAGATGGGTGAAGGGACCACTCCGACGCTGTAGTGCCTGGGACATGGTTTTAAAGATGGTGTAGGCTTGCCCAGCACCTATACCACCCTGACAGCTTAGTCGGCCTAGCCCACAGGAAAGACTAGTCAATACGTGCGGAGCCAACCAAGCCGCGGGTTTCCTCACGATGTTTTCCTTCACCGTTAGCGTGTGGTATTGCGACTACAAATTCGCAAATGTACGTAACTTTGAAATTAAACAAAGTCATTGGTACATGCCCGCACTCGGGATCGAACCTGGGGCTCTCGCTTGCCAGTCTATGGTTCTACCCACTGAGCTACCACCGCTTACTCATACTTAAAAATATACATAAACCATAACATATAATACATAAAGCAATTTATTATAAACATACACAAACTTACATTATTTACAATAAAGTTGTACCAACATAACAAATATTCTTAGTTGATTCTATCCTAAATATAGGTACTTCACGATTTAAATACAACAATAAATGTCGGTACAAGTGATGGATTCGGAAAGCACTCGAGATTCTCGCTGTGATATTTTTGTTTTATGGTTAGTAGGCACAGTTTCAAATTCAAATTCTTCCCGCGGGTGTCGTTAAATATTTGTTTATTTGACACTGTCGTCACGCCTAGTGGCTGTCGTTCGACTTTTTATGAAAATTTCAAGTCATACGCCTTAGGGCCAGTTTCTGAATTGATAATTTCGCTAATTGTCGGCCTCTGTGGCGCAGCGGCTTAGCACGCTGACTGTAAAACGGAAGGTCTCGGGTTCGATCCCCGGCCGGGTCAAACTAGGAAACAAACTTTTCTGGTTTGTCACGGGTCTTGGATGTTATTTATGTATTTATTGTATTAAATCTATCGTCGAGTTAGCACCTATAACACGAGTCATTTAGTAGTACTTAGTATAGGCTTACGAGATCTGTGTAGTATGTCCATGATTTTTTTTTAATTATTTTTAATTATATACTCAACTGTAGTGCTGTCTCTTCGAATTTCTCAGCAAAGAGCGGGACAGAACGTTACTTAAGTATTTACTCAGTGAAATTCTTAATTCAGAAATCGGTCTTTAGAGTCGTATACGAATTACTAATGAAGTCTTGCAAGCCTCCACCAATCCGGACTTAGTCCCCGTTACCTCAGGGAAGAGACCGGTGCCCCTCGGTGGAGCATAATGGGTTGAATGAATGAATGATTGAATGATTTATTTGCCATGAATGAATGAATGAATGAATGAATGAATGAATGAATGAATGAATGAATGAATGAATGAATGAATGATTGAATGATTTATTTGCCATGAATGAATGATTGAATTATTTATTTGCCATGAATGAATGATTAAATGATTTATTTGCCACAAACAAATATGCTTACATAACAAAATTTATAAAGTGTTCGTGTGACAATGATACTATTGCAGCGTTTGCTGTTTCTATTCGAAACAGCGCTGATTTTCAAATAGCACCTTCACACCAAATAAGAAATAACGTGTCATGCAGGTAGGGCTTAGCATGAAAAGAACTTAAATAATTAATTAAAAATTAATAAATAAACAAGTACATTTGTTCCAATTTGGGAATATTACAGTAAACCGAATTGAGAGTTAATGTCAATTTAAGAGAATTTTTATATTTATTATTGCTGATGCGGGTTGATGATGATGCAGTGAGAATTGACTAACAGGGACTAAACCGCCGCCTCCTTTCCAGGAAAACCCTGGTGACGCAGGAGAGCAAGTTCCAGAGCCAGGTGTCAGCGCTGACTGAGCTCGCCGACGCGCGCTGCGGCGAGGCAGAGTCGGCCCGCGATCTCATCGGCCAGTACCGCAAGGAGATTGAAGCCAAGGACTTGGAGATCGAACGTAAGACTATGAATACAGGGAGTTGATTCTCGCCCATGCGAATTGAAAGCGTACACGCAAAATATTCGAAGGCTTAGACATTTGTCGAATTGTCGCATAAAAAGATAAAGGATAACTCACCCTAGACCGTGTCGGGTCCAAGCCGAGTGTCGGCCGTAGAACGGTAAACTAATATAACAATATTTTGTATGAACACACTCACGCCATACCGAGCGGGAACCGAGTGACGGCCTAACAACGGACAGCGCTCGGAAACAACCCGGTCCAGGAGCTCTATTTTTGAATCACTCGTCTCGCGTCGAGCGCTCGATTTCTACTGATTTTCGTTCGACATACGAAATTCCGTATTTTTGAATCACTCGACTGCAACGAATGGTCCTTACCACTCGTCTCGTATATCGATCGATAGATTAATTGTCAAAATTTGTGTTAATTTCAAATCGAGGAGTTTGTGCTTTTGTGCCGAATTGATTTTTTGTTTCGACATTTTCGAACAAAAACAAACCAAAGTGTTATTATTTACGATATATGACTAGTTTTTTGTTTGTTTTGCAACTAAAGGCAAAGATTTTTCATCTAAACAGCCAATAAAACGAAATATTTTACGTTCCGTTTCCGTTACGGTAGTTTCCGGTTTTTGTAATTTCTGCGTGGAACGGATAAAATACAATACTTCAAATTGTACTGGCAACACTTCAGGCGAACGATTCAAAAATACGAAAAAACTAGATCATGCGACTTAGAAGACGAGTGTGACATAAGTCGCATTCGACGATACAATTTCATACGAGTGATTCAAAAATAGAGCTCCAGCTTCGGCTCGGCCACAGCCGTCGCATGAATACAGTGCCACCGAGTTGCGCCCGAGTAGTCGTAGTGATGCTATACAAGTGCACTGACGATGTTTACACTAATCGATGTTTGGATGAAATAGGAATCTGAATTTTTGTGATGCATTTAGTCAAATCATCTTTAATTTTCATATCTAAGATGTCAAAAGATTCTTTAGTAATTTTAAAGTAGTCTCAATATTTGTCTTCATAACTACGTAGATCTTTGCAAAGATTCATATATTCTCCTTTCTCTTGTCGCTCTCTCCATTTCCTAGTAGTTGGAGATTCCTCAGATTCTTCGTCGTCCAGAGTGTTTGCAATAGCCGCTTATTTCAGGTCGTCAAAATTCAACACGATTGTAGACTAGTTACCTACAACTTGATTGACTGATTGTGCTCGGACGAATATACTGCATCACGGTGCAACGGTAATAGCGCGGTTGGGGCCCGTCTTTGTAATTGCAGTCACGGAACCGGCTCGGTGACCGTGCTACGGCCGACACTCGGCTCGGACCCGACACGGTCTAGCGTGAGTCATCCTTAACTCTACAGGTCATTAGACATTCATTTTCTCATACCATTGGGACGTATTCAAGTCCCATTCCATCCCTCATCCCATCCCATTCCATTTTCTCAATGAATTCAATCTAACACGGCGTTCAGAATACAGATGTTGGCCGTCGCTCGACTTTTTATGTATAATTGCAAGTCAAAAGCCTTAGAGTCGTATACGACTTATTTGCTAGTGAAGTGAGAATTGGCCCCCATCTTGTATACCTACGTCCCAATGTAAGTTACAGGCCTTCTCTCAGAAAGAGAGTATGGGCTTATTCAAACGCGTGCCCACCGCGGGTTGGTGATTTTAAGCGCAGAGGTATAAGGCCTGCGCAGACGAAGGACTTTTGTCCCCAAGGGACAAAAGTCCCTGAATCGTAAAAAATGTCCTCCGAGTACTTGTCGCGGACTCAACGCCTACGGTGTGCGGTCATTTGTTCCCCGGAAATTGAGCGAAGCGTACGCTATAGAAGCAAATATTCTGAGATTACATTGTGTTGTAATTTACATGAAGTTGAAAAAGAAAAGGCGTTCTAAAAGAAAACGCCGAACTTTTGTCCAGTCCGGTCTCTTGATGTCCTCGGTAACTTGAGGGACTTTTGTACCGGGGTACTTTTAGTCCTTCGTGTGCGTTATTCGATACGATTTATAAGAGATCTATATCGACGGACAAAAAAGTACCCGGGGAACAGTCCCTCGTCTGCGCAGGCCTTTATGAATACCTCAGACACTTAAGGTTCCCTCACGAGATTTTTCTTCAGGTTAGCGCGTGGTATCCCTATTAAAAATTCGCAGTATTTGTAGTAACAATACCACAAATATCGATTCAAAAATCACCTGTCGGTCATATATTGTGGGATTGCATTATGGCAAGGCGGATTTTTTTCCGAGCGCGAGATTTTAAGCCGTTGGTGCCGGCTGTCATGTAATGGCAGTCGCTAACCCATGTCAGGGGCCTTAATGGGCGGCTTGATAACTTCTGACAATAAGGTCCGCCACTGTCTTACAATCCTCCACCAACCCGGACTCGGCCCCCGTAGTGGTGGCCTAACTTTCCTGCGACGCAGTAAGAGACCCATGCCCCAGTAGCGGGGACATACAAAAGGTTGATATCCAGTGACTACCGCTAGTGAAAATTGCCACTAGCGCTCGTCACTGGATGGTCACCCATACAGCACCCAGAGCATTAGGATTTGTAATGCGCACTTCACGTGACCTTAAGAAAGTTAAAACCTTAAAGTTATTATACTGCACGTACGTAAGAAGTATTCTTGAATATGGTTCACAAGTATGGAACCCCCAATACGATGTATATGTTGATCGAATAGAGAGGCTGCAAAAAAAATTTATAAAATTTATGAATCGCCGTATAAGAATCGAAACGGATTACCTGCCATCCTGTTGCTCAATGCATCTTCTTCTACTCGTTCAACGACGTCGAATAGCCGACATCACAACGCTAATAAAAATTGTCACTGGGATTATTGATTGTCCTGATTTGCTCTCCAGGTTAAACTTTCACATTCCTGCTAGATCCCTTAGGCATAAACAAACATTTTATACACCTATTTCTATTTAAACCGCGCTTGCTGTTGCTAAACCCAAGTAAGTGATTGATTACTATCACTCTGTTCGACGAGGCAACGAGCGCTTCGTTAAGATTATATTGTAAGCTTTTTTTATGCAGCTTATAAACATCCCACTGCAGGGCACAGGCCTTCTGTCAGAGAGAGAGAGAGAGAGTGGGCTTAATTACCACGCGTTCCCACCACGGATTGGCAATTACAAGATGTATTTGAACACGTCTGACTCTAGGATTCCTCACGTTGTTTTCCTTCACCGTAAGCATTCTTATAAACCTATTTAGAAGCTAAAAATTCCACCCATGCCGGCTATCGAACCCGCGACCTCTGTGCCGGATAGCCAGAGGTCGCGGGCTCGAGTCCCGGCATGGGTAGAATTATTAGCCTTTAAATAGGTTTTTAATATTGTCCTTAGCACGGGTTAGTGCTTTAAAAAGAGTATATTCGCTCTCGTCGTCGTCGTCAGGCTATACTAGTCCACTGCTGGACATAGCCCTCCCCTAAAGAGCGCCACCTTGTGCTATCATAGGGGGTAATGCCCATAATCCCCACGCTGGGCATGCGGGTTGGGGATCGCAGTTCGGTGGAATTGTACTGCAGGGGGCGCTGCTGCCCACCCCACGGTTTGTGTCCCTTAGTCGCCTTTTACGATACCCGCGGGAAGACTTGGGTTGGTGCTATTCTCTAGGCCGACACCACACAGCAGCTATATTCCACCTATAGCTCCACTATTCGCTCTACCGTAAGCTTTTAAAAATAAATAATTAATCACTGCAACTTTCCCAAAAGTGGTAGTCACCCACACAATATTGCTTGGGTGGATGCATATTTTCCCCGAGAGAAAATTGGTATGAATTCAGTTTCTCTACTAAATAGTGGTGGCCTAGAGATATTACGATGCATAATTGCCTAGCATGCCGTTTAATGACTAGGCTTCCATTAGGGTACCCTACCTGACAAGCTTTTGCGAAGTATGGAAGATAAATCAGAGCACTAGGGAGACAAGACTCCTGTATAGTTTACACTATTTTTATTTTTAATGCACTAACCCGTGCTAAGGAACAAATTTAAAAACCTATTTAGAGGCTAAAAATTTCACCCTTGCCGGGATTCGAACCCGCAACCTCTGGCTATCCGTACCAGTGCTCTACCAATTGAGCCAATGGGCGACTCACGGCATCAGTGAAATTTCGAACCTCTTTACAATATTCTCTGTATTACGTATTACGGCAAGGGTGAAATTTTTAGCCTCTAAATAGGTTTTTAAATCCTGTATAGTTTGTCAATAGGCTTAGTACGTGTGTAGTGTTGTAAAACTTTTATAAGTAACTAGCTGACCCACCCAGCCAACTTCGTAGCGCCTAACTGTCGATTCGTACTTCAAGGAATATTCTAAAAAAAGAATTAGCGAAATCGGTTCAGCTGCTCTCGATATTTGCGCTTACTGGGTTCGATCCCCGGCCGGGTCCAACTAGGAAACGAACTTTTCTAGTTTTTCTCGGGTCTTGAATGTTATCTATGTATTTATTGTATTAAATCTATCTTCGAGTTAGCACCTATAACACAAATCATTGAGTTGTACTTAGTATAGGGCTAACGAGATCTGTGTAATATGTCCATTAATATTTATTTATTATTTATTTAATTGTCGATTCTTTAATTATTATTTTTGTCCGTAAGAACCATCCTCGTACGGCAAGGAATATTCTAAACAAAGAATCTGCGAAATCGGTTCAGCTGCTCTCGAGATTTGCACTTACCAACACATTCAGCGATTCATATTATAGATAAAACTGGAACGACTCGTAAAAAAAATACCTAAATCGGTTCAGCTGTTCTCGAGATTTGCGCTTACAGTGCGTTCACATTAACTTGACGCGTGAGAGAATTGGTAACAAGGACATAACATGTGAATTAGCTTTTGGACCTAATCGGAAGATAGTAAAACAATCCCTCAATCCTTTTATTTTCCCCAAGTAATGGGAATGATTTCTTATTTAACATGGTAACAGTAAACATCTCAGTGCTACCAATTCTCTCACGCGTCAAGTTAATGTGAACGCACTGTACCAACACATTTGATGGATCTTAAAGAGAGAAATATATAAAAAAAATAAAGAATCAACTGTCAGGCGGTACGAAGCTCGCTTAGAATGTGAAAGGTAAACTTAACATATACTTACTTAAATTTTAATCCTCTCTCAGGAATCACGAGCATTCTTAGAAGAAGCAAAGTTTTCTATGCAGCCTGCTGTATGAATCTCAACAGACGCCCACGTCGGGTTTTTGTTGTTTTGGCGGTCCTCCAAGTATTGACTGGCGGCGTTGTATAGTTCTTCACCATTTCACTTTCGTTTCACCATCATCATCATCACGCATGGCTATTTACGATGGGGTTATAGAGGACAAGCTTAGACTGTAAAAAACAATAAACAATGTCCCAGGCACTGCAGCTTTCGATAGGTCCCTTCACGTAAATTATCGGCAATATGCTATTTGAGAGGTTAGTAAAAACCAACTATGATTTAAGTGTTCAGAAAGCGATAATTTTTAAATCTTTCGTGTATTTATTCTAAAAAAAATGAATAGAGCCGCCAAAACGCTCTTGAACAATATGGCGTCGCACAGGAATTGGTGACGTCACTGGTCAGTAGAAAAACAAGGGTTGATAGGTAACCTTATCGAAGTGTTGTCACTCGGGTTCTCGGATCGCTATATTTACTGACCTGTGACGTTGTTATTGATTCTACCAATCCTGGGCGTTTATGATAAAATTGCTACAAAAACAAAATAAGCAAGTTTTCATCCAATCTTTCGTTTCGTTTCGACCCAAATTTTTTTTTTGTTAAATGCCTTAAATCTTATAATTGATAAGGTTAACTATATATGTAATTAAGTAGTAAATTAATGTGATTATTTTTATATTTACTTATCATTTAAAAACGAATGTAAACCTAAAACATATTTTCTAATTTAAATTAAATATTTGAACCAGATCGCTGTTGGGCGGTAGAGCGCCATAAAGGAAAAAAGCATTGCCTCGCAGCTTGGCGAGGATTTGGACCTTTGGCCAAATTACATACAAATGTATATAATTAATATTTTTCTCATACTTTCAAATAGCCGATTTTATAGAAATAAATATTTAGTCCGATTCACACTTACATGACAGGTTCATCATCATCAATCCATTATGTCCCCACCGAGGGGCACCGGTCTCTTCCCTGAGGAAGGTATATGCCATACTCCACCACGGGGACCAAGACCGGATTAGTTGAGTTTGTAAGAGTAGTGGCTGGTCTTACAAACATGGCAGGTTATTACTTGTTATTTATTAATATATTTGGCAGGTTTGTATCATTTTTTGTACCACAGACTATTTATCCTTACTTGTCCAGTTTAGTAAACAAGATTCTAACCTCAAAATTGAAATTTGATGCTAAAACTAGATAATATAAATTTATATTCTTTTTTTTAACGCACTAACCAGTGCTGACATTTTTTTTAGAAACGTATTTAGAGGCTAATAATTCTACCCATGGCGGGACTCTAACCCGCGACCTCTGGCACGGAGTCCATGCATGGGTGGAATGTTTAGTCTCTAAATGGGTTTTTAAAAAAAATTATACTATTTTCTCGCAAGTTAATAAACTTTGTTCATAAAATTGGCAGTGTGTTATCTAAAAAGTCTGCCATACCGTTAGAATCAGTTTACTAAAATGGACAATTAAGGATAAATGGACTGTAGTACAAAAAAATATTCAAACCTGCCAAATATATAAAAAAATATCAAGTAATAACCTGCCATGGCTGTAAGACCAGCCTATTCTTACAACCTCCACCAATCCTGGCTTCGCCCCCGTGGTGGAGTATGGCTATACCTCCCCGAGAGAAGAGACCCGTGCCCCTCGGTGGGGACATAAAGGGTTGATGATGATAGTGATGATGAATCTGCCATATAAGTATCGATCGATATCAACCCTAGTATGTCCCCACTGTTGGGGCACGGGTCTCTTCCTGCATCGCAGAAGGGGGCTTCGCAATGCACGTTAAGCCATTGGTGCCGGCTGTCATGTAATGGCAGGGCAGTCGTTAAGTCATGTCAGAGGCCTCATGGGAGGCTTGATAACTGCTGACAGTACCCGCCACTGTCTTACAGCCCTCCACCAACCCGGACATGTAAGTATGAATCGGACTAAATAGGCTATTTAACAGTATCAAAAAGTGTGTGGCGCGCATACGCGTGAGAAACGGTGCCATTGGCAAGCTGACAGGTGATTCACCTGGCTTATTTATTGCGCTGTTGACCGAAACTCTCGCTTTTGTCTAATGCGCGGCCTTGGTGACGGTTGGAAGGGTCTCAGATACGGATAATGGGTTAAGGTTGTAACGGTGCAAACCTCTTCACACCATTTTTATTTCTTTTTCATCCATCCATCTATCATTTTCAAATATTTAAATTATGTACGTCGCACATTCTTCGATTTCCCTCATTTTTCACCACTACTACTTTACCCTTTGACCAGATCTGACTTTTTACCTGCTTCTCCGTTTTTATCCAGTTTTCTGTTTTAAAGTAACTTTAAATCTACAAATAAAATCACACCTGAAGTCGTTCCAGAGTTTATTGTGTTTAATCATGTAGTCAGGTGTGGAGGTTGGATTAGTTTTACATTTAGTGAAGATATCGGTAAACCATTTGTCAGTGGTTTCTGTAGGGTTAAAGTTAATAATGTTAACAGGTATGGAACGGGATAAAATGTCGGGTACTACATGGTCTTTGCCTTGTTTATGTTTGTTGTCGAAATTGAACATTGAAAGGCGGATACTCCAACGGGCTAGTCTACCTGTGGGATTATCCAATTTTAGGAACCACTGGCGCCCAACGATAATAACGAAACCCAACGTCACCCCACGGCTTGATACGCCGAGACGACAAAGCCCACCCACCGCGACTACGCTGCGAGTGCGAAGGCAAATACGAGTACGATTATCACGATTATACGTGTGCACAATCGTCGAACTGCTGCTGCTGTTTCATACCCACGACCCACGACCTCATACATCACAGACGCATCCCTTGGAGCTCCCCAGCCTTGCTCAAGGGTTCTGTCGGATTTCTCCGCCGCCCCAACTTTACCCACCAACCTCTTCCAGTTCTGAAGACCTGCAAGATTTTTTTTGTTAAGTGTTGTTAAGTGTTTTATAAATAAAATATTAATTTAATTTTAAAGTGCGACTTGACTTCTGGACCACAAGGTAATTCATCATAACTACTCATTGACCATTCTTCACTAACTAGATTCACCCATACAAATTTTTTCGGCCCTAATAAAAGTCCTATTCTATCTATCTGCACCCCACCTAACCGAAACATACCACAGTTAGTATACACCAACAGTATACAATCAATAACTTTTACACGCATTTATCAGACAGTTACACAACCACAGGCTGCTCACTAGCAGTTCCATAGACCTCGGTAACCTGGAATTTATAATTCCAGGTGGGACTGGTTACTAACTTACGTTGCCTCAGGAGAGTATCCTGGGTAATTACACGTAGACAGCCTAGCTTTACCCTCTAGGTCTTCGAGGCCGACTCGAAGGTAAGGCGAAACTGCACTCATACAGTCTATTGATAACAATATTATATTATTAAAATTTAAATTATAATTATTTACAAAATCTTTGCAAACCAAATTTCTAGACGTCAGTAATTCTGACACCATTCATTGTCATAAAATTTTTCAAAATTCAAAACAAAACCTCCACAGGTTAAACCTACAAGGAACTCTTTGGCAATAAAATAAAAACTTCACCCTCACCCCATCCTTACCTCATTACTAAAATAATTTCTTAGTAACCTCTTTTCTTATAATCCGTATTCTTTTTAAATATTTTAACTGTCAACTTGTACAAAACCTACCAATGCCACCTTTTTATAGTTCTAATTTTCTGTATATAATCACCACATTACCTTTTCGGACACATCGTCATACTATTTGTTTATTTATTTATTAACTATTTTTTTATTTATTATTTATTCACCACTATCCTCCTGGACATTTACTAACCATTTTTTTTAAAAACATCCAAACATTCAATCAGGTGCGGCGACAACACGTTAAAAAAGCCTAGGTCAACTAATTTATTTATCAATCGCGTTATCTAATTAAACGCGTTACGGTGTTTACCCCACCATAGCTCTTGAGAGCACTACTACGACGGATTCTACCCCGTCGGGTACTATGTACCCAATATTATAAATATTGTTAAAATGTAAATAACTTTCATAGAGCGGATTGTGACTCAATAAATAAGCCTTACCACTACCGAATACCAGCGGGTGGTAACTGGCTAAATAAGCCTATTACTAATTTAGGCCAGTTTCTGGATAAATCTAATTAATAAAAATAGATTTTGTCTATAATGAGTGAACGTCTTCACCTTTACTGTAGTTGAAGACAATGACAGATGATGCATGATAGGGATGAGTGGTAGATGATGAATAGAAGTGGAACTGCCTAATGTAAATATTCATTATAAATATCACCCACACTCAAAATTTTTTTCATCACCCATCTTTTATATTTTATTTTAATATTTATATTTATTTACTTACCATCCCACATCCCCGACCTTCATCGACCTTACTTTGGACCTTTGACTATAAATTTTAATTTTTTTTTTAACTTGACAATATTTTTTATAAAAAAAATTTTTTTTTAAATATATTTTTTTTAAATAAATATATTTAAAAAAAAAATTTTTTTTACCGGTTGCCCCCGGGTAGTGTAACGGTGCAAACCTCTTCACACCATTTTTATTTCTTTTTCATCCATCCATCCATCCATCTATCATTTTCAAATATTTAAATTATGTACGTCACATATTCTTCGATTTCCCTCATTTTTCACCACTACTACTTTACCCTTTGACCAGATCTGACTTTTTACCTGCTTCTCCGTTTTTATCCAGTTTTCTGTTTTAAAGTAACTTTAAATCTACAAATAAAATCACACCTGAAGTCGTTCCAGAGTTTATTTATTTATTATAAAAGTTATAAAACGTTCCAAGGTTCTACTTCAAGGGCTGCTACGTAATTTTACCACTGTATAGACTGTCCGATTTATTTATGCTGGCTTGCACCAAACTCTATCTGTTTATGCGTGGGGTAAGCTATTGAATGGAGAGAACGATTATTTATAAAATACGTTTCGAATGAATGAATGTGTCAATAACTGAATGAATTAATAAATGCATGGAAGAATGAATGCATGGACATATAAATGAATGAACTAATAAATGCATGGACGAATGAATGAATGAATAAATGAATAAATGAATGCATGGACGAATGAATGAATGATGAATGAATGCATAGAATGAGGAAATACACCCATACTGAAGCCCCCAGTGGAAGCCCACGACCTCGGCATGGCAGTTAAACATGATTCTGCTTTCATTACATAACAGCCGGCACCAACGGCTTAACGTGCCTTACGAAGCACGGAGGTGCTCGGAAAAAAATCCACTAGCGGTAGTCACGGGATGGTCACCCATCCGCACCTGACCGCGCCTGTTTTTGCTTAACCCAAGTGGTTGATTCCAATCACTCGTTTCCACTGGGCCACGAGCGCTTCAAATTTGTGATATTGCTGCATCAAATCCAAAAGTGTGCTTTTCTAGGCTGAACACGTAACCGAATTGAAAAACTGCGTCAAAATTACGTTTTCTCACCTAGTTAATAACCTATTTCTAACGCGTAGGTAATGTTGAAGGAAGTTAGTGCTGATCTATTTCGGATAAGCGTAGGTTGGTAGTTGAGTGGCGTTAGTGTGGCTAGGAATGCGTTAACGAGTACCTACCTAAGTACCTACTTGAAATTCTAAATATCAAAATTCCATGTGGCAGGACTTATTTTCAGAAGTTATCAAGGCCTTTCACATGGCTTATCGACTGCCACTATATGACAGCCAGCACCAACGGCTTAACGTGCCTTGCGAGGCACGGAAGCAATCGGAAAAAAACGCCACTAGCGGCAGTCACGGTATAGTCACCCATCCAGCACCTGACCGCGCCTGTGGTTTTTGCCCTTAAATATTTAATATTAATATAATTATTATTACTTATTAATATATTACTTATTAATTTTAAATGTGAAAACATTTTTCTGTCAATACTTTACTAGACTAGACGCTTGCTAGTTATGGCCGTTATTGGTAAAGGGCTAAAATTGGGCCATATTCCACCACGGGGGCCAAGGCCGGATTGGCGGACGATTGTAAGACAGTGGCGGGCCTTGAGTTATCAAGCCGCCCATAGAGCTATACATGCCATTACATGACAACGACTGCATGTACGGGCTAGTCCTACTATTTCCCTCGACGGACTTTATATTTATGCTATGTCATTGGTAGTTAGCCAATGTTGGCTAGGTCTACCTCACGATGGGCTGGTTGAGAGAGCGGAATGGGAGGTGAAGTGAATGGACTTACTTGGTGATGGTGGATGATGGCTCGCTTTAGCTGTTGGGCAGATGATGAGCGGTGATGGATGAGTTGATGCGTCCAGCGCACGGAGAACACTCCTGCACTGTTCACTTATAGTCTAATATTGTCAATATATTGAGCATTCTTTGAGCTGATAAAGTTTCTTGGTCACCAAATGTCCATCACTTCATGAGAATTCGAGCACTTATCACGCGCGTATGTCACCGTGCGAATGTGTGTGCAGATGGCTGGATAAAATAGTAGCGAGCGGGCGGTTCGAAATTTCACTGATGCCGGTGAGTCACCCATTAGCTCAGTTGGAAAGAGAGCTGGCACGGATAGCCAGAGCTCTCAGGTTCGAATCCCGGCATGGGTGGAATTTGTTAGCCTCTAAATAGGTTTTTAAAATTGTCCTTAGCACGAGTTAGTGCATTAAAAATAATAATCAGCGAGACGTCTGCTTCCAGGTCTAAAATGCGATCTAGCGTCGGCCTACAAGGAGTCGGAGCTGATCAGGCAGCGGAGCCGGTCGCTGGAGGAGGAGCTCTGCGCGGCCAGGACTTGCAGCGCGGACTTGGCTGACCAGCTGCACCGTCGGAATGGTGAGCGCCCAGATTTGTATACCCTCTCATTTGTACGCCCCTGCCCTCGGGCTGTGAAAGAAAGGGATGGCGTATGCTATTACGACACCGCTTCCCAGGTAATTCTGCGATAGAATTGAAAGTCAGATTTGTTTTTATTATTCCTTTCCTTTGTCTACTTTCGGTACAACTTAATTTAGCAGAAGTTCATTAGTACCTACATAAGCAAAAACACGTCAAAAATCACAATTTGGGTATTAGTTTTTTTTATTAAAGTCATTAAAACAGCAATGAATATCGTGTTTATTAGTTGTTACGAGTTCTTTTTTTAAATTTGTCATAATAAAGTAAAATAATAGTTTTTTAATCATTTTGGAAATTCGGCGCAAATAAGTGTTATTTTTTCTTTCTTATTTCCAAAATCTAATGTCTTGCAATGGTTGCAAGATTAGTTTGGAGCTACAGAATAAGGCATAAGTATTTTTAATTTTATTTTGAAAATTTTGGTCTCGTGACTAATAACAGTGCTTTCAAACATTGGGCCCAAAATTTTCGGTCTTAATTATTATTGTACAAGTTTTCTTTATTGGATATGAAAATAGACTAAATAATAATTACAGAAAAAATAAAAGCCAAATAAAAGGAAATACTCTAAATAAAAAAAAACATCGCCCATAAACTATCGATAATCGCTGAACATACATGGAGGTGTTTTGGATAGGTCCCGGTATGGGCTATCTAAAAAAAAACAATAACGTCACCCGATTGGCCACCCTGTATTTTACTTCGACCCTGTATGTCCCCAATGGTGGGGCACGGGTCTCTTCTTGCAACGCAGAAAGGTTAGGCCATACTTCACCACGGGGGCCAAGTCCGGGTTGGTGGAGGATTGTAAGACAGTGGCGGGCCTTACTGTCAGAAGTTATCAAGCCGCCCATAGGGCCTCTGACATGGCTTAACGACTGCCATTACATGACAGCCGGCACCAACGCCTTAACATGCCTTGCGAAGCACGGAAGCGCTCGGAAAAAATGCCACTAGCGGTAGTCACAGGACGGTCACCCACCATGCACCTGACAGCGCCTGTTGTTGCTTAACTCAAGAATAAGATAAGAATATTCTTTATTGTACACCAGGAAAAAACAACCATAAATAATTTCAAAGATACAGTACAATTGGCGGCTTTATTGCTTAGAGCAATTGAGCAACTCAAGTGATTGATTCCAATCCCTCGGCTCGGCTAGGCCACGAGCGCACCCTGTATTACTCTTTCCCATCGAGTTCATTATTTAATTAATTATTTCCAGACGAAGCCCTAAGACAGCTGCGTTCAGAGCTCGAGGCTGCGCTTGCGCGGGGAGCCGAGCTCGAGGCGCGAGTGCAGGCGCTAGAGCGGGACAGGGAGCGGCTAGAGCAGGAGAAGAGATTGAAGGAGGAAAAGGCTGCCGAGGTGAGAGAAATTATAAAATAACATGATAGGGTTGGATATATGTATAAACGTACGTCTAGGATAAATATACAGCCAACTCCATACAGTTTTGCAGGTTCTTATTTCTGATTCTTTCATCAGGCCCTGTCACTTACGCCAATGTCAGGCTTTCTACAATATTACTTATCGGTTCTCAGGCTTTTTGAACTACGCTTATGCCGACTTCCGTACATTTTTGCCGGTTCTCATTTCCGATTCTCTCATCAAGCACTGTCAACTCAACTAATCCGGAGCTCATATTCTTTGCTAGTTCTCATATTTGACTCTCCCAGGGCACGTCAACTGCGCTAATTCCGATCTCCATAATTTTTTGCCGGCACCCATTTCCGACTCTCACCAAGAACAACCACTTACGCTAATCCCAAGCTCCGTAATTTTTCCCCAGACCCCATTTATGACTCTTTCACCATTGTCCACTGCGCTAATCCCGGTTCCATAATTTTCTTCCGATTCTCATCTCCGACTCCACCAGGCACCGCCAACCACGCTATTCCGACCTCCATAAATGTTTGCCGGGTCTCATCTCCGACTCCTTCACCGGGCACCGTGAACTATACCGAGCCCATATGTTTTGCTTATTGTCATGTTTGACTCTCACCAGGCACGTCAACTGCGCTAATGTCGATCTCCATAATTTTTTGCCGGCACCCATTTCCCGACCCCAAGCTTCGTAACTTTTCGCTAGATCCCATTTCTGACTCTTTCACCAGTCTACTACTGTCTACTACGCTAATCCTGGCTCCATAATTTTCTTCCGATTCTCATCTCCGACTCCACCAGGCACCGCCAACCATGCTCCACAAATTTTAGCCGGTTTTCATTTCGGACTCATTCACAAGGCACTGTCAACTACGCTAATCCCGAGCTCCACACATTTTTTTCGGTACTCACGTCTGACTTCTCCACCAGGCACTGTCGACGGCCGAAGCGAACACGGCAAAATGGCGGCAGCTCCACGAGGCAGCGCGCTCGCAGGCGGCGGCGCGCGCCGAGAGAATGCTCGCCGACTGCGAGTGGAAGATGCGGGAGCTGGAAAAGCGCGCCAGGGTCGCGGAGCGGCAACAGGGAGAGGTAGGGAGCCCTAGGCAATAATTTGAGGGATGTGCGGTCAAAAACTAGGCAGAGCGGTAACAGGGAAAATTAGGGAGCCCTAGGTAACACTCCAGCAGGAGACACTACATCAGAACAACGAGGAAATATCGGAAGTCAGTGTAGAATAAAAGTCAGGGAAAGAAACAAAGCAATAGTTTGGGGGATGTGCGGTCAAAAATTGGGCAGAGCGGCAACAGAGAGAGGAAGCTAGGGAGCCCTAAGCAACACTCCAGCAGTAGACACGTTACTACATCTGGAAAAGGAGGACACGTCGGGACTCAGAGTAGAACAAAAGTCAGGGAAGGAAACAAAACAATAATTTGGGGGACGTGCGGTCAAAATTGGGCAAAAGGCAACAAGGACAGTTTGGGAGCGCTAGGCAACACTCCAGTAGTAGACACTACATCTGGGAAACGGGGAAACGTCGGGACTCAGAGTAGAATAAAAGTCAGGGAAGGAAACAAAGCAATAGTTTGGGGGATGTGCGGTCAAAAATTGGTCAGAGCGGAAACAGGGATACTGGTAGCTCAGTATAACCTCCCAAGTCTTGCGGCGGTGGGCACGCGGGGTAAGTAAGCCCATACTCTCGCTGTGAGAGAAGGCCTGTGCCCTGCAGTCCGGCGTATGTAGGCTGCATTACCAGTAGGTAATTAGCTATTATTTTCGGACGAGTAGTTAAGTGGAATTTAACTGAATACGGACACTCAGTAGATACAAAACTTTGTACAGTCTATTTATTCTTACTTGTCCAATTTAGTAAACAAGATTCTAACCTTAAAATTGAGATTAGATGCCTAAACTAGACATTTTCTCGCAAATTCAAGAACTATCATGAACTATGTTTGTAAAGTTGGCAGCGTGTTATCTAAAAGAGTGTTCCAAGTTACTTCATTTATGGAAATATGGCAGTTTTGGACTAAAAAGTTTACGGGCTTGAGTGCCATAAAATCGTGAAGAGTAAAAAAGCCAGTCGACTAGCTAGGCGTGAAAGTAATTTTTTTTCGTGTTTTGGAGTTCTTTCTCAAAAGTTTTGAAAAATGTCAAGTCAAAAAAAAAGTCAACCTACTTTCTTGTTTTTTTACTTACCTCACAATCGATATGTAAAGCAGAGTGTTGCTGTAAACGGGTGTAAGCATCAATTGCATACTCGGGCTAATTAGCGCCCTCGCTGCGCTCGGGCGCCAAAGACCTCATATTCAATTGATGTCATACAGCCCTTGGTTAACAATCTACTATTTCATTCATTCATTCATTCATTCGTTCGTTCGTTCGTTCGTTCGTTCGTTCGTTCGTTCGTTCGTTCGTTCGTTCGTTCGTTCGTTCGTTCGTTCGTTCGTTCGTTCGTTCGTTCGTTCGTTCGTTCGTTCGTTCGTTCGTTCGTTCATTCATTCATTCATTAATCCCGTGGACTTCTGCCTACAGCTGACGGAGACTCTGGAGGCGGTGAAGGCCGAGAAGGCTCAGCCGTCCGCAGCGCACATGGCGGAGTTGCAGCAGTTACGCGGGATGGCGAGCGAGCAGCAGCGGTCCGTGCAATCTCTCACGCTACAGCTGCAGAAGGTAAGGTTTCTTCATCACACAGCCTACAAGCACTTACATTGCTTCTGGCCCCACACTAGGATACCCTGTGTCGTGGGAACCAGAAACAACGACATCACAAACATGTAAACATTCAAGTCCTGGGGTTTGTTTTGTTCCCAGCCGGGGTTAGAACCCGGGACCTCTTGCATGGTAGGCAGACGCGCTACCGCTACGCCACAGAGATCGTCTTTACTGGTGATATCAATCCTTTCTTGATCTTTGTTGAGCCTTCGATATTAGTTTCAGAAGAGAAAATTTCTTCATCACACAGATGAACACTTGGTCGAATAGACCTCCTATCACTTCCTACATCATGTCTTGTACTGTTGATATCAACCCTTTGTTAATCTTTGTCGAGCCTTCGCTACCAGTTGCAGAAGGTAAAATTTCTTTATCATGACACAGAGGAATACTTTGTCAAACAGACCTATCACTTCCTACATCATATCTTGTACTGGTGATATCAACCCTTTGTTGATCTTCGTTGAGCCTTCAATATCAGTTGCAGAAGGTAAAATTTCTTCATCACACAGAGGAACACATAGTCGAATGGGCCTCCTTTCACTTCCTACATCATGTCTTGTACTGATGATATCAGCCCTTTGGTTTGGTTTTCAGAAGCCTGTCAAATAGTCAAATATTGTAATAAACACCGAAATTCATTACGATTCAGTGACAAATGTGATTCGCGGTTTCCCAATGAGTTCCACTAACGGCCTTATTAATAAAGGTTATGAGCTGTGTATACAGCCGTTGTGCGAGGTCTGACAAACTGGTTATTTGTACGCTAAATGCGGTAAACCAGTTTAAATTGATATACGTCAAATACTATTTTAAACCAAATAGTTATTCACTGTGTATAACTTATTTATTAGTAAGGCCGTAAGAGTTTAGTGGAAATTCCACTATACCTACCTACTTTAAGAATCCCTGACGTTTTATTGCTAACGCTGTGTTGTCCTCGACAGGTGGAGACCAGGGAGGAAGCGCTGAAGCTGGAGGTGCATCGGCTGAAGGAACTCCTGGACAAGGAGACCAGGATCGCCAAGGAGAAGGAGGAGAGACACTTTGCCGTGAGTCACCCATTTTTGTTGTTTGTACTCAGAAGGTCAGTTGGAGGTCGGTTATTATTATTATTAAAACTCTTTATTGCGTAAAAATTTTGCACATAGGCGAGCTTAATGCTACTTAGCATTATCTACCAGCTAACCTAAGTTTTGCAGACAAGATTAGCAGGTAATGCAATATTAAAACAATATAAAATTTACTAATTATATCTATTTTATATTGTATTAACTTAAAAATAGTAGGGGAATATTATATAACATAACAACAAATAAATATGAAATACAATAAATACATAAACATTATCTACATACAAATATATATATATATATATTGTATTTCATATTTACTTTGTTTAATTTTCAAAGTTACGTACATTTGCGAATTTGTAGTCGCAATACCACAAGCTAACGGTGAAGGAAAACATCGTGAGGAAACCCGCGGCTTGGTTGGCTCCGCACGTATTGACTAGTCTTTCCTGTGGGCTAGGCCGACTAAGCTGTCAGGGTGGTATAGGTGCTAGAAAAGCCTACACCATCTATAAAACCATGTCCCAGGCACTACATCGTCGGAGTGGTCCCTTCACCCATCTAGTGTGAGTGAGGATACCACTGGACGCTGTATAAATCATCTCATTACGTAGATGTAATGTAATATAAGGCCAATCATCATCATCATTTCATATTTATTTGTTGTTATGTTATATAATATTCCCCTAATATTTTTGTACGTATATAAATATATACGTACAAAATTCCTGGCGATATTGATATCTACATGTGAATACTACTTATAATATTGTTACGGGGTAGGGTTCTGGATTTGGATGTAAAACGCCAATGACAACTTCTTAGGATTTATTCACGCAGGGTCTGGTCTGCAGGTCTTCACGACACGAAGTCCACACGTAGATTCCAATCGAAGTCCAATAGTATCGCTGAGGTCGTAGGTTATCGCTCAAGTTGCATGTTCGCTCGAAGTTCACTTTTCGCTATTCCAAACTGAACTGACAGCGCGCCGCGGCGGCCGCTATTTATATCCGCCGGCAAGGGTTCTAGAACATTCCCGTACCTACGTACCTACACTCGGTACACGCGGCAACGTCGCACGAACAGTTTAATGTCAAAGAGTTTTGAACCTTATGCTAGTGGACATACGAATCATTATTGCTTGCAGCGTTTTATTGTTTACTAAAACGCAGCATGCGGCGACTATTCGATAGGCTTCCAGAAGGCTCTATTCTAGATGGTTCGGGATAGGACCGCGACAATATATTATGATAAATTACTGAAGACTTTGTTGGAAAGAGCGCTGGCACGGATAGCCAGAGGTTGCCGGCTCGAATCCCGGCATGGGTGGAATTTTGAGCCTCTAAATAGGTTTTTAAAATTGTACTTAGCACGTGTTAGTGCATTGAAAATAAAAAATAGTATAATCATACGGGTACAGCGATATCATTCAGACGTAAAAACCTAACTGCAAAGTAGGTACTGGGGGCTGTAAGTGATGCAACTTACTTCAGCCAGACGCCGCTGCCTGTACGTAATACAGCAAAAAAGTGTAAAGAGGTTCGAAATTTCACTGATGCCGGTGAGTCGCCCACTAGCTCAGTTGGAAAGAGCGCTCGGGTACTGCGGGGCTGTAAGTGATGCAATTTACTTCAGCCAGATGCCGCTGAAGTAGATTGCATCACTTATAAATTGCATAATAGTATGTTCCTCGCGTGTCAGACACGAAGTTCTCGTTTCTCGTTCAGACCGTGGACCGGCTCGAGAAGCAGCACACCAAGGCGTTGGAGGCGAGCAAGGCCGAGCTGGCGGCGGCGGCGGCGGCGTCGCGCTCGGCCTTGGAGCGAGCGCACGCCGAGCGCACGCGCGCGGCGCTCGCGCAGCTCCGGGCGGACGCCGAGCGCGACGCCAAAAACGCGGACCGGAAGCTGCGCGAGGTCACCACTAGGGTGAGAGTTGTAACGCACTCACTGATTTCAACCATTTGATTACTTAAGAACCTATTTAGAGGCAAAAAAATTCACCCATGCCGGGATTCGAACCAGCAACCTCTGGCTATCCGTGCCAGCGCTCTACCAATTGAGCCAATGGGCGACTCACCGGCATCAGTGAAATTTCGAACCTCTATAGTTATATTTATGCTATGTCATTGAAATACTTTGATTGCGCGATGCAGGAATATTGGAGTTTGTAGTGCGCGCGCAGAGTTGAATTATGCTCGCCACAGGTTTTTAAATTTGTCCTTAGTACGGGTTAGTGCATTAAAAATAAAAATAGTATAACTCATTTCATGTTCTTTAGCCGCTACTGACTGAGCAGTGACTGGGGAAGAGGAGAGCCGAAGATCGGGCTCAGTGGAGAGGTCTTGGGAGAGGCCTATGTCCAGCAGTGGACTGACACCGGCGGATGATGATCCGGCGCCGGTTGTTATCAACCTTAGTATGTCCCCACTGCTGGGGCACGGGTCTCTTCCTGCTTCGCAGGAAGGTTAGGCCATACTCCACCACGAGGGCCAAGTCCGGGTTGGTGGAGGATTGTAAGACCGTGGCGGGCCTTAATGTCAAAAGTTATCAAGCCGCCCGTAAGGCCTCTGACATGGCTTGACGACTGCCATTATATGACAGCCGGCACCAACGGCTTACCTTAATGCCACTAGCGGTAGTCACGGGACGCTCACCCATACCGTACCAGACCGCGCCTGTTGATGCTTAACCAAGTGATTGATTCCAATCACTCGGTTCGCCTAGGCCACGAGCGCTTCGGCGCCGGTTAATCTAATCTAATCTTCTCCTCCACCTAGTTCGAGAACCTAAAGGAGCTCCTGGCAACAAAGGAAGCGGCGTTCGAGCGTGCCATCGCCGAGGCGAATAGCAAGGCCGACTGGGAGTTGCTGCAACTGCGCCATCTGCTTGACAAAGCTGACATCACCTACGCCAACAATATGGACAAGGCCACGGAGAAGTTCGAAACGGACCGAGGTAAATGAGCTTAGGCGCGTTGGGGCGCAAAATGAATGATGAATGAATGATAGATAGATAGATAGATATATAGATAGATAGATAGATAGATAGATAGATAGATAGATAGATAGATGGATGGATGGATGGATGGATGGATGGACGGACGGACGGACGGACGGACGGACGGACGGACGGACGGATGGATGGATGGATAGATAGATTTATTGCCATAAGACACACACATGTATAAATATATCATCACATATTACATCACAAATTAACAGTTACAGAGTTGACATTGACAAAACGTAAACATACAGAATAGTGATAAATGAATGATAAATGATGAATGAATGAATGGTGTAAGAGATGCAGTCCAGCGAACCTTAGCAAATAGGAGAAGCAATAAACAACAATGATAATGAAAATTTATTTGCACTGAAATGTTTACATAAATTGTGTGTTACAAATTAAGGAACTTAATGTTTTCATATATATATATATATAGATATATATATATATAATCGAAGTCCTGACTGACTGACTCACATCAAAAGCCCATCACATCATCATCAAAGCCCAGCCCCAGCTGGGAAGCTGAAATTTTCGTTGGACCTAGGAAGCTGAAATTTTGCACCGTGTGTCTATAATATAATGTAGGCAAGGAATAAGACCGGATTTTTTTTAATTCAACCCCTAAGGGGGCGAAAAGGGTTGCCAAAATTTGTATGGGCGGTATAAAAAATGTTGTCTAATTTTCTTAAAACTTAAAATGAATACTCTTCAGCACAATTGATTGAACAAGTTTTTCGCCGTTTATCTAAATTTAACTCTTAAGGGAGTGGACGGGGTTGCAAAAAAAGTCCACGCGGACGGAGTCGCGGGCTAGTAATATATAAATGTATAACTCAGTGGTACTTGAAACTTGATGCTAAGAAATCTGTCTTGCGCTAAAAAAATAGTTTTATTTTATTTAAACTTAAAAATCAATAAATGTGCGGTGTACGTAAAATTTTATAAATTTTATAAATGATAGCGCTATTGTTAAAAATCTGATTGTACATCTCATAATTCAGCAATGTTGAAGTCTCTACGGTGGCCAAGATTTGGTTACAGACGTTCTCTTGATACCTGCTCTCTTACATTTTTTTAACCCCTCCTTTTGTTACTTAATAGAACTGTATTAGAACCAGGAGTGGGTCGCTCAGTTAATCCGAAATTCATCCCGACACATATTACACTTCCTCCACATGCACCGTGGTCCTCGATCAGCGGTCATAATTATGGTCTATCTATACCTACTAACCCCATGTTTCTAGTATACTAACAATCTGTTAACAGCTGTTAATTGTTTTTTCTTATGTGAAACTTCTTTCAGTACAGTACCTCATCTAAAGGCCTGCGCAGACGAGGGACTTTTGTCCCCATGAATTGTGTAAAAATGTCCTCCGAGTACTTTTCGCGGACTCAACGCCTACGGTGTGCGGTCATTTGTTCCCCGGAAATTGTGTGAAGCGTAAGCTATAGAAGCCAATATTCTGAGATTTTGTTGTGTTGTCATTTAAATGAAGTTGAAAAAGAAAAGGAGTTTTAAAAGAAAACACCGAACTTTTGTCCAGTCCGGTCTCTTGATGTCCTCGGACGCTTGAGGGACTTTTTGTACAGGGTACTTTTAGTCCTTCGTGTGCGTTATTGCGTTATTTATATAAGATACAATTTATATGAGATCTATACCGACGGACAAAAAAGTACCTGGGGGATTGTACCTCGTCTGCAGGCCTTAAACGTTGCCCTTTGCATCTACGTAATTTTTATTTTTTTTAAATTCTTTATTTACTTTGTATAGATAGATACAGAACACTTTATTGCACATCCAGAAAAATATTACAACAATGGTACTTAAATCTAAGTAATGTTACTTATACAATTCGCGAAAGAAAGAATTTGTTACATACTTAGCCTAAATCGAAAACCATTTCGAGGTTTTTATCCAAATAGCATTATTTTCAATGTTAGAGCTAATGAAATCAAAAGATGGGCTTTATTTTCTGAAAATTAAATTTGTTATCAAACTGCTGCGTGACGTTATACGACGGTTACAGTACTCTGTAAGCAGCAAACCAAAATATATAGGTATACTGTGAACACAATACCCAGATCGAGCTGTCAAAATTTGCTGACAGACACGTAGTATCTCTATGTAGTCTGTGTGACAGACTGACTTGCTTGACTGATCACGTTTGGTAGTTGTGGATTTGCTTTAGTGGTTTTCAATTTTTCTTGGCAATTTCGATTTGTATAGCTAACACCGACGATTTCGCATACGCCCTGGAAACTGATTTATACCATCATTTCATATTGACCTGGCTATTTGAGTCTGTGATTTTTTTGACAGTATTCACAGACTCCTAACTTTGACTCACTCATATGCTAACGCAATCGCGGGATACTCTACACGGCTGGGCTCGTAGATAGAGTCTCTACGGCTGGGCTAGTGGTTATATACTCTTTGGGCTGGGCCGCCGTATGATGTCACGAATTTAGATATTTCAAAAAAATATTTCCTAGTGATAAACTTAAATAATCGGAAAAAAACGAAATTAGTTTCTTGAAATTTCGTCTAATATCAGGAAAAAAATTAAAATACAGCTATCATAAAAAGTTTCCTTCCCGAATTGGCGGTCTTAAATGGTGTAGACTTGCCCAGCACCTATACCATCCGTTAGCTTGTCAGCTTACCCCGCAGAAAAGACAAGTAAATTTAATCGGTATCAACCCTTGTATGTCCCCACTGCTGGGGCACGGGTCTCTTCCTTCATCGCAGGAAGGTTAGGCCATACTCCATCACCACGGGGGCCAAGTCCGGGTCGGTAGAGGATTGTAAGACAGTGGCGGGCCCTACTGTCAGAAGTTATCAAGCCGCCCATAAGGCCTCATGGATTAACGACTGCCATTACATGACAGCCGGCACCAACGGCTTAACGTGCCGTTGCGGTTGTCACGGAACGGTCACCCATCCCGCCCAACACGTTAGTCAATACAATACGTTGCGCGTATTTTGCAAGCTGACTGCGCAAACTCTTTGGTCAAGCTATTTGCCGAGCAAGGCACTATATAGTATGCTACTGCCAATAGCATATTAAGCTAGTGACTACTAAAAAAACCCAATCCACAGGTAAACCTTGTCGTTTTCGGCCGGCGGATGGGAGGTATTATATTGGATGTATTTTTTTCTTACTTTCAAAAATAACGAGTAACCGAACCAATTCGCGAGTTTCCTCACTATGTTTTCCTTCACATTTAGCGTATGGTATTTTACTACTAATTTCCAGATGTACGTAACCTTGAATAAATTGAGGTACATGGTGGTACATAGTCATAGGTGGTGGAGTACTGCCTAACCTTCCTGCGATGAAGGAAGAGACCCGTGCCCCAGCAGTGGGGACGTAGAAAGGGTTGATAGCATAGAGTACATGCCCGGACTGCGAATCGATTCTTTCAATACTCAATAATTTATTGCATTCCACAAGTATATACAGATGACATTACTAAAAATATGGATCTTTGTGGACCCTGTAGAGCACGCAACATTTTAAATTTTAGGAGGCCTTAATAAATGAAGCCTATGAAAATTTATTCTAATTAGGTACATTGTATTATTATCAAACATTGTATAAATAGTATTTCAATATCACACATGCTACTTAATAATTCTAATACAATTATTTTATACTAGCTGGCCCAGAGAACTTCGTACCTCCTAATAGTCGATTTTTTTATTTTTTTTTAATATTCTCCGTAAGAACCATCCTCGTACTTCAAGTATTCTAAAAAAAGAATTAGCAAAATCGGTTCAGCTGCTCTCGAGATTTGCGTTTACCAACACATTCAGCGATTCATTTTTATATTATAGATATATATGACAATAGGGGAGAGTGGTCACCATTCGTACGCGGGGCACATTCATACAGTTAGTATAACAGATAAACTAAACGGCACACAAGCGCGCGTTTGCTTGTCTGCATAGACATACCGGCCGCCATGTTGCTAAGCAAAGTGTCGTGCCAGTCGCACCACGGTGCATCGGCTGACAAAACGTTATGTGTTTTCGCGCCTGGTGAGTAAATTTTTTACGTAAATTCAATTCGCAATTGTAAGTAGAATTATAATGTTTTTGACAAAATTGTGTTGATTAATATTAATGTTAACATTGATTATTTTGAGCTTTAATTGTTATATTTCTCAAATTAAATTAGAATTTGTATAAAGTAGTATTTTAATTTTGTGCAAGGCATGGGGTGCATTCGGACAGCAAAACAGGGGGCACATTCGTACGCGTACGAATGCTCCCCTTTAGATTTTATTAACTACCAGAACATCACAATAACATTTTTCTTTTTATGAAGTAATTCTAACAAATCGATATATTTTATAAAGTAAGCCTTATAACTAATGTTTTATTGCAGAATCATGGTACGAAAATATAAAAAAAGGGTACGCGTACCCAAGAGGTGGATGAAGAGTCCATGAAATTAGCAATTGATGACGTAATTCTAGGACGGCTGTCATATAGAAAAGCCGCGTTGCAATATAACATCAAGACATCGACGTTGGAAAGCAGAGTCAAGAAATTCAAAGATGGCTCTAACACCGATGAACCCTCACGAACATTTCATTCCAAGAAGAAAACCGGGTAAATCCGTATATATACAGATACACCTGAAAAAAACTGAATTAGAAGAGAGACATAGACAGAAAGAATTGAAAAAAAATAGAACAGGAAAGGAAAGCCAGAGCCAAAGCATTGAAACGTAGTTTGAAAGAACTTAGTTCAACACAAAAGAAAAAGAAAGCTAAGCAAATAAAAAGTGATGAAGATTCAGAGGCATCTGAAGGATCGGAATTTAGCTTGCGGGAGAGTTCAATATCTCCAATCGGTTCCGAAACCGACGAAGAGACTAATGATTGCACTAGTGACAATAATTTAAATGTGACACCAAATAAAATCAAAGATAATTGTTTGGTTTTGGTAAAGTTTGAAAAAAAGACTTCTGTTGTTTACTACGTCGGAAAAGTTCTTAGTCATTAGTCGGGTACGGAGCTGAAAGTATCTTATCTTCGGAAGAAACCGGGATCATCATGGTCATTCTTTTTTCCTGATATAGAAGACATACACACTCTGTATATCAGCGATGTCGTCATGATCCTACCTGATCCACAACCACGAGCGGGCTGTACAGCTAGAATGGCTAGACTTTTTACTTTTGCAGTTAATTTAAATAATTATAATGTGCAATAACTTCTAAAGTAACAACCAAATATGTATGATTATTGACTTTAAGTTTAGATTGTCAAAGACTGTGCAACATACTCATAATAAATGATTGTAAAGAAATCATTGAGACTGATTGTTAAGCTAAGAATTATCAATAAGTAAACTGGATAAACGATTTAATTTTTTGTTATGTTTCTAAAGAAACATTTATCGACTATGATTCAAGTCAAATATTTTAAGTTAGTTCTTTAATAAATAAATATTTTTGTAATAATTCATAAGAAATTAACGACTTTAATAGGCTTTTTAATTAGCCTGTATGAATCTACCCCATGGCGTATGAAAGTACCCCACCTACTGTACGAACGTACCCCGTACGTGGGGTACGTTCGTACAAATATCTTATCGTAGAAAAATTACTATAACTCTTTAACCTTTTGACATAATAGTTTCGGATTTTTTTGTAACAAACTACAATATATTTGTTACGCTTAGGCATATAAACTAGATAAAATCAACAATCCATCATAAATTAAAAAAATTAAATATAAAAAGCGTACGAATGGTGACCACTTTCCCCTACTTACCAATAAACTTCTATCATACTCGTAATTAAGATTAATCTGTATTTTAAAAACCTATTAGGAGCCTAAAACTTCCGTGTCAGCGCTCTCCCAACTGAGCTCAGTTGGGAGAGCGCTGGCACGGTTAGCCAGAGGTCGCGGGTTCGAGTCCCGGCATGGGTGGAATTTTTAGCCTCTTAATAGGTTTTTAAAGTACAGATTAATCTTAATTATAATAGAAGTTTATTAAATTATATTATTAAAATTGTTATTAGCACGGGTTAGTGCATTAAAAAGAATATAATAATCTGTATTTATTTTATTTGTATTGTAGATTAGTTGAAATAAGTGGTATTTTACAAGAAAAGTCAATCTGTCTTCTCCAGAACGTCTGATAGAAGAATGGACAGAGAAGCTTAAGAGCCTCGAAGCAGAGTCTGCGGCGACCCAAGAAGAAGCCAAGAAGCTTCTAGAACAGACCAGAAACAAACTCATAGCTGAGAAGAACGACACTGTTAACAAACTGAAGGACGAGCACCGGAAGGAGATGGGTAAGCTTCATGGACACCTAGTTTGAATTGTAACGTTCATTAAGCCGCAGTTTCTGCGCTACTTTGATTAAAACCTTTTCATTTCATTTCATGAGATCTCAATTAAGCAATTTATCTGTCCATATTTTCTCCAAAATTATCTACACTTTGTAATGGACACCTAGTTTAACTTGTAACGTTTATCAAGCCGCGTCTTCTCCGCATATTCGTCTGTTTCGACATATATTTATGTATTTTAAAAACCTATTTAGACTCGAACCCGCGACCTCTGGCACGATTAGCCATAGGTCGCGAGTTCGTGTCCCGGCATGGGTGGAATTTTTAGCCTCTAAATAGGTTTTTAGAATTGTCCTTAGCACGGGTTAGTGCATTAAAAAGAATATAATATATTTAAGTATTTTTTTATTATGAATATCGTAAAAAAAAAAATTGCATCTTGACATGCGGAGTAACTCAAATCTAAGCTGTCCATTTTTTCTCCAAAACGTTCTAAACTTTGAAATGGACACCTAGTTTGAGTTGTAACGTTCATGAAGCCGCAGTTTCTGCGCTAAAAAATAAAACCTTTTCATTTCATTTCAATTACCATGCTTTAGCAAATAAAAATATGTTTTTTGTCCATAAACCCGTGGTTTTCGCTTCCAGAGGAACAGTGGGAGCAGTTCATGACAGACAAGGAGAACTGCCTGGCGCGGATGAAGCTGGAGTGCAGGCAGGAGGGCGAGGAAGAGAGGGTCAAGAGGGAGAAGGACCTCCTAGAGGAGCTTGCGGGTGAGCGAGACAGCGAATTTGTTGGATGGGGAGAGCTGCAGTGCGAAAGAAAGGGTGCGGAAGGAAGTGAGACAATGAAAGGGTGAAATTAATTAAGTTTTATTTCAACATAGAGAATTTACATTCTGTCTAAGGATTTACAAGTCTAAGATACGCCTGCTTATTACAGAGCAGAGAGCTCTAGTCAAGTCTTAAGTCTAAGATACGCCTGCTTATTCCAGAACTGAGAGCTCTAGTGAAGTCTTAAGTCTAAGATACACCTGCTTATTCCAGAGCTAAGAGCTCTAGTCAAGTCTTAAGTCTAAGATACGCCTGCTTATTCCAGAGCAGAGAGCTCTAGTCAAGTCTTAAGTCTAAGAAACACCTGCTTATTCCAGAGCAGAGAGCTCTAGTCAAGTCTTAAGTCTAAGATACACCTGCTCTTTCCAGAACTCAGAGCTCTGGTCAAGTCTAAGGAGACGGATTTGGACACTCTGAGTGAAAGGACTGCAGCTTGTGGGCGTACGCTCGCTGTCACTGAGCAGGAACTCAGGTGAGTCTGAATTTTAGTAAGCATGGGCGGGTTTCTGGATTGATATCTTTACTAAGTTAATACTTAAGTAACGTTCTGTCTCACTCTTTACTGAGAAATGCGAAGAGACAACACTACAGTTGACTATTTACTTAGCGAAATTCTCAATTCAGAAACTGGTCCTGTGACTCTAAATGGCACTTTTTGACAATACGAGTGATGGAAAATCGACATAACACTAATTTTATCCACAAAATTTACTCTTCACTTAGTCTATTTTTGTATTTTTTTTGCGATTTTACACCGTTTTTCAGTATCAATTTCAAAACATTGCAAGGGTTGAAGGTGCCTTTTATTTAATTTCATGCACTAACCCGTGCTAAGGACAATTAAGCCTCCAAATTGGTTTTTAGAATTTATATAAGAATTTATTATAATTATAAAGAATTTATTTTTTTATTTATTATTATTGTCGATTTTATTGGCGTAGTTGTTATGTCGATTGGCGTATTTTTTTCATGGATTCTATTGAAAACCCCGGAGTGGAGCTGTGTTGTGAAAATGGATGGATTATGTCTGTAGATGCTGTACTTACAAGGTGTTTACGTAACATTGCACATTCCATCGACTAACTGAAAGTGTGTTTAGTTTATCTAAGATTCTGGAAACTGTTAGATAGAACAGTATCTGTAACGTTTTCTATTATTAAAACAAATATTCCTCTGTTTCGACATATAAAAACAAAATAAAATTTAAACTGTTTATTTCATAAAAATAATCCACAAAAATATTCTAGCTCTGGAAGCTAATAATCTTCTACATAACATTATAGTGCTTCTAGAGGTAGATAATATTTGAAAATCATTCCACTGAATTCGAATAAATACATATATATATATATATATATATATATATTTATGTATTTTTATTATTATATTTTTCTAATTTTTTTTTTAATCTTGACATGCGTACCTAATAATGAGTAACTCAAATCTAAGCTGAGTCTTCATATAAAAACCAATCAAAAGTAAATATCACATGCATTAGTAGTATAGTATTGGGAACTCTAGGACACTTTTCCGTCGTGAGGGGCTCACTGCGTTCGCCGTCACTCCTTCAAAGTGTCCTAGAGTTCCCAATACTATTGTGGGAAATATGCAATCTAGACATTTCATTACTTGATTAACTTACTAAAACGGAAACTCTTTTTTACTTCAGTTCATTCATAGGAATTATTTATATAAGCGTCAAATACAACAATCACTTCATTGCACGCCTGCAGTTCTAGGTGTTAGTATCGTTTTTATTTTATTTACTCAAGAATGAAATTTATACAACAAGCGCAAACATTACGTTTGGAAAACATTTGTAGCGAATCTAACAACAAAATAAAACTACATGGAAATCTTTTACCAAATACAATTCGATGCATAATTTGTGGTCCTTCGAACTGCGGTAAAACAAACGTAATGATAGGTCTTCTATTGCACAAAAATGGATTGCGCTACCGAAACGTTTACCTTTATTCTAAAACGCTCTTCCAGCCAAAATACGTTTTTTTAGATAAAGTGTTAAGCATGGTTCCTGAGATAAATTTCAGTAAATTTCGTGACAACGAAGAAGTGATAAGTCATCAAAATGCCAAACCTTACTCCGTAATGATATTTGATGACGTTGCTTGTGAAAAACAAAATAACATACGTGATTATTTTGCGATGGGTAGACATAAAAAGATTGATTCTTTCTATTTGAATCAAACATACAGTAAGATACCAAAGCAATTGATCAGGGATAATGCTAATTTGATTATAATTTTTAAACAGGATGACATCAATCTACGACATATTTATAACGAACATGTTAACGCAGATATGAGCTGGACACAGTTTCGAGAGATGTGCAAAAAAATATGGAGTGTGCCTTATAATTATTTGGTAATTAATAAAGATTGTGAAAAAGGTAAAGGATGTTACAGAATGAACTTTGACAAATTCGTTGTCTTTGACTAAGCATATTTGTGCTATTTATAATGAGTTACGGATCGAAGTGTCGTTACTAATCGGTTTGCGTTGCGAGAGAAAGTACATATTTTATCTCGCTATGGAAAAGATACTAAAAACACAGATTGTAGAATCTGCTGAAGCTGTAAAAAGAAAGTTTAAACAATTGAAAGATATTGACCACGATAATGATCTAGTATTGGAAAAGGTTTTCAAACCATTAACAGGTCCACTAAAAAGCATCGCCGCAAAAAATGAAAAGATTAATAAAGAGTATTGGGATGATAGACACTGGGACACTAAAACAAACATTGATACTAACAAAGACCTTAATGAAATCGATGATGGTGCATCTACCAGCTACAACTTTATGCAAAATAGTGATCGTGACTCCCAAAAACCTGAACAGAAAGCATTTAGTGAAACTGATGAAGGCGATTTAAACATGGGTGATTCAAGTGACACATCGTTTAAAACTCTTGAATCTGTTCAGAGTCCTCGCCAAGATTCTTCTTCTTGGTCATTGTCATCGGAAATATTTAGTAATGTACCTTATGGAGTAAGGCTGGAGCGAGGAAAAACTATGTTGGGATCACTGCGAGTGTCAGTTACAGAAAATAAGATTTCAGTTGGCGGGAAAAGTTATTTAAATACACCTGGATTAGCTGAATTATTGTTGAAACCAAAACCAAATTTAAGTTTAGTTAAGCCTGATGATTTAAAAAACTATAAACAATTACTGTTAGAAACAAATGCTCACCGTCGTGATTTCAGTCCTAAACAGCCAATAAAAAGTAATAGAGGTATGAAGTATTTGCAAATAATAAAACCTCTCTTTAAACTAACCAAAAATACTTCTAGCAGTATTGAAAGTCTGCCGCAAGGAGAAGGGTTACCAGTCTTGAAAAAAATGAATAAAAATGTGGATTATGTGTACTGGGATGATCCAAATGAATTGGTGGAACGTTTAAAATTACTTATTGCGTCTCGCGAAGCTGGTAATACAGGGCTTAATAACGAAATTATTTCTATCATTGAAGAACTGCGTGAATGTGGTCTAATAAAGTAATATAATTACAAACTCAAATGTATTTTCCATCAGTTCTTGTTCAACCTTCTTAAAAAAATGATGAATATTGATAAATTTGGCCACCATGTGCATAAAAGACTTCGTCCATCAGAAATATTTTATAGCACCAATAATAAAAATCTTACTCAAAACCTTAACGGAGAATATGACTTGAAATCAGAAAAACTGGTAGGATTGAGACTTCCTGTACTACCAGATGAGGCTGTCAACAAAGAGTATGTTGATCAAAACTTAAAGTTATTTTGCAAAGAGCATGATATTCTTGTCGAGCTAAAAAGTATAAAGAGTCAGATACAACTGATTCAGAAACAGTTAGATGAAAAGTGTACAAGGGTAGAAGTTAGTTCTATTATCAAAGATCAGTTGGTAGCAATCAGAGACATTGCCAGTAGAAATTATGAGTAAAGAAAAAGTGGTGAACGAGATTCATAGAGCTGCTAGAAGAAATTTCAATCGACGGCAAGTTATTCTTAAAGGAATCGATGATTTATGGCAAGCGGATTTAATTGATATCCAACATATTCGAAAACACAATAGAGGATTTAATTTTATTTTAGTCATTATAGATTGTTTTTCAAAATATGTTTGGACTGTTCCATTAAAAACTAAATCAATGAATGAAGTGTGTAATGCATTTGAAAAAATTTTAAAAAGTAATCGTGTTCCAACTAACGTACAGACCGATTTAGGAACAGAATTTTATAACAAATCTTTTCAAAGGCTTATGCAATCATACCACATTAACCATTATTCAACTTTTTCTACAAAGAAAGCATCTATTGTTGAAAGAGTTATAAGGACATTGAAGAATAAGCTATATAAATATTTTAGTTTAGTTGGCAATTACAAATGGATTGGAAAACCATTAGTTGATATAGTGATTTCATATAATAGTACGAAACACCGTACAACAAAGTATCGACCAGTGGAGGTAAACAAAGTCAATGAACCCAAAGTTTTAGAAAATATTGTATCTCACGCAGAGTCATCCTCAGTGAAACCAAAGTGTAAAGTAGGGGATTGCGTTCGTATTAGCAAGTACAAAGGGTGTTTTTACAAAGGGTATACTCCCAATTGGTCGACCGAGTTATTTACCATTAGCAAAGTTAACAAAACTACTCCCATTACATATCGTATTAAAGACCAGCATAATCAATTAATAAAAGGTAGTTTCTACGAGCAGGAATTAAATAAAACACGTAATCCCGGTGTTTATTTAATTGAAAAGGTATTGAAAAAGAGAGGAAATATGTTATTTGTCAAATGGCTTGGATTAAAAGACGCTGAAAACAGTTGGATCGGTAAAAATGATGTCGTGAAATAATGTTATTATATTACACTCATGAATGCAAAATTTTATTCATTCGTTCGTAAGTGATGACTGGAAGAGGACTTATTAATAAATTAATAAATAATTTACCACTCGAGTTACATTTACCAGGATATAATTATTGCGGCCCTGGCACAAAACTAGAAAAACGCTTACTAAGAGGTGATCGAGGTATTAATCAGTTAGACGATGCTTGTATGCGTCACGACATTGCCTATACTAAATACACCGATACGCGCAATCGACACCAAGCTGATAAAGAATTGATGGAAATGGCAAAACTTAGATCAAAAGCAAAAGACGTGAGTAGAGGGGAAAGACTTGCTTCGTGGTTAGTAAACAAAATCATGAAAGTTAAGGTTAAGACAGGTGCTGGTTTTAAATCAGGTATTAGAAAAATAAGTACACAATTAAAGAAAGCTAAACTAAAAAACAAACAATCTGCAATTAAATATGCACATTTAGCTGCAAAAAAATTGTTTCCTAAAAATATGAAAGTTCAGCTACCTCGAATAATACCAATCCCAAAAATTGGGGGGATACTACCACTTCTTCCTATATTTGCTTGCCTTTCGGCAGTAGGTGCATTAGCTGGAGGTGCAGCTGGAATAGCAAAAGCAGTGAACGACTCCAAATCTGCTCAAGAAAATCTAAAAGAATCAATACGTCATAATAAGATGATGGAGACAATTGCTATTGGAAAAGGGCTGTACATCAAACCGTACAAAAAAGGTGGTGGGCTCTGTTTACATACAAAAAACTGCTAAATAGGCTACCCCGACGCGCACTCACAAATGAAGATATAATGAAATATGTTAATAACAGTAATATACCATATTTCAGAGGTGTATACATGAGGGATAATTTGCCTCAAAAACCTAAACAAATTGAGTGTGCGATTATTAATTTAGATAGTTCTGACAACCCTGGAACGCATTGGGTAGCCTTCGTAAAAATTTATAATTATTGTGAATATTTTAACAGTTTCGGAGATTTAAAACCTCCTACAGAATTGGTTAAATACCTAAGTGGCGCAGATTTGTATTACAATTATACTAAATATCAAGCATACAACACGTTTAACTGTGGACATTTATGTCTTAAATTTTTGAAAGGTTTCTGGAAACGAGTCAGTTAACTATGTCTTTCACAATGTCTATAACGGGCACAGACTCTGCTCTTGTAACAAATTATTCACCGGCTTTGGAAACTGATGGTGATTATGAGTGTGGCCTGTTGTACTTCACTACTTTTAATTCAATTCCTAATGTTGATCACAGAAATAATAAATTCTATTACGGTAAAGATGGGGTTGTGATAATACCAGAGGGTTCATATGAACTTGAAGATATTATTGACTTCCTAACGAAACATGTTCATGATTGTGTTTTGGAATTAACTTGCAATAATAATACTTTAAGCACCAGTATTTTTAGTAGCAAAGACATTCATTTTGATAAGGAGAACTCAATAGGAGTTACATTAGGATTTGGAAAAGTATTATTAAAAGCTAATATATTACACACATCTTCCTATCCGATCAACATTTTACCATCAGCCATAGTCCGAATCGAATGTGATATTGTAAGTGGATCATTTGTTAATGGAAAACCTAGCCATATAATTTATGAGTTTTCTCCGAATGTGCCGCCGGGTTATCGAATAATTGAAATTCCTAAAAACGTTATCTATTTCCCAGTTATCCAAAACAGTGTGAGTGCAATTAATATTAGAATTTTGGATTTAAATAATAACCCACTAAATTTAAGAAGGGAAGAAGTACAGCTTTGCTTACATCTGAAGAAAAAATGATTGATTTCAATAAAAACCTGTGTACTACCAGCAGAAAGCGCAGTTTGCTTTCAAATATTACGAAGGTACCACCAAAAAGAAATAAGTTAACCAAAGCCAATAAACAATTTCTCAAATTAATAAATTTGTCGAAGTAACTAAAATGCTTAATGTAGCAGAACCTTTTGTACAAGACAACAGCATTGAAAGTATTCAGATTCATTCCTACAAGCCTTATGTAAGCAGCTACAATAGGAACGATGAGATACGGATTCCAATTAACCAGCAAGACCTTTACATTCTACCGTCGGAGAGTACTTTATACGTAGAAGGAAGGATCAGCGTAATCAACAGTGAAACTAAAGCCAAAGTGACCGAGTTTCAATTAATAAATAACCCAATACTATTTTTATTTCAAGATATTCGGTACGAATTAAATGGGGTTGAAATCGATAAGATTAAGAATGCAGGCATAACAACCACAATGAAATGTTTATTATCAATGAATGAAAGCGAATCAAAAATGTCTTATGCATGGGGTTGGAGCATTGACGGTATTAAAAACACAATGGGAGGAAGTTTTTCAGGCTGTCTCCCACTCAATAGAATCCTTGGGTTTGCGGAGGATTACAAAAAAATTATAATAAATTGCAAGCACGAACTTATACTTTTGCGAAGCAATACCAACATGAATGCAATTAAATTAAATAATAATGAGGTTGTAGAAGATATCGTAATCGATAAAATTATGTGGCGGGTGCCCCACGTTAAGGTGTCTGACCGAGAGAGAATCAACTTGCTTAGGTATTTAGAAAGAGACAGAGCTATTAACGTAGCGTTTAGAAACTGGGATCTTTATGAATATCCACTTTTACCTCAAACAACGAAGCATACATGGGCAATCAAAACTTCATCACAGATAGAAAAGCCAAGGTACGTTATCATTGGATTACAGAAAGACCGCAAAAATAATGGATTTCAGGATATGTCCCGATTCGATCATTGTAACTTGCGTGACATAAAAGTGTTTTTAAACTCAACCTACTTCCCGTATGAAAACCTAAACGTTAAATTTAGCAATGACAATTATGCTTTATTATACGAGTTGTATGCTAAATTTCAACAGTCTTACTACAGCCGTCTTCCGGAACCCCTGTTAAATTACATCGACTTCAAAGAAAAAACTCCATTATTTGTAATTGATTGCTGTCGTCAGAACGATACGCTGAAGACTGGACCTGTCGACGTTCGTGTTGAAATTGAGAGCGAGATAGCAATACCAGACAAAACAACTGCGTACTGTTTAATATTGAACGATTGTGTTATAGAATATAAACCTCTTACCAGTGTAGTGAAGAAAATATCATGAATCCGGAATACATTTTTGTAGATTTACAAGGCTTTAAAGACTACAAAAATAATTTTATTGTCAAAGAATTTGCTACGGCAGCAAGTGAAAGTACAGAAGTTTTTTTAATAAAACCTCCATTTCCTTTCAAACATTTGACTGACGAAGAAAAGAAACAAGTTGTTTGGCTCGGGAAAAATCGAGGAATCTACTGGAGTGAAGGATTAATAAGCTATAAAGAATTTAAGAGTATGATTAAGTCATCCCTATCTGGTAAAACTTTAGTTGCAAAGGGGGTTGAAAAATGTAAATGGGTTCAGGATCTATGTCCGAATAGCATTGTAAAGGATGTTGGCGAAATGGATATACCTAATCTTAAGACCTTAATTTCTTATTATTGTACGAATAAATGTAGTAAATATAACTGTCTGATTCATAACGATTACTGTGCATTAAAAAATGTTATATGTATAAGAAGATGGTGTGTTGACAATACAGTGTCAATATAATTTTTAATTAACTTCTTACCATTGAATTTGTATTTAATTATTATTTTATGAAAAATAAATGTGTTACTACGTAATTTTATATTTTCTTGTTTTATTGACTGAGAAAAAGAAAACAAAAGTCAGTTTAGTTTAAGATATTATATTTAAATGATTCGCATTTTAACATCGGTAACACTTATTCTACTTATAACTAAGATTAATAATATTTGACACAGTTAAATTTATTTATAGTATTACATAATTATTGCATAATGCTAGTTACCTAGCGAAATACAAAGAAAAAATAATTCTTCACATTTTTAGTAATCATTACTATTATTAGTTAACTTCCTACTCATTCTGTCAAGTAAATTTTCGGTCATGTCCATTATCTCGTCGGTATGTTCCATCACCATATACTGCGCATTCGACGTTTCCACTTCACTGTCACTGGATAAGTCAATCACTTTGATTTTTATCATTCGCAAACCTTTACGCCGCGATTTCTTCACAATGTAGGAAGTTGTATTTTGCGTCTTTTTCTTGGAAGGCCGCACTCGCTTGTTCGGATTTCGCGGGGGAGGTTCTGGAGCCCCAACTTCTTCCACATCCTCGCTCTCGAATCCGGTCAGTAAATGCTGGCCGTAGAAGAAAGGGTCCGTTATCGTCGGGCTGTAGGTCATCTTGGTGATCTGAAAATAAATAATAGATTTTAGTATCGACAAAATTAAAAAGAAGTTAGATATTTATTCAAAGAAGACAGGTTTCAACTTACCAAAATAAAAATATTTTATCAGCACAGTAACTCGTCTCGATGCTATCGATGTTAACTTGCGAATGAATTACGGACTCAGTCAAGCTGCGTCATCAATAGTCATCATTATTCGAAAGAGTTGTCCGACCAATATAACCAGAGCTACCTCTCCCCGCTGTATGCAATGTTATACGACGATGCATAACATCGTCGCGGGTGGTCCCCCTCCCCGCGCGCTTCATGCGCGCGAGCTCGCAAAGTTAGTTTAAACAAAGGACGTCTTGATGACACAATTGCGACAGGTTCGGTCTTGCTTGAGGTGGAAGTGAAATGAAGAATTTGATGACACAGCCAGAGCAGGTCAGGTCTTGATCAAACCTATCAAGGATATGGAATAAGTATGAACACAGGTATTTGTTTCAGATAAAAACGTTTATTTTAGTGTAGGTATGTATTTAAATGTCTATCTACAATATTATCTTAAAATGTACACAAATTCAAAATTCAGAAAAACTAGATTTAATGTTTTTTTTCTTAATGTGCTTATACTAAAATTACTTACATAGGTATAACTTAATACAAGAGTCATCTTTAAACCATTTCAATAAGTGTTATATTTAAAATAATGAGTTATGCCCCCAGGCTACAGTGGACACTTTGTCCGGCATTATACATCTTTTATCGTCTGTATTAGACAAAGCAATTTTATTTACAGACTGGGTAAATATTTCGTGTTTTATAGACTTGAAAAGATTTTGCTTTCGTCTGACTAGTTTATTGTTCAGCAACACTTCACGATAATCGCTTGCAGCTAAATCTCGGACTACGCACTTTTTCACCCCTTTGGCTTTCTTTATTACCAGCTCAGTGGTTTTTATGCAATATAATTTTGAGCGCAAACCAATGAATTCGGTCAAAATTTTCCCCCCCAATTCATCTTTAAATAAACCAGGCACTTTTTTGTTTACCAATGGTAGGCCGAACTGGTTTCGAGGTTTGTAATTGCTTGTATCAAAAAAATCCATCAAGGATTCTTTCATATCTCTATAAAAATCTTCGGTTTGAATTTCATAAACAAAGCTGTCAGTGTCGGTGTAACAAAGCTGTACTTGATTTCCATACTTAGGCTTAATTACCGAATAGTGAAAGTCATACATGTGACTCTTAGACAGCTCCAGCACTGCAAAACCCACATAAATTGGTTTGTTCAAAATTACTCTTTCCGGTTTCATTTGAATAGCGACTAAGTTTTCGGAAAATACGCTTGCGCTATGGAAGTTTAACCGAGCAATCAATTTGTCAGCGGTATCATGTTTTTTTGTTTTGTTTATTTTATCATGCCATTGTGTAACAAGTTTAACATTAACGCGTTTTTCACTATCCTCTAGCGTTTTTCCGAAAATAGAGTTATTATTTAACTTGAACAGGTCTTGCTGGAACTGAGTGACCGCTTTTTTTCTTAGTTCCGTGTTTAAATCGATGTATTCTTTCAAAAAAGCTCTCTGGCGAAATGTTATAACTCTATGAACTTTAGCGAGGATCAATCCGTTTGCCAGACATGTTTTGAGGTGAACGTAATGTATCACGTAGTAAAATTTATCGTACAAGTTCGGAGTCAATTTAGGTGTCTTACCTCCAGGAGGAATGAATTTCTCAGCACAAAATGGGTAATCGCTATGCGCATCGTGTAACTCATCAGGGTACAATAAGTCTACTTCTAATATGTAACCTTGTGGAGCATCATTGGGAATGTCTTCAACATTCAAGTTTTCGATTTCAGATTCACTTAAAAATCTAAAATCCGAAATTGGCAAGGACTGGCACATGCTGTATCCGTATAAATTGTTACAGTCAATGTATACCAAAAATGAGTCTCGTTTAGTTGGATCGTACGTCTCCATATATGAATTGTTTGCTTGCGAGTGTCTTTTGGAACACATGCAAATGCCACCTCTGATACCCTTTTGAATCATGCGAATAATTTCCAAGTTATCTATAAGTTCTAATTGGATCCCCGTTTTTAGAAGCATTGCATCAAATGACAAACTTGGAGAAGTTAGGTAGAAGGCTGGATCTAAGTTGTAATGCGTCTTACATGTCTTCCTGAAGTTTTCGAAGACGTCTGTTAATAACAGCACATCAGTCTTCACATAAAGGTCTGTATATTTGCCCATGTTTTCAATTTCGAAAGTTTGCCACACATTTTGAGCGTGCGCATACTCTTCGTCCGATATGTGTTCGTCAGCCATAGAATTGTAGAACAACGACTTATCAGGTAGTTGTTTATCTGTAAACATTTTCCAACAAGTCATATAATCGTAGGGGTACACCCCTTTGCGTGTAAGTAACTCAAACTGATTTTCATCTGGGAAATAACGCGAAAGATAAGTAAAGTCATTTTTGTGCAAGCCTTTTGCCAACTTTTGTAAACTCGTGCCCAAAAATTTATACGAGTCAACGAATCGTATTTGAGCAAATTCGTCTTCAGAAATTTGAAAAAACTTCGTGAACGAAATGTAGTTCTCTTTGTTTTTTGGAATAATTTTTATCGGTCCGCAAATGTCACTCAGTTCTTTAATGAACAAATGACAGTCATATCCTGCGAGGTTATGAAAAAATATCGGAACTAGTTTGGGAACTCGAAATTTCAAGTTACAATATGCATGTGCCGCACCGCGATAACGACCTGTCAGATGACAGTGATCTCTAACTTTGTCTGTAAATATTAGACGATCACAGATGTGACAACAATCTGCTTCCGCATAATCTTTTACATTTTCGCTTGTAAATGTCATAGGGATGTTTTTATTAACAATACTGTATATTCTTTTCACTTCTCGAACGAGTAGTTTAACAAATTTTTGAGCACAGTCAGAGCCACGGTACTGAACAAATCGATTTAAATTAGTATCAAATGAGCAAACAACATGGTATGCGAATGCAATTGGTACGTGTTTCTTTGCGTTATATGTGTAACTCAAATCAGGATTTTGCTGACATCCTTGATAAGGAACGAGAAGCGTTTCAAAGTCTGCATAAATAGCAAAAGGCATATCTTGCTTATGAGCAAAGTGTTTGAATTCAAGAAAAGTTCCTTTCCCAGGAAGCACTGTAGCAACACCACTACATAAATGGTTTTGTAGGGTTTGCTCGGATGATAGAAATTGGAGACAGTCTTCACAGAAATACAATTTACCATGATGTTTAGTCATCTGACTGCGAACAAGCCGAGGTAGATTTTTAATTAAAACGTAATGAGTGCGGTTTCCTTTCTCTAATAACAGCAAATTAACGCGTGTCGTCCTATACTTGTGTTCCGATCTGTAAATGGGTCCAACAATACCCTTGGTATTTTTCAACGCATATATGTTAACGCTTATGTTTGGATTGTTGGTCTCGAACGATTTAACGTCCGCTAGAGTAACTGGAAGGCTCAAATCAGCAGTATTCAGCACTTTGGTAAAATGGGGGTACGAAGACGTACGATCGGCCCTACCTTTAGGAGTATGAAGTGCAGCGACAATACTCCACAAGAAACAAGCGTCATCTTTATTTTGCATGTTGAGACACGCTTTCTTGTTTTTAATAACCGGTGGCAAGTCGATACGAGCAGCTCCATAAATAGGTTCGTACTTGTTGATGTTTATTTCCAAGAAAAGATTATTGAGAAATGTCCACCCACTGTCACGCTCTTCAAACTCTTCTATTTTCTTTTTTAAACAGGCTACCGTTTTACCTATTAGCTTTGCAAAGTCAAAGTTACGATGCAATGCAACATTCTTTGTCGAGAAGGATTTTACCTCTTGACCTTCGTTTTTAAAGAGAACGAAGTTACTGAAAAACTCGAAGTTTACCTTTACGTTTACATGTTTTGCAAGCGAATCCCGTAAAAGTTTCTCAATTTTGGGGGAGATTTCCGTGATAAACGTCTCTGGCAAACAGTTCTCTAAATCAGTCGCAAGAATCTTATAAGTAGCTATACGACCTCGAAAAGCAGACGCAATCAGAACTACACCATCGCTTAGAGGTACGCTGCTTTTCTCTTTGTGAGCAGTACTGCGTACATGACCCACCCAGTTTTTTTTCTCTACTTGGACTACACATGCAGTACAGTACGGCATTATCACGCAAATTTGAAACGTACACTCAAACGCAGCACTCAAACGTAAAACACCTAACAGGCGTTTTACAGCGACGATTTACTTATATTTAACTACGTCACCGTAAAGTGTGGGTTCGGAGTCTTTAAACAGCGGTTTCACGCGTCCGATGAAGCCCTAGAGCTGGTCCCACGCAGGTGTCCCACTGTCGAGCTGCGCTTTCAGCAGGAACTGCGCCTTCTTCCAGTGGTCCTGCTGCTTGGCGTCCCGCGTGAGATACACCTTTACTTCCACAAAGTACTCCCCCTCCAGAGGTGCAGTCCGTCGCAGAGAGCCGTCAGCGATCTTTGTGGTGAGCGAGGATGTGACGGAGTGATGAGATGCAGTTGCCAACACGTCGTCGTCGTCGTCCGAGAGCACCCCGAATAGGTCGAACTCGCTGGTCTTACGCTCCTTCACAAGACGGACACCACCCGCCTTTAATTAAAACCTAATCTAACCTATGACCCATAATAATACAATAGTAAAACACCTAACAGGCATTTTACAGCGACGATTTACTTATATTTAACTGCGTCACCATAAAATGTGGGTTCGGAGTCTTTAAACAGCGGTTTCACGCGTCGGATGAAGCCCTGGAGCTGGTCCCACGCAGGTGTCCCACGGTCGAGCTGCGCTTTCAGCAGGAACTGGGCCTTCTTCCAGTGGTCCTGCTGCTTAGCGTCCCGCGTGAGATACACCTTTACTTCCACAAAGTACTCCCCCTCTAGAGGTGCAGTCCGTCGCAGAGAGCCGTCAGCGACCTTTGTGGTGAGCGAGGATGTGACGGAGTGATGAGATGCAGTTGCCAACACGTCATCGTCGTCATCCGAGAGCACCCCGAATAGGTCGAACTCGCTGGTCTTACGCCCCTTCACCACCTTCTTTTTAGACCTGCATGCAAGAAAAAAACAAAAAATGACTTCAATGCTACATGAACTGTAGTTAGATGTAACATATTATAGCCCTTAGTTTTAATGTCAACATTAAATAAGACCGTGTGTTGGTTATCGTGTCACGCTCTCGCTGAATAATATACCACTACTTACAATACTAAATACCATACCTTAAACCATACCTTTATAATTGGTACAATTGGAGAAAATATGAACTCATTCAATTGTAACGCAATTATTCAATATTGACAATGAAAGTAGGGCTAGAAGAAGCAGTCTGACTAATAGGTCGACTGGATGAATAATTGAATCATTATTCAGTTGCTGCCATGTCTACCTTGATCCCGATTCACACTTAAATAAGTACAGTAGTGAGTTAACTTGCATCGTCGGCGAGTTAAGTCGCGTTTGCAGTTTGAACGGCGTTTGAACGACAAAAGCAACTTAACTCGACGACGATGCAAGTTAACTCACCACTGTACTTATTGAAGTGTAAATCGGGTTTTAGATTGGTAGGAAAACACGTTGAAAAAATAAACTACCATAAAAACAACACGGAAGTGAGCACGCTTGCCAAGAAAGCCACGCAGTCTCTCTCAGAGAGAAGGCTTTTGCCCTGCAGTGAGACCTATATAAAAATGACCCATAAAAAAAAACGACTCACGTACTTTGAATTTTCCGCTGCAGCGGTTGTTCGGCGCTTAGGCACAGGTGCAGGTGCAGTACGTTGCTTCTTTTCACGCGGCTGCTCAGTGTATATCGATTCAACCTCCGAGTCCGACCTGAGGAAAAACCGCAATAAGAAAACAAAGCTTGAATACGCATAGTCGGTGAAGTGTAATGAAATGGGAGAGGAAACTTTAATTACTGGATTAACTCTGAGAAATGACAAGTACATAATTAACAGTGTATAATAGCTACAATACAAGGGGCAAAATTGTAAGATTGACACGAGATACACCAAGTCACCACCGGACCACCCCACAGTGGAACATCACGTCGGACGAGGACTTGGTGTTCCAAGTCATTAGAAGCCAAGATAATGAAGTCCTCATTGTCACCAGCCGGCGGGCCAAAGGCCAGGTCCGTAGCGAGGTCCCAATTTGGAAACAAAATATAAAAAAAAGAAGGTTACTTACTCACATTTTTGTATGTAGATCTGGATTACTTCTGGAGTGTTGATCTCTTGATGTTACTGAAGCTGAATATAATTGATCAAACAAATGCACCACGTTTTATAGGCGAGAAAATGCTTTCGTTTCAATATTTTACCTACACATATTCAACTTTACACATGGAAACAAGTCGGAACATGATATCAGTCAGGGCTGTCAAACTCACATGGTAAAAAATATTTTTTAATAAAACCAAGCGCACAAATGTGTTCAATAGACTTTTACAGTTGCCTTAAAAAATACAATGCTTACTCAAGCATCATAAATATTTGTAGGTGATAGTTACAATTTTAAATATTATCCTTACGTTGCTGTTCTTTAAATTGGGAAATCGGAACAAAGTATGAATCGTAATCTATACTTAACATAAAGCAATCTCAGTACTAAGTTGCTGTTAAGCTAAGTTTTAGAAAAAACAACGTTTCACTAAATCATGTCTAACCCTGTTTAAAAGAAGAAGCATTTGAAGCATTGATATGACTGAGTGAAAAGAGACTTTGTACACAACGGGAATTGGAAAATAAATATGTACACAAATGTGACAGCCCTAGACAACTGTCACAGATTCTACCCACACACAAGAACTCCGCAAAAATTCTGATTCAGCAGGCCCTTATCAGAATCTGAAGACCACCAGAGAACACTTATAAACAGACCGGTGGACATCTGCCTAACATATATGTGGAAGTTAAGCACACTTATTAGTCTTTTAGTAGTATGACTATAGTATTTTAGTAGTATAACTAAACGACTAACGCCTGTTTTATAGAACTATAATAATCATGGTTTACTATGAAAATTCGATTCGAAAATACATTGCATAGCGATTATCTCACAGATTAACCAGTATGAAGATTCGACTACGCAATGTACCTACATCGAATTGTAGGTACATAAACTATAAATTCTAGTATTATGTATGAAACGCGGCCCTGTAAGATAGCCATGAAGTACTAAAAACATGAAATCGGAATCAGGTTATGACAAGTTCGTTCTTGACCCTTTGTCACGTCTGGTTGTGGAAATCGATTTTAATATTTTCATTCCAACCCATTTCTATCCTATAATTACATATTTGAGTAAACGTATAATATTAGCCTGTAGTAGAATAGATAGACAATATACGTAGTCATACTAATAAATAGCTTATTAAAACTGGTAGGTATCTTTAATAATAAATAACGTGATGATAGAAAATAAACTTTGCTTATACTGAAAGTTATTATGTAACTGTGACAGCCCTAGGTATACTTTAATTCTGGACCACCTGGCCCTCCGGACTAGACATTTTCATCAGCAATTAATCAGCGCTTCGCACATCTACAGGTCCTAACATGATATACGAGACGATTTATACCGTATTTATCGAGAACTGCCCATATGTGCGAGTCAGCGAAAAGTCACATCACCACACCACAGTACCATAGAGCACTACAATCACTAACAAGTAATAATGAACTATTGCGTCTTAAACCCTAATGCTTCAAATGTTAAGGAATAATAATAATAACTTTCACACATCACAATCACTTGATCTGGTCCCAAACTAGGATACCCTGTGCTATGGTAACCAGACAAGGATAAACATGGAAAAACACCCAGACTGAGATCATTTGTACAAATGAAAGTATGACGGCCTCCGATAGGAATCTAACCTACGACCTCTGGTTTGGTAGTCTAACTTGATACCGCTAGACCATCCAGGCAGTCAACGGTATTTGTGTTGTTCTCAGTCGCACAAGAAGATTAATGTGTTTTGATTAGTTTGCATTTTATCGCGAAACCGTGCAATGCGATAGCCGGCTAACAAACAATCCTCACCTGTGCTCGTGCTGCGCTTGCAAATTCTCATCACTACTACACATTACCAATGTTTGAATGTTGACGTATGTAAGGTCTGTGTGGTGAGTGACGTTTGCTTTGGTAGTTGTCGTAATCGTTGTATGAACTCTCTTTGTGCGGAAATGCAGACTTTCAACTTAGATTCACTCTTCATTTGAGCCCAGTATAAGCGGTCGATTCTGTGAGGAGCTCGGATTAATTTTGGTGGAAACCTTAGCGGTGATAACTAAATCAAAATTACTCCAGATATTATGTCTTAAACTAAGTTTTTGAGGAAATTTTAGTGGATACCTACGGTGACAACGAAACTATAAATTTCCATTCGTAAATTAAGTACCTTCTAAACACAATATATTGAACGCTTATAATGTATACTCGAGAGTTAATAATTTACCATAATGCTTTGTGTAAAGTGCCAACCGAGTATGTTATTAGTGTTGCGAGAAAACCCAGTATCCAGTTTCAGTAAGTTGTTTTTTAGTCTAAAATTCCTTAAAGTTTAATCAGGTCTTAGATAAAAAGTAATGAAATGGTTAGATTGCATATTTCCCACAATAGTATTGGGAACTCTAGGACACTTTGAAGGAGTGACGGCGAACGCAGTGAGCCCCTCACGACGGAAAAGTGTCCTAGAGTTCCCAATACTATACTACTTGCATTACTTTTTAAATCTTGAAATAGAGGGTTATATGCATTTATATTTTTTTACTATTATGTTCTACAGACCCCTGCCTGACCTTGAAAATAACAAAGGTTTTCTATTGTTATTTTCAAGGTCGTGAACTCATGTGACTGAGGAGGAAAAAAAGACGTTTGTCAAAACAGAGATTGGCTGATTGAGCCGCCATTTTATTTAAGCGGCTTTTTGATTGGCTACTTGAAATGGCGCAAATATAGAATCCCAGAATTGCTCCGAGAATTGAATAGTTTTCAGAATCTTTCGAGTTTGTTTTTGGCGTTTCACCTTTAACATTTAATCTGGTAGCGAAATATGTCCCAAAAGACCTGGACTTTATTTTAATTTAAGTATAACGATTTTGTTTAACGTTCCGTTTTATGTAACTCTGTTCTTTGAATGATAAATATTGTCTTTTGGACAAAATTGGCTACCATCACCGCATGTCAAAATTTTCCATTTATGTTTATAAAACTATCATTTATTAGGTGGGTATCTACTAACGACCATTAATCACACTATCATGCGCCATTGTCAAATACCTACATTATCCACAACTGAATCCACTTCATATTCTGTAAATTTTCATCTGCATATTTTACATAGACAGTCCAAAAGGCAGTATTTTGATTTTTTGCTTTAAATCTGAACTATTATACATAGGCGTTGCTTAATAAACTAATATTGATAGTAAGGAAAGATTTAATTTTAATTAAGCCCTTTTTAATAGACATAAATATGGCAGATGTTTACGATTTGTAAATCTATAACAATAACTATGATAAGGGCTCAGTCAAGGAAAAAAACAGCAATAAAGAGTGCTGATAGTATACCTACGATACCAACCCTTGTATGACCCCACTGCTGGGGCACGGGTCTCTTCCAGCATCACAGGAAGGCTAGGCCGTACTCCACCACGGGGCCAAGTCCGGGTTGGCGGAGAGTATAATACCTATTAAGTTCATTAATTTCGACGATGATCCTTGCTTTGGTATGTTCACAATATGAAAGGACTCATTTGGTTCTTGAGGTCATGAAGACAGTGAAGATCGTCTGCAAATTTTAAATGTAATGGTAAGTACACACGTACGTACATGCTCGATGTCGAGCAAGTACGACCGTGCGTACTATGCAAGTCTTAAGACTAAAGGCCTGCGCAGACGAGAGGCTCTCTGAATCGTGTAAAAAATGTCTTCCGAGTACTTGTCGCGGACTCAACGCCTACGGTGTGCGGTCATTTATTCCCGAGAGAGAGAGACTAGATTCCCTCTCTCTCTTTCTCTCTCTGAGAGAGATTTGTCTCTCTCTTGTGCCCTGCAGTGGGGCGTATATAAATAGGCTATCTATCTATCTATAATCAGCCCACATCAACCCACTGCTGGGCATAGGCCTCCTTTTTACTGCGCCATTCCTCACGGTCCTGTGCTAATCTGATCCATCTCTGACCCGCAACCCTCACGATGTCGTCTGACCATCGTGTCGGTGATCTGCCTACCAACCTCCTTTCCTCCCTTGGCCACCACTCCGATACTGCCCTGGTCCACCGGCCGTCTTCCCCTATAGCCAAGTGTCCCGCCCACCTCCACCTTAACTCTGTGATCCGCTTACAATAGGTAAATAGGCTGTAGTATAATAATTAGGGGTACTGAGGGTAGTTGTAAAAAGGCATTTTTGCGCTCAGCTGGTGTGCCGTGGGCGCGGCGGCCGCGTGGGTCCTCACAGGCTCGCCCCGTCTCGCTCTGGCAGCCTTCCTGCTCGCTATCGCTTTCCTGCTCGCACTGCGGCTACGCAAATGATGGGCTTCGGTCTTAAGTTTCTCTCGTAAGGCGTGGGACACCTAGGGAGGACGTGAAGCGAGTTGTATAGAGTACCTACAGTTCCAAAAATTCAAGAAACTGAAAGTGAAACTTTATCATTGGTATTATAGAAAATTAAGACCGTTTACTGCTTTTGATTAAGCACAATACATCTGTAGTTTATATTTTGATAATTATTTTAAGTGCAAGAAATTAACAAACACAGACAAAAACTCCGAGCAAAACTTTACTCTTTAATTTCTACACTTTTTGGACAAATTACACGCGCCCTCGCCCCGTCTCTTGTGTGGGCCTCGTCCCGTCCCCTTAGTACGTTTTGTATGAAAGTTAAGGACGTCGCGGCTTTTGCGCGCTTTCGACCCACGCCTTTTCTATGCGTCCCACGCCTAAGCTTCTGGCTCTAGGAGCGACTTTCTTGGTCACTTGGTAAAATGCGGTGAAAGGAACTGCTTTGTTGAATCGGTCTCAAACGCATAAAGCGTCCAAAGTGTGGTGTGTGAACCAGGGTTTTTACGCATCTATTTTGTAATGAATCGGAATGATTTTGATAAGATCTAGAGTATTCTAGAGATATGAAATTCGCTTTTAGAGCATTATTATTTTTTAAGTAAATGTTGTGAATCTCAAAAAAATCAAAATGGACTGCCTAATTGGACTGAAAATTTATTTTACTCATTATTTTGTTACACCACACCGCTATTCATTTATGATAATAAGCTTTTATTCGATATTGTATTTAAGCTGGGTCGAGTTCTTCATTTATTGTCGCCACTGATTCAGTTTTGGTCTTTTATTCGTTCATTCGCAGTGTTAATACATTCATTCGATCGTTCGTTCAATGAGCCGTTTTAAGCACAAATTCATAAAGGACTTCATAGATGGCGCTTATAAGCGTTCACATACAAGAACAGGGACAAGTCTGTCAAATTTTCACAGGTTAATTTTGACAGCCGAATTCCAGTTTTTCTATGACCACGCCTGTAAGCACAATCTGTGAACGGCTTTGTGAATTTGTGTTGAAAATGGCTCATTGTTCGTTTGATCATTCATTCACTTATTCATCCATTCATTCACTTATTCATTCATTCTTTCATTCATTCAGTAATTCTTGCCTATTATAAAGCTATTCATTATTAGAATATTTTCGCGGCCTAATCGCGTAGTAATTTATTGCTATAGCCCTGAAAATATTCTAACAATGTGTTCAAGTCGCGAAAGTTTAAAATGTGTTATAAAGCTATTCGATAATCAAAGAGCCAAAACTACGATCGCGAGTGACAGTCATTATTTTTTCTTATAAATACCTTTTATCATCTAGACAATGGTCTAATCGATAGGTTGCACAAACTGGCAGATCTTCCTTTGGAAATAATGCATTTGTTTATTTAATAAATTGGAATGATAGATTAACCCAAACCTTTGTTATACTTAACAAAACGGCAAAATAAATTTTGACCATGAATATCGCAAAAATAGTTATGACAGTAAATATTTAAAATAATGCGAAATCTTTTCCCCGATATATTTTTAAGTTGAAAAATATTGCCAGTCTTAATATACATTACGTAGTCGAAACTTACAAATAAAAAAAAATATGGTTAATTACTGAACTTGTGTTAAGTAATTACTATATATATCATCATAATTCTGTAATTTCTATGTACAAAAGAGAACAAGATGTGTAACTATTCAATCAATATAATATTTTTTAAGATTATTATATCTTGAAATGCTACAAACCGATCTGCCAGGTGAACTGTATTATAGTTTATCATATTACTAAAAGTACCATCATCTTCTTGATCACTAGCGTCTATAGCTGTCATTGTATATTGTATTTAAGTAAAGCTTGCTTTATCAATTGCTCATTATTTTAAGTTCTTTTTTTTACTTTTGTACGTAAAATTTTGTGTGCCTTTCAAATTTTATACGAAAAGTAGTTTCGTAGACCTTGAAATAAATACTTTGTCTGGAATACTTTGCTTACTTACTTCTCATCTTTTGTCTCGTAAGTTTTAAGCTATGGCTGTCGATAGTCCGCTTATTTTCAAATTATAATACCGTGATAAATTTAAATTATAAATTATCATAAACTGAATGATAAATGTTTTGTTCAAGAGGTAACGAAACATAGAATTTACGTGTCTTCCATGAATTCTTATATACTACCTAATAGCATATTTGAATTTGTAGTGTTCCTTTAGTTTTTTTTAGCTGAATACAAGGCGCTATGGCGCTCTTAAGGGGGGGGGGGGGGGGTTTGGGGGGGTGTGTGGACTAATATAGCCTGAAGAAGATGTAGAAATTCTTGTATACTATACCTGATGGCATATTTGAATTTGTAGTTATTTCTTTAAGTTCTCTTTAGCCGAATACAGGGCGCTATGGCGCTCTTAGGGGGGGGGGGGGTGGACTTATATAGCCTGAAGAAGAAGTAGAAATTCTTGTATACTATACCTAATGGCATACGGTATTTGAATTTGTAGTTATTTCTTTAAGGTCTTTTTAGCTGAATACAGGGCGCTATGGCACTCTTAAGGGGGGAGGGGGGGTGGACTAATCTAGCCTGAAGAAGAAGAAGTTCTTTAAGTTTCCTTCAGAACACTGTATCATGATTAAGATATACCATCAACCTTCTTTCACACTCCACCTACTACCCGGTAGCATTACTCACTTAGCAACAAAAACGTCAACTCGACAAGACCCCCTAATCTCGACTCCTAAATCCCAAAACCGTAACTAACCGGCAACAGAGAGGCGTTAGCCCGCGAACGGGAGTTGCGGGAGAAGCGGTCGGAAGACGGAGCCAGGATCAAGCATCTGGAGAGGGCGGCCAAGGACCAGGTTGAGCACTTGACCAGGAAGTGCGCCTGCCTAAGGAAACTGTGAGTAAAATTTACTGTAAAGTAGGTACATACTCGGGGCTGCAAGTGATGCAAATTACTTCAGCCAGATGTCGCTGCCTGTACGTAATACAGAGAGTAAAGTAAAGAGGATGTGATCGCTGATGCCGGTGAGCCGCCCATTAGCTCAGTTGGAAGAGCGTTGGCACGGATAGCCAGAGGTCGCGGGTTCGAATCCCGGCACGGTTGGAATTTTTAGCCGCTACATAGGTTTTTAAAAAAATTACGTGTTTTTTTTATTTATGACTAGCTGGTGCCCGCGACTTCGTCTGCGCAGGATTGGTATATCGAGTAGCTTATATTAGCGTGCATATGTAACCAGAAAAAAGAATACAACCATGATTTCTTAAATGATTTCACAAGTAGGTACAGTACTACACATCATAAAAGTCCCTTCGGGAATCTTCGTTCGCGCAGACTAGGAAGAAGTGTAACGAAAGTACGTACCCGAAGCTATAAGTACATTCAACATGATCTTTAACCCATACGGTTAAGGTGCAGAATTGATTGCCGCAGTAGAGCTACCTATTTCGCTCACGCTAATATTGCCAAACTAATATAATAGTCACCTGCATCCATGACGTTGAATCAACCAATAGCAACAAAGAAGCGCGGCCTGCCATAAAATGAAACTATCTGATTGGTGGATCAACTTGCCGCACATCCAAAATTTGGTCATCTGCGCAGGTACATCCGCGAGACTTATTTCTTGTGTAGTACTGTACCTAACTTCTTTTGGAGTGATTAGTGATTTTTATTTATAAAGAAAACGTTTACATGCACAGTCATAAAGTTAAACGAACAAATCCACAATCATATAGTCAAACTATACAGTAATAATTAATAAAGATGGTCAGAGTGGAGTTTTTTTTTCCGCTGCCTTTTTCTCCACTACAATACGGCCTGAAGTCGGCGGCTTACATTTTACATTGTACATTGACATTCAGCAAACAGAATGTAAATTCTTTACGTTGAAATAAAATGATTTGAATTTGAATTAATATTAGTACCTACATAAAGAATTATTATTGTACAGTTAGGTATGACCCAAATTCTTCCCGCGGGTGTCGTAAAAGGCGACTAAGGGACACAAACCGGGGGGTGGGCAGCAGCGCCCCCTGTGCAGTACAATTCCACCAAACTGCGATCCCCAACCCGCATGCCCAGCGTGGGGATTATGGGCATCCCCCCAATGATGGGACGACCTTGCGCTATGGCGCTCATTAGGGGAGGGCTTTGTCCAGCAGTGGACTTATATAGCCTGAAGAAGAAGAAGAAGATAAGACAATACGATTGTGGATTTGTTTTTTTTAAGTACCTACATGAATTAGAAAACAAAGTCTTGCTCGATTCCGAGTCCGTTGTGCCACCCACTGGTATACCTCGGCGCTTGAAATTGCCAATCCTCGGTGGGCACGCGTAGTAATTAGGCCCACACTCTCTCTCTGAGAGAAGCCCTGTGCCCTGAAGTGGAACGTTTGTTTGCTACATGAAAAAAAATAGCAGAAGATCATGCCACAGAAAATATGGGCCAGTCCCACAAGTGGTACATTTAAGAAGCAGTTGAAAGAGAACTATTTATATCTATCACAACTTTGAGCTATATATTTATTTATTGTTTACTAGGTATTTTATTTATTTATAATTA